>CAUDMG010002247.1:1609604-2019604 GCA_958450375.1 Homarus gammarus | reverse complement strand
GTTTAGTGTTACTCCACCTTCCTTGTTTAGTGTTACTCCACCTTCCTTGTTTAGTGTTACTCCACCTTCCTTGTTTAGTGTTACTCTACCTTCCTTGTTTAGTGTTACTCTACCTTCCTTGTTTAGTGTTACTCCACCTTCCTTGTTTAGTGTTACTCCACCTTCCTTGTTTAGTGTTACTCTACCTTCCTTGTTTAGTGTTACTCCACCTTCCTTGTTTAGTGTTACTCCACCTTCCTTGTTTAGTGTTACTCCACCTTCCTTGTTTAGTGTTACTCCAGCTCCACCTTCCTTGTTTAGTGTTACTCTACCTTCCTTGTTTAGTGTTACTCTACCTTCCTTGTTTAATGTTGCTCCACCTTCCTTGTTTAGTGGCACTCGACCTTCCTTGTTTAGTGTTACTCTACCTTCCTTGTTTAGTGTTACTCCACTTTCCTTGTTTAGTGTTACTCTACCTTCCTTGTTTAGTGTTACTCTACCTTCCTTGTTTAGTGTTACTCCACCTTCCTTGTTTAGTGTTACTCTACCTTCCTTGTTTAATGTTGCTCCACCTTCCTTGTTTAGTGGCACTCGACCTTCCTTGTTTAGTGTTACTCTACCTTCCTTGTTTAGTGTTACTCTACCTTCCTTGTTTAGTGTTACTCTACCTTCCTTGTTTAGTGTTACTCTACCTTCCTTGTTTAGTGTTACTCCACCTTCCTTGATTTGCACCACAGTAGTATTAAATGTTGGTGGTGCTTGTATCATTTATAAAGGCTAATGAGAGGTAATGTTATTTAGGTGTTGGACTCATGGTGTATTTGCTCCACAGTTTGAGGGTATGCCCACCTATCCACACATTGGCCGCTTCTGGGAAATTATTGAGAAGTACAAAGTGAGCAAGTTTTACACAGCCCCTACTGCTATCAGAACCCTTATGAAGTTTGGTGATGAACCAGTGAAAAAGTGAGTTGGAAGGAATGTTTATAGTCTTAAAGAGTTATGTTATGTTTATAGAGGATATGTTATGAAGAAGTCACTGTCCTTATTGATTGTAATATTGTGTGTAGTTGGTAATTATTTCTTTTATTAAACTGCTGTACTGTTTATTTTGGTTCCTTGAAATATTATTATTGTGGATTGCAGTGGTTGAGTGGATACAGCACTCTTCTACGGTTCCAGGGGCTGGTGGTTCGATCCCCAAGCACTCCCATTTCACCCAACTGTAGATGTGTACCAAAGTTTACAACTTGAGAAGTGAATGCAGTTGAGAGTAATACCGGCCATGCTGCCTCCTTGTGTACCTATGGCTTAGTATACAGTGTGCTGTATCCACACTGTCTCTAATGGGCAGTCGTGCTAATGGGACCATCTTTCACTTGTACAGGCATACCCCGATAACTGACTCATATAGGGACCGGGAAAAGTCGTTGGTTAGTGAATCATCGATTATCAACACATTTAATAACATAACAAATTCAAGGTGTTAGGGACCAGCCACCCTCCAAAACTCCCATCTACCCTTAATATATATCTGTACTGTACACTGTCAAGCAAGAGAATAAAGCAAGCATAATAAGCCTTAAATAAGTAATTTGAAGCATAAATTAACACATTTATTTACCTGTGTTGAGGATGGTAGAGACAGTCTAGGGTGGCAAGTTAAAGTCTTTACCAATCTTTGCTGGTCCATCACCACTCTTATTATGCTTTATCACATCACATCGAGCTGCCCAGCACAAGAGGAACTATCATCAGTGTGTTTAGGCATGACTGAGTAACATACTAAGTCAGAAATAATGAAAAAAAGAAAACAAAAGTCAGAGACACATAATAAGTGTAAACAAGACCATTGATGGCAGGAACAATTCAGGGGAAGTGTGCAGACCCCACTGGTGGCAAGAATTAACACCTGTATTATCAAAGTACTGTATTTTACAGCATATTAGACACACGGCCATATAAGACGCACCCCCCATTTTAGCAGGGAGTACAGTAAGTCTTCGCATAACGTCGTCCCGCTTAACGTTGTTTCGGTACTACGTCGCTAAACTTTAAGGGACCAAAAATTCGCTTAACGTCCCGGTGATCTGATACTACGTCATTTTGCGTCGTCACGGACTTCTTTCTTTGGCGCATCTCCCGCTCTTGTCTGGCCGCGCTACGCTCTCTCGGCTCGGCACGCTGCCCTCACTCGCGGAACGTCACAGCGGCGCCAAGCCAATATTTGTTACGACTTCACATCATTCATGTGTGCTTAAGTGCTTTTGCTCTAAAACTGTACTCTAATAATTTGAAATGGCTTCCAAGTACCCATCAAGTGCTACTGGTGCTAGTGTAGTGAAGAGGCAACGTAAGACCATTACCCTGGCTACGAAAATGGAAGGATTACTCCGTTTTGAAAAAGCGGAACCTGCTGTGGACATAGTCGCTGTGCTTGGTCTAACCCCTACAACTGTGCGTACTATCCGAACCAACGCTGACAAGATTAATGTTAGTGCTGGAAGTGGTTCTTCTCTGAGAGCTACTAAGACGACTCGTACTAGAAGCACTGTGATAGAGAAGGTGTTTATCCAGCATAAGGCCAGATCCTTGTTGATGACTTAAAGGCAGAAGAGGGTGAAGGATCGAAGGAAGAGACCTTTACAGCCAGCCGAGGATGGCTTCAACAATTTAAGCGTCAGTATAACTTCCACAACATAAAGATGACTGGTGAAGCTGCCAGTTCAGATATGGTTGTTGCCGAGACATTCCCTCCAGAATTCAAACGTATTATCCAGGAAGGAGGCTACTCACTGAAGCAAGTCTTCAATGTGGATGAGACTGGTCTCTTTTGGAAGAGGATGCCTGAGAGGACCTATATCTCCAAGGAGGAGAAAAGAGCGCCAGGTTTTAAAGTGGCAAAAGACCGCTTGAAGCTGCTGCTTGGCGTGAACCCTGCCAGCAACTTCAAGCAGAAGCCTATGCTGATTTCTCTCACTGCTAACCCACGGGCTATGAAAGGTTACTCTAAGGATCACCTTCCTGTCATTTACAAGGCAAACATATTTAGCCAGTTGTTAAACGTGTACACCAACCCTGCACTGAAGGAATACTGTGCCAAGGAGAACCTTGACTTCAAAATTCTTCTGATCGTTGACAATGTTTCAGCTCATCCTCCCAATCTCGACAACTTGCATGACCGTGTAAAAGTTGTATTCCTGCCTCCCAACACGACAGCACTGATGCAGCCTATGGACCAAGGCGTCATCGCCGCAGTCAAGGCGTATTATCTATGCCGTACCATGGCCCAGCTGCTCAAGGCTACAGACGGAGATAATAAACCAATGATCCGAGAATATTGGCGCAGCTTCAACATTCTTCATGCAATTGACAACATAGGCAAGGCATGGGAAGAGGATTCAGAAAGTTGCTTGAATGGTGTGTGGGGTAAATTAATTTTTTCGTCTCGGGACTGCAGAAGCAGCAGCAGTCAGTATCTTCACAATAGCCGGCAGCCAAGGAGGAGCAAACATCATCGGAGGAGGAGCAAGCAGCGGCGGAGGAACCCCAGTCAGAGCAGGAGGAGGAGGAGGCAGCCGCAGAGTCTCAGTGACTCACCACCCTTCTCCCCTCCCACCATCCTCCTTCGCTCCCACCCTCCTCATCCGCTCCCACCATCCTCCTCTGCTCCCACCCTCCTCCTCTGCTCCCACCCTCCTCCACTCCCACCATACACCTCCCCTCCTGCCATCCGCCTCCTCTGCTCCACTGCCCACCACACACTCTCTCTACCACCTCCGCCCATCGATGAGTACCAATACAAACTTAGTAGTTGTATACCCGGTATGTATGCACGATTTTCTATAAAAATGGCAATTATTTTCTGTATATGTAATGTATTTTATGGGGCAAAGGGAGGCACAGGAACGTAAATCATGTATTTTATCTATTTCTTATGGGAAAAACTTTTTTGTGTGTAATTTTCTTCTGTATCCTTAGTTTTCTTCAATTAATATATACAGTACCAGTAAATGTGAGGAACAAATAAAAGTAATACCAATAAATTAGTTACAACAAAAAAGCAGTTTTTTTCTAATAACCAATTTTTGTGATATAGTCCAGAATTCGACATCTAGCTTTATACCTAGGTATGTAAATGCCTAGCATTAACTCGCCAGGCCAACATACAGGCAATTAAAACATCTAATAATTACTTAAATACTTAATATTAGGAGGACACGTCGCTACCTGGCATTTAATTGCAACTCTCAAAACCCCCTCCTGCACCCTCCATCACACACACTGCCACCGTCATCTCTTGCCTTAGAGCAAATGGTAAACAAAAGTCAACTCTCGAGGGGTGGAGATGGGTGGGTTATCGACGTCGCATTCTGGACTACAGTATATCACAAAAACTGGTTTTTGGAAAAAAACGGCTTTTTGTTCAGTCCAGAATGCGATGTCTAGCTTTGATTACCCGAGCAGGAGGTGGAGAGGGAGGTGACGTTGCATACAAGGCTCCGCTAGCTTAGGTCCAGATTATGATTATAAATCGTTTGGAATATTTTCTAATATTTGGAACATTTACCGGAAGGTAAAATGTTAATTTACATATCTCAGTGAGGATACTCACTTGATTCTGATGAGGAAGAAGAAGGTCCTGGTTGTGGAGATTGACTAGGTGGGGGAGGGGACCCCAGCACCACCACATGTGAAGCATCTTTCAGAGATAGATGAAGATAGCTGTCTTTAAAAGTTTTTGAAGGTCTCCAAAGGGCCACTTCTTTGATCTGACTGAGGTTCATATGCCACAGAAAGGCCACAGACCCTGCATATTTCCTGGTGTCATGTGCCAAAAAATTTCTTGCCTGGGTCTGCTCGATTCACTAACTGATATAAATATTTTGTCATTTGACTAGGAGATAATTTCTTACCATAGGGGCCTCAATTAGGGAATCTGGTTAACCATTCCTGAAGATTTTTAACTGGGCACAATATATGACGAACCCTTGTCTCATGCATTAGGTGTTTTATCCTAATAGGTTGAGCTTGAAAATCCTCCCTTTCATTTTTTCTTAGGATCTCCGTAGGAAAAAGGGTGACATCCTCCTCATATAATACCAATAATGATGGATTATTGGAAATTGAAATCAGTTCACTGATTCTCATACCTGTTGCTATTGCTAGAAGGAAGGCTGCCTTCTGGAGCAATCTGTCCCGATTCAGATTTATGTTGTAATTAGGCCTCATAAGAAATTTAGTAACTTTTTCTAGAGACCAAGGTGGGATTCTCTTGGGTCGAGGGGGTCTCTGTATGAAAAAGGACGATCTGAGCATTTGATAAATCCTTGGGTTCAAAGTAATATTAAAACCCCACGCCAGAGGGTCAACCAATGCTGATTTATAAGATGCAATTGTCGATCCTTGAAGGCCTTTAACTCTGAACAGAAATTGTACAAATTCTAACACAACTGTTTCCGACAATGTGTCTGGAGTCATTAACTTGATAAATTGTTGAAAAAGTTTCCAAGCTTTCTCATATTGCATAGAAGTTTGAGGTCTATGACCTGCTATTACTTGGTTAGCTATATTGGAATTACCCAACAATCTATTTAAACTCCTTTTGAGAAACCCCAAGCTTGAAGTGCCAAGGATATCTCGAACTGAGGGTGCAGTACCTGGTCTAGACATCCTTGTTGCAATTGTAGTGGATGTGGGCACCAGCCCAACAGATCCAGGCACCAAGGCTGTAGGATCCAATATGGTGCAATTAAGAGGACCTTTCCTTGGAAGGATCTGAGTTTGTGAACCACTTTGGGCAACATTTTCACAGGTGGGAACAGATAGATTGAATTCCAACAGTTCCAATCTTTGAGTAGAGCATTTCCTAAAAGATTGGATCATTCCAGAGATGCATAAAGTGGCATCTTGTGATTTTTTGTGAGGCAAAGAGATCTATTTTTGGAGTCCCAAACATCATCACTAGACTCTTGAACTCTGATACCTTTAGGGACCATTCTGTTTCCGTCGATACTGGCCGGAGTCGGGACAACGCATCTGCCCAATTGTTTTGTACTCCCGGTATATGAGTTGCTTTGAGGTAAAGTGTTTGCGTTACACAAACTTTGAAAAAATTTTCTGTCAGTTGTAGAAGGGGCCAAGACCTTGTTGATCCTTGATGATTGAGACAAAACACTGCCGTTTTGTTGTCCATGGCAAACAGGATCGTCATATTTTTTAAATTTGGGTTTGCCGACAAACAGAATAGGACCACTGCTAATTCTTTTATATTTATGTGTTTGTCCCAAAGGAAGTTGCTCCACTTCCCTTGACTGAATTCCCCTTTTGAAGAATGGTATCCCCATCCTATTTCGGACCCATCCGTATGAACCACCAAGTCTGTTTGAGGCAGAACCCAGGGAGAGGAAACGATTAGATTTTCCCAATTTTTCCACCAAGACATAAGATTCTTGTGAATAGGGAGAGAAGAAGCAAAATTTCTGTTTCTGTGAAGCAAATTCAACTCCAGATGAGTTAGTTGCTTCTTCCTTAAATTGCCCAAAGGAACTACTATTGTGGCAAAATTCAACAGACCCAGTAGTTTTTCCAAATTGTGCCAAGAAAACTCTTTCTTTGCACAAAACGCTTCTACTTGGTTTATAGGTAGTAGGTAGCTACCAAACAGGGAGGTACTACCGCCTGGGAAGATATTGGAAGCATAATGTGTTGTCTGTGGTAGATCTTGCTGCCACATGACATCACGAAAATTGTGACCAAGTCCCAGATTGCTGATCTGACTTTCTGCCTCATTTACACACAATTGCAGGGTCTCAATTGTTTCCCTTACTATTGACAACACAACATACATACAGTGAAACCTCACTTTACGCGGTTAATTCAACCCACAGGGTACTGCGGAAAGTGAGAAACGCGTAAAGTGAACAACATAACATATGGGATTAAATGAAATAGAGACCGGCTGACCCCCAAACTCCGCTTTTTCCTACACAATACCTATGTTCTTGTAAAAATAACATCTTAATTTTATGATGGTACATGCACACAATTAATACTTAAGAGAAATAGAGAAGTACAGTCGCCAAGTTAATGTCCATTCAAATAATGGACTCAACTCCCTCCCCCTCTTCTCACACTACACTGCTGGCTCTTCCCTCTCTGAGAAATTTTTTGGGGAAAACCACTGGATTTTAAGGTATAGTAATAAATATTACCTCAAACTATAGTTAGGATAATATAATTGACATTGCTGGATTCCTTGTAAGACCAGGAATATTTTGAATATAAATGTCATATATTTTGCACAAAAGATAACATATTTACTCAGAGTAAACATTACATCTAAAATTTGTATGTCTAATGCAAAATCTATGATGTTTATATTCAAAATGATCATCAAATTGTAAGAATTCCAGCAATGTAAATTATATTCTGGCCGGATAATTTGTATGAATTTTATGAGCTAAAACAAATATCTTCAGTTAATAAAAAAAAAAATATTCTTCACGACACTATCTGTCAGTCAAAGTACCCCACCTTGCCTCCCCCCCTCTTCCATCTGCGCCAGATGGTCGGTCGGTCGGTCCCTCCCTCCCCCCCCCCCACCCCCCACCAATCCTCCCTACCAGATAAATGTTTGGGAGAAACCAGAATATTTACCTTTTTAGTAATAAATAATACCTCATACTAAAGTTAGGATAATATAATTGACATTGCTGGATTCCTTGCAAGACCAGGAATATTTTGAATATACACTTCATATATTTTGCACAAAAGATAACATATTTGCTCTGAGTAAACAAAATACTTGCATTAGATGTAAAATTTGTATGTCTAATGCAAAATCTGTGATGCTTATATTCAAAATGATGATCAAATTGTATGAATTCCAGCAATGTAAATTATATTCTGGCCGGATAATTTGTATGAATTTTATGAGCTAAATAAAAAAATTATATTTCACCCGTGTAAAGGGGTACACCCACCGCGGAATGTGAGCATCCCGGGTTCCGGCAGGGTACCGCGTAAACGTGGAAACGCGGAATGTGGGACCGCATAAAGTGAGGGTTGACTGTATACTGTTCCTCACTTTTGTATTTTCATTTTGTATTTCTTTGTGGTTCTTTATTATTATTATTATTATTATTATTATTATTATTAGTATTATTATTATTATTATTATTTTTACTCTTACTATATTATTATTATTATTATTATTATTATTATTATTATTATTATTATTATTATTACATTTTCGCCCCTCAGGCCCCGATGTGGGTCAGTGACCTGTGCCTGGGTGGGCTAATTCCCGTAAAAAAAAAAAATCTGTTACCTTTGCTCCCAATGGAGACCTAACCAATCCAATTTCTGACATAATATGAGATTACAGTTGACCTGGTTTATCTTTAATCCTAGGTTTTGAAATAGTACTAGTGTACAGTTGGTCCTCATATTACGCGGTCCCGCAATCCGCGTTTCACCGTTAACGCGGTGCCTTGCCAGAACCTAACATTCTCGCATTCCGCGGTCGTGAACCCCATTACGCGGAGAGTGGATGGCAAGCCGCGCCATTTTTGGATCCAAACCTCCCGCCATCCGCCATGTGTAAGAGGCGCGAAAATGGTGCGCACAAGGTCGCCCAGTCATCAAAACATTACCAGTTCTTCACCCGCCACCCACTACAGCCGGCCCAAGTCAGTGATAGTGATAATTATAATGAGGATATGGACTTATATGAACTTTGGGGGGTTTGACAAAGAGGCCCTGCAAGCCTCTGTGGTGGATAGTGATACAATTGATACAAGTGATACAGGTGAGGGCCAATAATCTGCCCTCTGCCTCGGAACCAACCGCCCATCACCGTGTGCCCAGCCATCTTTTCTACTAATGTAAGTGTTAAAAAACCTAATATTATTGATATTTCTCTTAATTATTAATTGTGTGTGCATGCGATCATAAAGTTAAGATAATATTTTTACTACAACATAGTTGTGTGTCGTCAAAAAGTGGAGTTTGGGGATCGGCCCGGACTCCATTTCAATTAATCCCATATGTTATGTTATTCACTTTACGCGTTTCTCACTTTCCGCGGTACCCTCCGGGTTACATTAACCGCGTAATATGAGGACCAACTGTACGTTGGGTCGCACTTTGACAATCTTCAAAAGAGTTTCCCACTACAGGTTGTACCTCTCTAGTCCGGCATTCTGTGGTCCGGAAATTCTCGTGGTCCGGAATGATTTTAGTTTGTCCAATAGGTAGATAGGCAGCTTTTTTTCTTTTTTTTTTTTTTTTTCTTCTCTGAATTATTATTATTATTACAGGAGTATTAAATTTTTGCCCCTCAGGCCCCAATGTGGGTCAGTGACCTATGCCCGGGTGGGCTAATCCCCTTAAAAAAAAAAAAAGCCGTTGGAAATTAAGGTTTGTTTACATCCGGCAGTTCGGCTGCACTCTCTCTCTCTCTCTGCTTGTCTTTACAGAGTACAACATTTAACCCTTCAATATATATGAGCAGTAAATAAGTGTTGCTTTCATATTCTTATGTAGAGTAATGACGATAAATTTTCACATGTGCGCACTTACATAGGAGCAGTCTCACTTTTTTTTTTACCATTAATGGTTAGCTACTTATATTGTTCCATTTATTAACATTAAATAACATTACATGTACTTCAAGCAACCATATTCATTTTTTACATTAATTTTACTACAGCTAAACTCAGGGTCTTATTTTCTTCAGTTTTATATGTAGAACCAATCAGTCACTGGTTTCGTAAGCTTTAACATAAACAATGCCGGCAGCGGTCTCGTCTCCTCTAATATTCCACGTATTATTAATAAACTGTATTGTTAATTTTGCACACGTACAGGTAGTCGTCGACTTACGACCTATGCGACTTACGTCTGTTCGACTTTACGACCGGCGGTACGACAGTTTTGGCCCCAGCCTCCTGGCGCTGCCGGGAGCTGGAGCCGCGCGCATCCCCGCGCTCAATTACAAACACGCAGTGATTTACTTAAACCTGACGACCGTAACAATAATGAACAGAGAAAATGTTGATAAAATATGACTTAAAGATGATTATATTATCATTACAGGTAGTCGTCGACTTACGACCTATGCGACTTACGTCTGTTCGACTTTACGACCGGCGGTACGACAGTTTTGGCCCCAGCCTCCTGACGCTGCCGGGAGCTGGAGCCGCGCGCATCCCCGCGCTCAATTACAAACACACTCGCTGGTACAGCACACTTCCCTCCGTGTCTGTTTGCCTTGTGCCTTTCTTTTGTCTTGGAAATTTTTCTTGAACCACCACCCCCCCCAAGATGTCTACCAAGAGGAAACTGTCTTCATCTACTCCTCAACCTGCCAAGAAGCAAAGAAAGGCCATTGATTTAAACACTAAAATGATGGTGATTAAACAGCACGAAGGGGGTAAGAAAGTGAATGAGATTGCACGTGATCTGACGCTATCACACTCTACTGTGTCGACGATTTTGAAGGATAAAGAAAGGATTCGTGAAGCTGTGAAAGGTTCTGCACCCATGCAAGCGACAGTTATAACGAAGCAACGGACTGGGCCTCTCCACGAAATGGAGAAATTACTTTACATTTGGATGGAAGATCAGATCCAGAAACAGACACCGTTAAGCCTTTTTACTGTGCAGACGAAGGCTAGAAGTCTATTTCAGACTTTGAAGGAGCGCGCCGGAGAAGACTACAGTCAAGAATTTGCAGCAAGTACTGGCTGGTTCAAGAGATTCAAGAAAAGATTTCAATTTCATAATGTTCGAGTGACTGGGGAAGCAGCGAGTGCAGACGAGGAAGGAGCACGCAAGTTTGTTGACAGTCTGGATGAATTAATTACGGATGAGGGATATCTAGCAGAGCAGATATTTAATGTGGATGAAACGGGATTGTATTGGAAACGGATGCCAGAACGCACTTACATCCAAAAAGAAGCCAAAAGCATGTCTGGATTTAAAGCATTTAAGGATAGGCTTACTCTGCTGCTTGGCGGGAACATCGCGGGGTTTAAGCTGAAACCTTTCCTAATCTTCCATTCAGAAAACCCGCGGGCGTTGAAAAATGTAAACAAGTACACGCTGCCCGTTTACTTTCGTTCTAACCGTAAAGCATGGATGACACAGGCACTGTTTGAAGACTGGTTTGTAAATTGTTTTATTCCTCAAGTTCGTGAATATTGTTTGACGAAAGAAATTCCTTTCAAGATTTTATTGCTACTGGACAATGCGCCTGGACATCCACCTCATCTATCAGATATTCATCCGGACGTGAAAGTGATTTTTATGCCGCCAAACACGACTTCAATTTTGCAGCCTATGGACCAAGGTTCAATTGCTACTTTCAAGGCTATCTATCTCCGAACCACCTTTGCCCAAGCCATAGACGCTATAGATGCCGACCCAGAACTATCGTTGCGTGACTTTTGGAAACAGTACAACATTCTTATGGGTATCAAGAATCTGGCAAACGCCTGGGAGGCTGTGACGGAGAAGTGCATGAATGGCATCTGGAAAAAGTGTGTTAAGCGCTATGTTCATACTTTTGCAGGATTTGACAGTGAAAATGAGCTTGAAGTTATTCGGGAAAAAATAGTAAAACTGGCAAAAGATCTTTCTTTGGAATGTGAAGTGGAAGATGTTGAGGAGTTGCTAGACCAAGAATCAGAAGAACTTACAAATGAAGAGCTAATCGAATTGGAAGAAGAAAAAGTAGCAGAAGAAGAAAGGAGAGAAGCAGCGGATAAAGAAGAGGAGGAGGAGCCACAAAGGACGTTCACCACTAAGGGATTATCAGAAGGTTTATCTCTACTAAATAAACTTCTTGCCCATTTTGAAGGAATGGACCCAAACATCGAACGATTTGCAAGGATTGAGCGGATGGCACGCAATTCGTTTCGTCCGTATCAAGAAATTTACGAGGAGAAGAAGAAACGAACAATTCAGACAAAGCTCACCATGTTCATGAAAAAAACAACTCCTCCGGCTACCCCAAAGGCTGCCCCAGCTGACGACCCCGACGATCCACAGCCAAGCACCAGCGGCCAATAAGATGTTTTTTGTATGTTTGTATGTGTTTGTATGTTTTGCAACTAAAATGTTTTATATGTTTTGCACCTGTATTTTTTTTTTTTTGTATGTTGTGTAAATAATAAACCAATTGTACTGTAATATGCAGTGATTTACTTAAACCTGACGACCGTAACAATAATGAACAAAGAAAATGTTGATAAAATATGACTTAAAGATGATTATATTATCATTACACATTATAATATACGTAAGGTAATTATAACATAGGCCGACTTACGACCAGATCAACTTACGACCGGGTGGCCGTAACCAATCTAGGTCGTAAGTCGACGACTACCTGTACACATTATAATATACGTAAGGTAATTAAATTGTACTGTAGTATGCAGTGATTTACTTAAACCTGACGACCGTAACAATAATGAGCAAAGAAAATGTTGATAAAATATGACTTAAAGATGATTATATTATCATTACACATTATAATATACGTAAGGTAATTATAACATAGGCCGACTTACGACCAGATCAACTTACGACCGGGCGGCCGTAACCAATCTAGGTCGTAAGTCGACGACTACCTGTACATTAATTTAATAAAAACAAATTCAGAAACATTAATTAAAATATATGTGAACAGTAAATAAGTGTTGCTTTCATATTCTTATGTAATGTAATGACGATATGTTTTCACGTGTGCGCACTTACATATGCGATCTCTTTTTCCTTTACCATTATCGTTAGCTACTTCTATTGTTCCATTTATTAACATTAAATAACATTACTTAAAACAACCATATTAATTTTACTACAGCTGCAACCAAGGTCTTATTTTCTTCAGTTTTATATGTAGAACCAGTCAGTCACTGGTTTTGTAATCAACGAAAACAATGTTGTGTCATTTCCTCGTGTGTTTTAATATTCTACGTATTATTAATGAATTTTATTGCTCATTTTGCACACATAAACATTAATTCGATAAAAAGACATTCAGTAATAAACAATAATGAATCTCTTGTACATAAGAGAAATGACGCTGTTTACACGATTATGCACGTCGTCTGCACGTTGGCGGGCCGTTCAAACCCGTCGAAATTCAAGTTTCCGCCGTCAAAATTTTTATTTATTTATTTTTTTGTGTGTTTCAATAAAATACGTTAATAATTAAAAACTCGCGAAATTTGAGAAGCTACTATACGACATTTAACCCTTCAATATGTCTTCAAAGAGACCATGATGCAGAGAAGGTGGTGCTAGTGCTTCCAGGCATAAGCACAATTCACTATCTATCCAGGAAAAGGGTGAATTTCCATGGTACGGCAATTTCCATGGTCCAGCACCGGTCAGGTCCCGAGGTTGCCGGACTAGAGAGGTACAACCTGTATTAGCCAATCGTGTAGATAAGCAAAAGTTCTTATGCCCTCCATCACAAGGATCTCTCTGGGGATGTATGCCAGTTTGGTAAACACTTTTGCCGCAATTGTCAGGCCGAATGGTATCACTGTAAATTGATAACTTACTCCCCTGTAGATCCCCCACTGTGAATACTAGAAACTTTCTGTACCTGGGAGCAACAGCCACGTGACAATAGGCATCTTTGAGATCCAAGCATTGGGCGGAAGTAGATGCCTCAGATGGTCGTAAGTGAGCATCTTGAAACTTGTTTTGGTAATGAATTTGTTCAGGATGTAAAGATCTAAAATCCACCTTAATTTGTTGCTGCCTTTCTTGGGGACTGGGAATAGGCGAGACATGAAACATTTCTCTGACTGCAACAGTTCTATGACACCTCTGTTTAGTAGTTGAATTATAAATTCTGTAAGTAAGGGGGTTGGTTTTGACCCCTTTTTGGTAACACTAGGGGAGGGCACCTCAACCAAGTCCATGTGAGGCCCCCTTTGATTGTCTTGTAAGCCCAAATGGAAGAAGTCCATCTGTTCTCCCAACCCCCTAGACGACCCAGCTGTCTGGCTTCATTGGGAGGAAGTAGTCACTGAGGTGGTGGAATAAGGTCTCCTTCCACTTCTCAACAAATGGCCACCTCTAATACGTCTTTAATTGTTTCCACCTCTAAAGTGTCCTCCGGGTTGATAACTGAACCTAGCAGCTGGTCCTGTTCCCCTGTAAGACCTTCCTCTTTTAAATTTCCCAAAGGTCTGAGGAATCCGATGAACACTAATATTAGTTGCTTGCTCAACAGCTGATCTATATTTAACTAATGATTGTTCATCAAACAAGGCAGCAGAAAGAGGGGAAGAACGTAGCAATAAATAAGTACTACCACTTGAAGCATTATTAGTGGCTTGCTTCCTTAGCTGGGCTTTTAGTTTTAGGGCTTTCAACATCATTTCCATAAATGAGTTGTACAGGGAATATTGATTCCCTTGTATAGCAGCAGCAAAACATGTGTCTACTTCTGAACTGTCATCATAATCCAGCACAAACTTAGTCAATAACTGACACATCATAATAGCAGACCAAATATCCGCTGCCAACTTCCTAATTTTAAATTCTTCAAGCAACAGTGCAGAAGCAACTGTTTTCAAATTTACTTCATAACTTATATCAGCATATTTTGAAGCCGACAAATACTGGGAAAGTTCATATACGGAACTCTCTTAGTCATTAAATTGGAACTTCAAAAAACTAAACTTGTGAACATTCCTGTCTGCTGGAATGAATGTTAAGTCTTTCAATATATTAGCCCAGACTTCGTCTGTTTCAGAGATCATCTTTGGGCAAATATCAGGCCAAGAATGTGTAGTACAGTATCACCTTCTAAAAACAATGAATGATGACCCACAGTTGCTTGGCCTTCCTGTCTCTTTGTAAGTGCTGAGAGATCAGGAAGTTTAGAAACTTTTTCATAAAATACCTTGAATAAGGAATCACAGACTCAGATGTGGTAGAAAACAAAGAAGACTTAGATCTTACCAATGTTACCCAAGGCCTGTTGGGATCATCCTTACACTCAATGTTATCCAGCAGCTGCGTGGCAGTCGACAGCAGCCTGTTTCCACTCATAGTAACCAACACTTTTGCCCCAGGTGGAAGAGGTTGCCAAATGGGGACAGGATGAAGTCAGTCTCAACAGGTTCTCCCTGCTCTAGAGACTGAACACTATGATTAGAGCCAACTTCCTCATCCTGATCCTGGAATCCACTAAAATCAGACTGACTAGGTAGAGGTTCTTGTAATCTTCCTACTGCCTCATTATCTAGAATATCCAATAACCTACTTTTCTTACCAGAAGCAGGTTGGCCTAATTGGGGATTAAGTCTCTTATCTATCACCTATAAATCTAAACTTTCTGCCAACTTGGGATCTTTCCATTGTTTTGCATTTAGAAATTTACTCTTCAAGGCTTTGTTCCATCTATTTTTAAGTTGGATCTGCAATAATTCTTTCTTATCTCCTGCAGCTTCATTAATTTAAAAAAGATTGATCTTAACAAACTGCACAATTCAATGATGAAAACAGGTTGTCTGAGACACAGCTGCTATGAATTATGCAGGCCAAATGAGGATCTAACTCGGTAATCCAAGTGGCTCTACATCCTTGATAATTACATGTAGTTTGGTCCCCTTGGGTCCTGGGTGAAACAACTACTGAATTCACATTCTCTATTGACGGACAAGTTCTTCTATATAGTGTATGAGCTGAACTTTCTAGTCCTTGTACCTCATCATTCAACACTAGTTCCCCAGGGACAGTTCCATGGTCTCCTCCATCATCTAGCAGTCCAGACAACTGTCCTTCATCCTCCAGTTGCACATCACTCATCTAAACTAGGAGGAACACAATGAATCACATTGTATCATTATAATAATATATATTGAGGTCAGGGCTGTAGGGCATGTGTGTGTGTCCTCCAGGAGGTCAGGGCTGTAGGGCATGTGTGTGTGTCCTCCTGGAGGTCAGGGCTGTAGGGCGTATGTGTGTGTCCCCCAGGAGGTGAGGGCTGTAGGGCATGTGTGTGTGTGTCTCCCAGGAGGTCAGGGCTGTAGGGCATGTGTGTGTGTCCCTCAGGAGGGGGACCCTATGATGTGTAGGAACATAAAGCTTTCCAGCAGTAGGTATAGAAGTATGTTAAAGCAGAAGAGGTTGCTGCATGAAGAAAATGAGAGGAATTTTTTTTTTAAAGAAACAGTTAGAATCAAAGAAAACAGTGTGAAGAAATGGCTCAAAAATCAAGGAAGAGCAGAGAGGCCTTCCAGCAACAAAAACAGAAGCATTTACTCTTCCTGAAGAAAACTAGCTGAAGCAATAAAACTAAGAAGAAAACTAAATACTGGATTTTATATGTATCTATCATGGAACATGCTTATTTCTCTTACTTTAATACTACATATGCATGCGAAATGAGTAACAATGTGAGAAATTAAGTTAGATATGGTAAAAAAAACTTCCCGAGTAGGTGTTTCCCCAGACTCCCCAGCTCATTATTCTTTTCCAAGAACCAGTCACATTCCTATTGTATTTTATTTCAACAATATCATTTTATGTTACTGAAATGCAGGGTGCATATTTTTCTGTACTGTAGTTCATTATGTATTAAACATGCTCAGCACCGTGAAAATAAACAGTATTATAATAACATGTGCTATAATTATACTGTATGTGAGGTTTATGATTATTAAAACTAATACGATTTAACATTTAAAACACAACATACTAGTAAATATTACTACATAGTACATGTATTTCTCAGTAATATTTCCATATAATTTTTATAATAAAATGTGGACGTAATAATAAAAAGGTGTATAAAGTTTCTTCCTGTCTTGTGGCTCAAACATCTGAAGATAATCATATTCGGCTCTTAGGTTAAGTAAGTGTGGCCACCCCTGCACTATACAGTATTAAGGTGGTACTATCAGGTTTAGAGGAGTAATTAATTATGAGGCACAAATGATTAAAATGTATTTGTCTATGTACAGTATATAAAGTTTTCCAGACATTAATAACTGCTTGAGTCTCATTCATGTATGATGTACTGTATCCAGGTATGACGTGTCCAGTCTGTCAGTTCTGGGGAGTGTCGGGGAGCCCATTAATCCTGAGGCGTGGCTTTGGTACTACCGGGTAGTGGGTGACAGTAACGTCTCGGTCGTTGATACTTTCTGGCAGACAGAGACCGGGGGTCACGTGATCACTCCACTGCCGGGCGCCACCCCTGCCAAGCCAGGTTCTGCCGTAAGTAACCAGTTTTTGCTCTTTTGTCACACTACAGTATCAAGGAATCTTCAGTCACTTGTATACAGAAGCACCTTTAAAGTTAAAGAATAAGCACAAAATCTATACAAGTTCAACTCTCCAGTCCTGGCTTTATGGAAGCGTCTCAGATTGAGAAGACTTTGGGTGAGGATCAGGTATGATGTGCTATATCTGTAAACCAGAATTAACTCAGTCATATAATAATCCTCCCACTGGTGTTAAACAATAAGCTGCACACATTATTTTCATAGTATGGTTTCTAGTCTATAAGATAAATCTTCTAGTTATTACAATACAGTATGGCACAGTTTTTATATGTTAGTGTATAGTAAATGCTCATAGGATCACAGGTAAGATCTCGCCTTATTCAGTGTTAATTCTTACCTTGTTTGTGTGTGATAACCTTTTGAAGTGTATTTAGTTCTTTTGGTGAAGAAGCAAGTGAACCCTAATTTGTTCTAAGATTTAACCTTAAGCATAGTCCAAGGCTTCTTCACATTGGTTCACTTTGTCTTACTAGATGAGGCTATTTTTCCTCACTATACATATTGTACAATTTGTACATACAGGTATTATTGGGTCTACTTTTACCAGTCAGTGTGGCTTGGATGATGTCCTTATATAAAACAACAGAAAATATCTTGCTTGTAGACAAGATGTCTGCCCAGTAATTTTAACAATGAAGTTACCTTGGTGTCTGTCAAATCTATGAAGTTGGATTTCTTCACTATAATGGGTCAAAAACCTGGTGTTATGCTTTCAAATCCAAGAAAAATCAAAATTTCATAATACAGTATGTGGCAGAGGTTTAGACATACTCAGTTAGTTCATGTTCATGGCTCTGGTTATATTTGTCTCTGTAAACTAAATAATCTTTAATTTGAATATTTTTGGGCACTTAAATTTTACAGTGTCAGTTCACACGGTATAATACACTTTGCAACATTTAGAGAAATGAGCTAGATTATGCTTTAGCCTTAAACTATGTATTTTTTATATACAGTATAATGGTTAAGTGAACTCTCAAGGTATACCTTTCTTATGTACATTACAGTAAAAGGCACCTCACACTCTCTGCTGCTGACCCCTACTACAGTTTCTCCTGTTTGATCCTCTTGTGTATGGTAGTGAAAGAATCCTTATATGAACGACTGTGACCATCCCTGAATGTGCCGTGTTAATTCACAACCCACTTTGGTTATCTTTCCTGATGGAGGAAGAGGAAAGAGTGGGAGAAGGAGGAGCATACTATAGATCATTTTCCTCCTGAAGTGTGATCAGGACATATTGTCCAGTCCATCCCCCCATGTGTGTGTGTGTGTGCGTGCGTGCGCATGCGTGCGCATGCGTGCTTGTTAATAATAATAATAATAATAAAAATAATAATAATAATAATAATAATTAACTGTTTATTGAAAAAGTTCTGAAGGCTGAAAATATACATTGTACAAAAATGACTTATTACATACATAGACATGGGGTGGGCGGGTCGTTTAACAAAAGCTTTCATTACTGAAAGAAGAAGGAACATGAATTGAACATACAAATTATTATAGTTTACAGTTGATGGCCCGGGCCTGGGCTGGTCATGGAGACACCAGGTGGTGAGGTGTTCACTTGGTGTAGTAACTCGATCTTGGGTGTTGATGTGAAGGACCTCACGTGGTCATGGAAACATTGGGTGGTGTGGGGTGGTGTCACAGTGCCTCACTCTGCTCGGTGATGTTGTGTTATCTTGTAGTCAGGTGCATAGCAGGCCCTCTGCTGTTCCCAGGGTGGACTGATTAGCACCTGTGGTCAGAAGGTGGCGGTCAGTTCCCAGGGGTGCTTATCCCACTGGTGGGTCACTGCTCTCACTGGTACTGTCTAGTGCTGAACTCACTGGCTTAAACACTGTTCATCACTGTTCAACACTGATCCCACTTCTTTCTGAAACGAAATTGTCACTTTTGATTATGTAGATATCCCGGTGGTGAGGATGGGTCAGGGAGAGGGAATTCAGGAATGGGCCGACATGGCCAAAGGGGGTCGCCGCTCAGCTGGAGCAGCGCCTGAATAGGTCTTGACCCTACGGTGGTCAAGGGTGTGTGTGTGTGTGTGTGTGTGTGTGTGTGTGTGTGTGTGTGCGTGCATGTGCGCATGTGTGTTTCATTCTCACACAGGGTGGTGAAATGCATCTCGTGTGATAGTATTATGTTAGTGTTAAGGTCCAAGCACTGTGTGCTCCCTCTCGCTTTCAGCTGCTGCCACTGGCTAGCCCTCGTGGTGAACAGGGAAGCAACTTGCATAAGTCTTCCCCTGCCAGTACACAGCCTCCTCACCATCAAGACTCCTGCTGTGCCTCCTCATGGCAACACATAAATCCGCCCTTACGGAAATTGGGGTAAATTTTACCAATTAAAAAAAAATCACTATATAAAATTAAAATATTTTGTTAAAAATTATAATTTGTTTGGTGTGGATTTCTTGGTGTTTCCTACCGCCAAGCGTGGCGGAGGAGTCACTCCATTGTTTACATCCAGTGTGCGTGCATGTTTCTCGCCCCAGCAGTTTGATTTAACTTTTAGAAACATACAGTAAGTACAGTACAGTGCATTACCCTTATTCAAGATGACTGGAAAGAGGCCATCAAGTGGAAGTGACCGCAGGAGTGCAAAAAGAAGCCGCAAAGGCATTACATTGGATAGTAAACTTGATGTGTTAAGAAGGTATATCATAAATTATTTAATGTACTGTATTGTATGTGTTTCATAAAAGTGCTTGAATTAATTTTTTGGGCCGAAAAAGTGCATCTTCAGTTTTATAATGTAAGTCGATGGGAAAATAGGCTTCGCGTTATGGAATTTCGCGATACAGTCAAGGCGGACGAAGGCAATGCTTGATGGACAAACTGTTAAGGTGAAACCCAACACACAGAGCTGTCGACAGTCCATTGTGACTCTCCCTCTCCCCAGTCGTTGCAACACTTGCACCGCTGGATCAGGAAAAGGGAGAGCCAAGATGTGTGGTTGCAGCCTGTACTCCTGCCTCAACACATAAATCAACTCACGTGCAGCCATCATCCAGCTCATCATACCTCTCATCATCAAAACACCTATACCCCGAAAGGTCTTATGGCGATGGACGAATGGCGACGGGGACAGGCAGAGATAACTGCCGGGAGTCTCTTGTCACAACTCTGCACATGGATGGCACAGATAAGATGGTCGTTTAAACACTGGGATCTAGGCAGCAGTGCAATCCAGTCTTGCCTGTATGACTGAGCAGCCCTTTCAAGGAGCCACTCTGCTCACCCCACATGGGAAGGGGGCTAGAAAAGGTGCCTTAAACATAGCCTGCCTAAAAAAAACAACCTGCTGGGCAACCACACCCAGTAAGGTCATCCTTATGCGGTTGAACACACAATCAAAATCACAGATCCAAACAATAACAAACTATACAACCTCTTATGGTCGCTGCATGGAATGTCAGGACCCTTCTGGATACTGGCATAAATGAGCGTCCTGAAAGAAGAACTGCCCTTGTGGCAAAAGAGCTGGCTAGGTATAACATCGACATAGCAGCCATCAGTGAGTCCCGCCTCCCAGACGAGGGCCAACTTACAGAATGAGGGTATGGCTACACCTTCTTCTGGAAGGGTAAGCCTGCCGTGGAAAGAACCCGCATTTATGGAGTTGGCTTTGCCATCTGCCAACTCATCCTACACGGGCTAACTGAAATGCCTATTGGGATCAACGAGCTCCTCTTAACCCTCCGAGTCCCACTGAATCAATCACGTCATGCCTTTTTCATCAGTGCATGCACCCCAACACTGGATGCAGAGGATGATATCAAGGAGGTCTTTTACACAGACCTCGACAGAGTGCTAACCTCTAACCACAGAGAAGATAAGGTACTGCTCCTTGGTGACTTCAAGGCCAGAGTTGGCAGACATGCTGACATTTGGCACACAATCTCAGTATCACCAACACCTAATTTAGGCAGGCTGACAAGTTCAAGGGTTCATGCCAACACCCACGATCCAAACACTGGCATCTCATTGACTACATCATTATCAGAGAAAGAGTTAACCGACATGTCCTCATCACCCGTGCCATGCGTGGTTCAGACCACTGTGACACTGATCATCGGCTCGTCAGAACCAAGCTCTCACTTCATGTCGCCCCAAAACAGTGAAGGCAGCAAGCCTCCAGAAGAGGTTTTAACACTATGCATCTGGAGGATCCAGCGGTAGCACATGCTTTCAAAGAGCAACTCAAACATGGGCTGATAAACAACCCAAATCCCAGTGCCGAATGGGATATTCTCGACACTGTCATGACAAAAACCTGCAGAAAGACCCTCGACTAGATTGAAAGAATACACCAGGACTGGTTTGATGAAAATGACCCGGCAATCAATGAACTCGTCGATGATAAATGTGCTGCTTTAACTGACTGGTAGAACAACCCTCAGTCTCGGACCAAAGCTGATACCTTACACAAGAAGAAAGCGGCGACCCGGCGGGAACTTCGCAATCTAAAGAACGACTGGCTTAAAAATAAAGCACTTGAAACACAAAAACTTGCAGATCAGCACAGGATGCACAAATTCTTCAATTCCACTTCATTTATCAGGGCACGTTAGTGTGCCTCGTATCACTCGTTTATCAGGGCACGTTAGTGTGCCTCGTATCACTCGTTTATCAGGGCACGTTAGTGTGCCTCGTATCACTCGTTTATCAGGGCACGTTAGTGTGCCTCGTAACAGTCATTTATCAGGGCACGTTAGTGTGCCTCGTATCAGTCATTTATCAGGGCACGTTAGTGTGCCTCGTATCACTCGTTTATCAGGGCACGTTAGTGTGCCTCGTATCACTCGTTTATCAGGTCACGTTAGTGTGCCTCGAATCACTCATTTATCAGGTCACGTTAGTGTGCCTCGAATCACTCATTTATCAGGGCACGTTAGTGTGCCTCGTAACAGTCGTTTATCAGGGCACGTTAGTGTGCCTCGTATCACTCGTTTATCAGGGCACGTTAGTGTGCCTCGTATCAGTCATTTATCAGGGCACGTTAGTGTGCCTCGTATCAGTCATTTATCAGGGCACGTTAGTGTGCCTTGTATCAGTCATTTATCAGGGCACGTTAGTGTGCCTTGTATGAGTCATTTATCAGGGCACGTTAGTGTGCCTCGTATCAGTCATTTATCAGGGCACGTTAGTGTGCCTCGTATCAGTCATTTATCAGGGCACGTTAGTGTGCCTCGTATCAGTCATTTATCAGGGCACGTTAGTGTGCCTTGTAAGAGTCATTTATCAGGGCACGTTAGTGTGCCTAGGTATCAGTCATTTATCAGGGCACGTTAGTGTGCCTTGTATGAGTCATTTATCAGGGCACGTTAGTGTGCCTCGTAACAGTTGTTTATCAGGGCACGTTAGTGTGCCTCGTATCACTCGTTTATCAGGGCACGTTAGTGTGCCTCGAATCACTCATTTATCAGGGCACGTTAGTGTGCCTCGTAACAGTCGTTTATCAGGGCACGTTAGTGTGCCTCGTATCACTCGTTTATCAGGGCATGTTAGTGTGCCTCGTATCACTCGTTTATCAGGGCACGTTAGTGTGCCTCGAATCACTCTTTTATCAGGGCACGTTAGTGTGCCTCGAATCACTCATTTATCAGGGCACGTTAGTGTGCCTCGTAACAGTCGTTTATCAGGGCACGTTAGTGTGCCTCGAATCACTCATTTATCAGGGCACATTCGTGTGCCTTGTCTTATTGCTTTTGTTACAGTAGACCTGGCACTCTGACACTCGTACCTGATATCATTACGAATTTTACTTTGATATTTGGGTGATTTACAAAGCGATATATCACTTCAGTCAACTATGATTGCTAATTGTGTTCTGCACTTCCGTCAGACAACTGTAATGACATTTGTTTTCATTCTCCTATGCACTACACTGGGTGTGATGAAGCTCACTCAGACAAGATTATTTTCTTCACTAACAAGGTTTGAATATTGTCGCCATGATAAATCTATGGGCGTTGCACTGTACTCCGTGACAATTGGTACACGTGCACACACACACATCCCTCGAATGGGGTGTGTTGGTGAGCCGCACTGAGGTTGATCTTGGCAGCGCCTTCTCCGTGCTGGCCGCGTGTTGACTCCCTGCTAACCCCGTAGACCATCCATGTTTGACTATAAATGCCTTCTGAGCGTTTGAAGGTTAATCAGACTCTTCACGTTAAACTCGAACTTTATAATTCGGTCAAACCTGTTGAATACAATTCATTTTAGTATTTCAAATAAATCATACATAGGCAATCATACAGAAATGTTTAATCCAATACAGTGAGTTCTGCTATAACGCGTGTTTTGATAACGCGAATTTGCTCTAACGCGATTTTTACTTACTATTTCTCCAATTTTGTGGTATTAACTGTGAATATGATAAAGAAGAATATCTCCAAGAAGCGCTCTGGTGATAGAATTCCCGGTGATGATCGTAAAAGAAAGGATATAACACTTGAAGAGAAGCTGAATGTTATCAACCTCAAAATCACCCTTCTCCTCCATCAAGTTACATTCATATTTTTTCAAGGTAAAGTGTTACATTTACTGTATGATTTCATTATTAGATATGAATGTAACATTTAATTAGACTGTGCTATCCTTTGTGTTAGGCTAACTACTAAATTTTTTCGATTTCGAGTAATCTGCACCTAACCCTATTTTCTCCGTAAGCCCTGTTATTTCTATTACGCGATTTTCTATAACACGATATTTTACAAGAACACAATTATCGCGTTATAGCAGAACTACCTGTATATATTCACATAACAATCATAGCTATGTGATTACAGCTAGACCCCGACTTACGACAGGGTTAGGGACCCAAATCCAGGTCGTAAGTCCGAATGGTCGTAAGTCCGACATAGATTAAAAAAAAAATCTACAATGAAATACAGTACAGTAAAAGTAATAAATAATGAGGAATGGATACAGTCCAGTGAAAGTAATAAATAATGAGGAATGGATACAGTGTGACTGAGCACTTACCTTTAATGTAGTCAGCTGAATGCACATGGGGCCCCCATAATTTTCTAATTATACATGGAGGCTACATTAATTGGAAACGTTTCGGTATAGAAAATGTGTGTGTCATTTGGGGGGGGGGGGGATGAAAAAAAAATGGTCACAACTGCGGCGCTCGTAAGTCGGGGTCTAGCTGTAGTCTAATCTTGACACTTATAATTAGTACTTGATTTACCATATTTCTATGTTGTCACAATGATAACCAATGCAATGGACACAGTTTACCTGTGTAAACTTAAGTACAAGTTAAACTTACGTGTTGAAAGTCTCAAGAGAAATGGGTTAGGTTTTGACTCTATGATGGGGATAGCTACAGTGGCAGTGCCCTGCCCGGCATCACATGCCCAGCCCTGGTTGGCCGACTTTGCTGCATCAGGCATTTATACGCAAACAAGCTCCCCTTACTACCACCCAACACCCCAACCTTCTCTGGGTCTCTCCATCTCCACCATCTCAATACTCTATACTGTATATGGGCAGGCATGCCCAATAAACATGACATGACTTACAACCTAACATAATGTTTGTTTATGTGTCATCCTAATAATAGTAATAATAATAATAATTAACGGTTTATTGAAAGAGCATAGCAGCCAGAAGGCTGAAAATATACAGTTACATAATTGGGGAATGGGTTTCAATTTACAAATAATATACAAGTAACATAAGTGATACAAATAAGGTATATAATAACTAGATGGGGAAAAGCTCAAACTACAGTTCATTTCAACATAGTGACAGTGCAAGAAGTAGTATTTACTGGGAGTGAATACACTGGTTTATTACAAGTTATTGATAATTTTTACAATGGTTGGGACTGGGCTGTTCTTATAGTGATCAGTTCGTGCACATATGGGCTGGATGCGGTTGTGGTGTTGAACAGCAATTCTCGGGCGAGGGATCTCAGGTGGTAGTAGGAGCTGGTGTCGAGGATGGTGCAGAAGCTTCTTACCAAATTTGCAGATGAGGTCGTGGTGATGGTCAGTGAGAGTCGAAAGGGTCAGTGTGTTGAGCACTTCTTGATATGTGGAGTAGGAAGGGGAGAGAATAATCTTGCATGCCCTCTTTTGCACCTTTTCTAGGTGTTTATGTTGTGTGGCATTTAGGGAGGAAGACCAGGTAGGGGAGGCATAGGTGAGCTTGGGAAGTATGAATGTTGAGTAAACACTGAGGAGCTCGGGTGCAGGAACTCCGAGGGACTTGAGTCGGTGGAGGAGGTGGAGACGGAAACTGGAGGATTTGACAACTTCACTGACGTGTGGTTTCCAATTTAGTTTGTTGTCTATGGTGACGCCGAGGAGCTTAGTGGAATCTACAACCTGTAGTGTGTTGGGACCTAAAGTAATGGAAGGGGGTGGGACAACGTCGGAGGAGAGGTATAAGTGCACAACTATGGTCTTGGTATGGTTGATGGTGACGTGGTTGCTGGTGGCCCAGTTTTGGAGACTGTTCAGTAAATCTTGAAGGGTGGTATAGTCGGGAGCAGAATTGTTGACTCTCATCCCAATGGTGGAGTCATCGACATATTTCCAGCGAGCAGTGGTTTTTCTTCGGGCATCATTGATAAGCATAAGGAAGCAGAGTGGTCCCATCTTGGTGCCTTGGGGGACGCCGCAGGTGAGTGACTGAAAGGTGGAGACAGCCCCTCGAAAGCGTACAGCTTGGCGTCGGTCACTGAGGAAATCTGTAAGCCATGGTATAAGACCTTTAACACGATCTACCCTTATCCCTTATAGTACACTAGTCCGTATCAATTGGACCTTCCCAATCATCCTATAGATACCTTGAGTTCTCCATAATGCTATAAGTACATACACTAAATATTATATGTCCGTGCATTGGTACAATTTGTATAAAACAACATGCAATGGGTGAGTTATCCCTTACCAAAGTTTCCCGTTTTCTATCGTTTTCTGAGACTACAAGTGCGGTGGATTTGAATGTTATGTAGTGTAATATGAATTAAAGAGATATTAAGTTGACAATGATGTGTGCGGTACACCAGGATATTCATGTCAATATCCTTCCCATCTCCTTTTGATGAGAATTCGTTCGAATCACACTGCACCGTTACCAGTTCCACTGTGTGTGTTGTTGGGATTCGGCGCAGTGACCTGTCATCCAGCAAGGGTACAACAGGCCATGTACCCTTCACCACCAGTGTACCACAAACTTCTGAATGCAACTGTACATAGAAACATTAGAAACCTTATTCATGGCTTACCTTACACTAGGGGTTCGGTGTTTGTTTTCAATTTTTTTCTATAATTTCCAAACTTTTTTCCAATTGATAGCTGCACTCTTGACTTTCTCCACCACACCACTTACTTTGTGAGACTTCTGAGAGACTTTCAGCATGATGGCTAAACACTGGAGTTAGTAGACCGAGAGGTAGACTGTGAGGTAGACCGAGAGGTAGACTGAGAGTTAGACTGTGAGGTAGACCGAGAGGAAAGACTGAGAGGTAGACCAAGAGGTAAACTGAGAGGTAGACTGTGAGGTAGACCAAGAGGAAAGACAGAGGTAGACCGAGAGGTAGACCGAGAGGTAAACTGAGAGGTAGACCGAGAGGAAAGACTGAGAGGTAGACTGAGAGGTAGACCAAGAGGTAGACGTAGAGGTAGACTGTGAGGTAGACCGAAGAGTGGACTGAGAGGTAGACCGAGAGGTAGACCGAGAGGTAGACTGTGAGGTAGACCGAGAGGTAGACTGTGAGGTACACCGAGAGGTAGACTGAGGTAGACCGAAAAGTAGACTGAGAGGTAGACTGAGGTAGACCGAAAAGTAGACTGAAAAGTAGACTGAGAGGTAGACTGTGAGGTAGACTGTGAGGTAGACTGAGAGGTAGACCGAGAGGTAGACCGAGAGGTAGACTGAGAGGTAGACCGAGAGGTAGACCGAGAGGTAGACTGTGAGGTAGACTGAGAGATAGACCGAGAGGTAGACTGAGAGGTAGACTGAGAGGTAGAACGAGAGGTAGACTGAGAGGTAGACTAAGGGGTAGACTGAGAGGTAGACTGAGAGGTAGACTGTGAGGTAGACCGAGAGGTAGACTGAGAGGTAGACCGAAAGGTAGACCGAGAGGTAGACTGAGAGGTAGACCTAGAGGTAGACTGAGAGGTAGACTGTGAGGTAGACTGAGAGGTAGACTTTGTGGTAGACTGTGGGGTAGACCGAGAGGTAGACCGAGAGGTAGACTGAGAGGTAGACCGAGAGATAGACCGAGAGGTAGACCGAGAGGTAGACTGAGAGGTAGACCGAAAGGTAGACCGAGAGGTAGACTGCGAGGTAGACTGCAAGGAAGACTGTGAGGTAGACTGAGAGGTAGACTGAGAGGTAGACCGAGAGGTAGACTGAGAGAAAGACTGACAGGTAGACTGAGAGGTAGACTGTGAGGTAGACTGAAAGAAAGACTGACAGGTAGACTGAGAGGTAGACTGTGAGGTAGACTGAAAGAAAGACTGACAGGTAGACCGAGAGGTAGACCGAGAGGTAGACTGAGAGGTAGACTGAGAGGTAGACTGTGAGGTAGACTGTGAGGTAGACTGAGAGGTAGACTGTGTGGTAGACTGAGAGGTAGACCGAGAGGTAGACTGTGTGGTAGACTGTGTGGTAGACCGAGAGGTAGACAGAGATAGACCGAGAGGTAGACCGAGAGGTAGACTGAGAGGTAGACCGAGAGGTAGACCGAGAGGTAGACCGAGAGGAAGACTGTGAGGTAGACTGTGAGGTAGACTGAGAGGTAGACTGAGAGGTAGACTGACAGGTAGACTGAGAGGTAGACCGAGAGGAAGACCGAGAGGTAGACTGACAGGTAGACTGTGAGGTAGACTGAGAGGAAGACTGAGAGGTAGACTGTGAGGTAGACTGAAAGGTAGACCGAGAGGTAGACTGAGAGGTAGACCGAGAGGTAGACCGAGAGGAAGACTGAGAGGTAGACTGAGAGGTAGACTGTGAGGTAGACTGAAAGGTAGACTGAGAGGTAGACTGAGAGGTACACCGAGAGGTAGACCGAGGTAGACTGAGAGGTAGCAGTGAACAACTCATTCAGTGGCGGCAGGACACAGACTGAGCGGATGTAAACAAACCCGACATGCCAAGCGGTCCATTTAGTTCAGAATTTAACAGAATCACAATTAATTTAGCAAACTAGTTGGCTAAATAGAGCGAAAATGCTGGAGAGTTCGATTTAGCTGAAATTTTGAATTAACTGAAAGGGGTGGCTCAAATTATTTAATTAAATGAGAAAATACTGTATCACTGGGGCATTTAGGCATAATTGCATAACACACCAAGTGGGAAATAATAAAAAACGTGAAATCAGAGACACAAGTTTAGTGTAAACAAAAGAACAGAGGAGGAAATGGGTTAGAGGCAGCATGCAGAGTCCTCTGGTGGCAAGAATTTGCACCATGCCACCGCTCGCCAGATTCAAAAATTCTCTGCTTCTGATCGTTGTATCTCCGGGGTATCAACGAAACTTGCGGGGTATTTCCCCTATATGTAATTGTCAGTTATGCAAATTAGGGATATTTGGGGTGTCGGTTTTTTGGGGTATACCTGTACTCTAATGTGGCTTAAAAATAAAGAGAATATAATATAAAGCTGTAATACAGTAAGTTCTCACTTAATATCAGGTTACCTTCCTGAAAATGAGACGGTATATGAAACGTTAAGTGGATAAATTTTCCCCATAAGAAATAGATGAAATATGGGAGTTACATTGTCCAGCCTCCCTTTACCCATGAAATACATTACATATACTGTATACATAAATTCAAAGCTCCTTGTGTGATGCCTGGTGAGGTACTTGTATGCATAAAGTCACATTCATTGAGATTTTATAAGAGAAAAACTTAAAACTCCTCTACATGACAGATAAATACACACTAGGTAACCTTCTCAAACCTTCCCTGCTGCTGTCATAACAAATCACCTCCCCCTCTGACTTCCGGCAAGATTGAAGGTGGTTTTAGGCCTAAAGATTTTATCTTTATAATATCACAGACTAAAGTTATCAGAATATAAATTACAGTCAACCCTCACTTTACGCGGTCCCACATTCCGCGTTTCCACATTTACGCGGTGCCCTGCCAGAACCCAGGATGCTCACATTCCGCGGTGGGTGTACCCCTTTACGCGGGTGAAGTATAATTTTTTTATTTAGCTCATAAAATTCATACAAATTATCCGGCCAGAATATAATTTACATTGCTGGAATTCTTACAATTTGATGATCATTTTGAATATAAACATCATAGATTTTGCATTAGACATACAAATTTTAGATATAATGTTTACTCTTGAGTAAATATGTTATCTTTTGTGCAAAATATATGACATTTATATTCAAAATATTCCTGGTCTTACAAGAAATCCAGCAATGTCAATTATATTTTCCTAACTTTAATCTGAGGTATTATTTAATACTAAATGTTAAAACCTAGTTTTTTCACCCACTCTTTCTCTTGAAGGGAGGGTTGGGACGGACCGACCATCTGGCTGTTGGAAGAGGGGGGGGAGGCAAGGTGGGGTACTTTGATTGACAGATAGTGTTGTGAAGAATATTTTTTTTTTTATTAACTGAATATATTTGTTTTAGCTCATAAAATTCATACAAATTACCCGGCCAGAATATAATTTACATTGCTGGAATTCTTACAATTTGATGATCATTTTGAATATAAACATCATAGATTTTGCATTAGACATTCAAATTTTAGATGTAATGTTTACTCTTGAGTAAATATGTTATCTTTTGTGCAAAATATATGACATTTATATTCAAAATATTCCTGGTCTTACAAGGAATCCAGCAATGTCAATTATATTATCCTAACTTTAATCTGAGGTATTATTTAATACTAAATGTTAAAATCTAGTTTTTTCACCCACTCTTTCTCTTGAAGGGAGGGTTGGTGGGAGGTGGGGGAGAGGGTTGGGACGGACCGACCATCTGGCGGTTGGAAGAGGGGGGGGGGAGGCAAGGTGGGGTACTTTGATTGACAGATAGTGTCGTGAAGAATATTTTTTTTTTTATTAACTGAATATATTTGTTTTAGCTCATAAAATTCATACAAATTACCCGGCCAGAATATAATTTACATTGCTGGAATTCTTACAATTTGATGATCATTTTGAATATAAACATCATAGATTTTGCATTAGACATACAAATTTTAGATGTAATGTTTACTCTGAGTAAATATGTTATCTTTTGTGAAAAATATATGACATTTATATTCAAAATATTCCTGGCCTTACAAGGAATCCAGCAATGTCAATTATATTATCCTAACTTTAGTTTGAGGTATTATTTATTACTATACCTGGTTTTCCCCAAAAAATTTCTCAGAGGGAAGAGCCAGCAGTGTAGTGTGAGAAGAGGGGGAGGGAGTCGAGTCCATTATTTGAATGGACATTAACTTGGCGACTGTATTTCTCTATTTCTCTTAAGTATTAATTGTGTGCATGTGCCATCATAAAATTAAGATGTTATTTTTACTAGAACATAGGTGTTGTGTTGGAAAAAGTGGAGTTTGGGGGTCAGCTGGTCTCTATTTCATTTAATCCCATATGTTATGTTATTCACTTTACGCATTTCCCACTTTCCGCGGTACCCTGTGGGTTACATTAACCGCGTAAAGTGAGGGTTGACTGTACATTGTTGGAATCCTTGCAAGACAGCGAATAATATGAATATAAACATCCTATATTTTGCACAAGAGATAAAAACTTTAGTACCTCAAGTACATTTAAGTACTGTACTGTACAGGCTTTTCAACTTATTTTTGGGGAGATATACGTAACTTTTTTCATTTATTTTTACTCATTTACGTGCACACACCATCCTAAATACATATTGTCCTTAGGGCAAACCTGTACTGTACTCAAATGCACTAAATAATTACACAATTTTTTATGTCTAGTGCAAACTATCTCATTTTTATATTCAAATTAATCACTAGCTTACAAGGATTCCAGAAATGTAAGTTGCATTTTGCCAAGTCAATTCCCCTAACCGGTACCATTTACAGTTCGTCCCCGAATTACGTACATCTGAATTACGTACAAACGGCCGATACGTACATCGTTTCTGAAGTCTTTAATTGCAAAAATATTGTCTTAAAAGGGCGAGCAATTTTTAAATTTGGCGGGCGAGCCAGCCGCACCGCGCCGCCACTATCACTGACCATGCAGACAACACGCTAGACGCACCAAAACAACAAGTGTGGTCATTGTGCATACAGTACTTCTCCTGTGAATTTCTGCCCTATTTTGTACACTTTACTCTGTGTGCAATGACTGGTGTAAAGCGTAAGAGTGGTGAAGCTAGTGGGAGTGCTACGAAACGTCAAGCAATCTCACTAGAGGTAAAAATGGACATAATAAAACTGCTTGAAAGTGGTGAAAAGTTGACCAATGTTGCCCGCAAATTTAACCTGAGTCGGTCAACTGTTAATACAATTGATAAGGGCAAAGAAAAGATCAAGGAACATGTGAAATCTGCAGTGCCAATGCAATCTACGATTATAACTAAAAGAAGAGGGAAGGTTCTGGAAGAAATGGAAAAATATCTTGCGCTGTGGATCGAGGACTGCACACAAAAACGTAAGCCTCTGTGTCTCAGTATGATTCAGGAGAAAGCCCTAAGTCTTTTCAACGACCTAAAGAAAGATCACCCTGATGATACTGTGACATTCAATGCTAGCAATGGGTGGTTTAACCGATTCAAGGTGCGAAATAAGCTGCATAATGTTCGAGTGACTGGTGAGGCGGCGAGTGCTGATTGGAAAACAGCACAGGATTTTCCAAAGAAACTCGCGGAAATTATCGAGTTACGTACATTTCGAGTTAAGTACAACCTTTTGGTCCCCATTATGTACGTAACTTGGGGACTTACTGTACAGGCATTCTTATGGGAAAACAGTGACGACAAAAACGACGTTATATTGAGTCGTTGGGAAGTTAAACGAATTATTGGTATCTAAAGAGTAGCGATGTTGTACCGAAACAACATTAAGCAGAGCGACGTTATACGAGGTCTTATTGTATAAGAAAAATGAAGAGCATGGGTGTGTAATATGTGGGAAGTGAATGTGTTGAAGTGGTGGATTACTGGGCCGTAACTGCATGGCCGCGTTCCCTCCTGATGTTATGTCACGTGACGGCATACGCACAGCACAGAGCGGCAGCCACACATCTGTGAGTCAGCTGGGTGACTGCCTGGCTGAACTGTGTCATGTTGCCCAGAGGATAGTTTGAGTGTGGAAGGAGCTATTTTTGGTACATAAAATAGATACTGTTGTATTTTATGATATGCTGTGTATAAATGTTATTGTTTATCATAGCAATAAATATGGCAGCTCATCCCCATTGTGCATGGTATTGAAACTTATGATTCTCGCTGATTTTGGAGGAATTTTAATAATTTTTATTATCATCGTTTCATTTTCATACCAGTTGGTTGAATCTGTCGGTTACCAGATAACTGGGATTCTACTGATTGAAAATTTCTGGAAATTGTGACATATATTTGGGCAATTGTACATTTATAAGCTTACAAGCACATAGACTTACTTGCTGTGATCCTGCATTAATGTTACATCATCAGAGGTCATGTGGTCCACCTCCCTGATGACCCCACACTTGGATCAGAGAGGTGACCTGGAAACATTTAGCCATTATGTTGACATCTCCCTGCACTTACTGTAGGACCTCCGAGATCCGGGTGTCAGTACTCTGGGAGTCACACAACACCAGTGCCTTTCAGGGAGGAAAATATTGCTGATGCACAACTTTAAAATAACACCAACTGGGTTGATGTGTGGCAGGGTTTCCTCTGTGATGTGTCGACTTGCATGTAATATAAAAAGATAAAAAGTTCCAAGAATTAATATTGATAAATTATGATACAGTACTGAACATTTTACTCATAAATTTTCCATGATGTACATGTGTACAAAGCTATGTGTTAGTTGTGAGACGAACTCCCTCAGCCCTGGACAACCTTAAGAGGCTCTGATTGTTCACTATTCTAGCCAAAGAGCTCACGTGGCAGCAAATGTTTTATTCATTATTAAACTTTTGTGCTGGACAGTACTTGGTGGGCTCTGCCGTGGGGTTGTTGACATCCCAACGTCTCATTGTTCACTATCTTTGGCCCTTGACCATAAGATGGGATTTCATGCTTCAGCCCATCAATTATACCAGTCTGTTGCTTCCTATTGTGTCATAGTGGCCATACTGTACTATCCCTCTTATAATCAGTCTGCTGCTTCCTATTGTGTCATAGTGGCCATACTGTACTGTACCTCTTATACCAGTCTGTTGCTTCCTATTGTGTCATAGTGGCCATACTGTACTGTACCTCTTATACCAGTCTGCTGCTTCCTATTGTGTTACAGTGGCCATACTGTACTGTACCTCTTATACCAGTCTGTTGCTTCCTATTGTGTCATAGTGGCCATACTGTACTATACCTCTTATACCAGTCTGTTGCTTCCTATTGTGTTACAGTGGCCATACTGCACTGTACCTCTTATACCAGTCTGTTGCTTCCTATTGTGTTACAGTGGCCATACTGTACTGTACCTCTTATACCAGTCTGTTGCTTCCTATTGTGTTACAGTGGCCATACTGTGCTGTACCTCTTATACCAGTCTGTTGCTCCCTATTGTGTCATAGTGGCCATACTGTACTGTACCTCTTATACCAGTCTGTTGCTTCCTATTGTGTCATAGTGGCCATACTGTACTGTACCTCTTATACCAGTCTGTTGCTTCCTATTGTGCTGCAGTGGCCATACTGTACTGTACCTCTTATACCAGTCTGTTGCTTCCTATTGTGTCACAGTGGCCATACTGTACTGTACCTCTTATACCAGTCTGTTGCTTCCTATTGTGTTACAGTGGCCATACTGTACTGTACCTCTTATACCAGTCTGTTGCTCCCTATTGTGTCATAGTGGCCATACTGTACTGTACCTCTTATACCAGTCTGTTGCTTCCTATCGTGTCATAGTGGCCATACTGTACTGTACCTCTTATACCAGTCTGTTGCTTCCTATTGTGTCATAGTGGCCATACTGTACTGTACCTCTTATACCAGTCTGTTGCTTCCTATTGTGTCATAGTGGCCATACTGTACTATACCTCTTATACCAGTCTGTTGCTTCCTATTGTGTCATAGTGGCCATACTGTACTATACCTCTTATACCAGTCTGTTGCTTCCTATTGTGTTACAGTGGCCATACTGTACTGTACCTCTTATACCAGTCTGTTGCTTCCTATTGTGTCATAGTGGCCATACTGTACTGTACCTCTTATACCAGTCTGTTGCTTCCTATTGTGTCATAGTGGCCATACTGTACTGTACCTCTTATACCAGTCTGTTGCTTCCTATTGTGTTACAGTGGCCATACTGCACTGTACCTCTTATACCAGTCTGTTGCTTCCTATTGTGTTACAGTGGCCAAACTGTACTGTACCTCTTATACCAGTCTGTTGCTTCCTTTTGTGTCATAGTGGCCATACTGTACTGTACCTCTTATACCAGTCTGTTGCTTCCTATTGTGTTACAGTGGCCATACTGTACTGTACCTCTTATAACAGTCTGTTGCTTCCTATCGTGTCATAGTGGCCATACTGTACTGTACCTCTTATACCAGTCTGTTGCTTCCTATTGTGTCATAGTGGCCATACTGTACTGTACCTCTTATACCAGTCTGTTGCTCCCTATTGTGTCATAGTGGCCATACTGTACTGTACCTCTTATACCAGTCTGTTGCTTCCTATTGTGTTACAGTGCCCATACTGTACTGTACCTCTTATACCAGTCTGTTGCTCCCTATTGTGTCATAGTGGCCATACTGTACTGTACCTCTTATACCAGTCTGTTGCTTCCTATTGTGTTACAGTGGCCATACTGTACTGTACCTCTTATACCAGTCTGTTGCTTCCTATTGTGTTACAGTGGCCATACTGTACTGTACCTCTTATACCAGTCTGTTGCTTCCTATTGTGTCATAGTGGCCATACTGTACTGTACCTCTTATACCAGTCTGTTGCTTCCTATTGTGTTACAGTGGCCATACTGTACTGTACCTCTTATACCAGTCTGTTGCTTCCTATTGTGTCATAGTGGCCATACTGTACTGTACCTCTTATACCAGTCTGTTGCTTCCTATTGTGTTACAGTGGCCATACTGTACTGTACCTCTTATACCAGTCTGTTGCTTCCTATTGTGTTACAGTGGCCAAACTGTACTGTACCTCTTATACCAGTCTGTTGCTTCCTATTGTGTTACAGTGGCCATACTGTACTGTACCTCTTATACCAGTCTGTTGCTTCCTATCGTGTCATAGTGGTCATACTGTACTGTACCTCTTATACCAGTCTGTTGCTTCCTTTTGTGTCATAGTGGTCATACTGTACTGTACCTCTTATACCAGTCTGTTGCTTCCTTTTGTGTCATAGTGGTCATACTGTACTGTACCTCTTAAGCAGACTGGGGTTGGCATAATACATTTCTGAAAGTGTCTTGAATAATTTTGGTTTTGGGTTTTTATAATTGAAAAAATTTGGTTTCTTTTTCCAGACCTTTCCTTTCTTTGGAGTTGATGTGGCCTTGTTAGATGATGAAGGTAAAGAAATAAAGGGTGAAGGAGAGGGCTACTTGGTGTTCCGTCGACCCTGGCCTGGCATCATGCGCACGGTGTATGGCAACCACGAACGCTTTGAAACTACATATTTCAAGAAGTTCCCTGGTTTCTACTGCACTGGTGATGGTTAGTACAGCATATGTTGTTAATTAACTAGTGTGCCAGGTAAGAGATTTTCCATACGAGATTATAGGTCGTTATTAGGGGCTTTAAAAATTTTTTTGGAGCGTGTATATGTAGAAATGGGACCGCAACAATTTCTCAACGTAACGATCCATCATCTCAATGCACTTACAGTATATATTTGTTATTCAGAGAAGCATTGTCCCGATATTTGAACTCTCCAGACTGCTTCTTAAACTACAGTATCAGTTACAACAGACTTAAAGCATTAATTATCTTGTACTCTATGCTGTGCAGTGCTCATGTTAGATATCTGCACAACCAATAGTCTCTCTTTCAGGATAATTTGGTCAGTAGGATGGATTATTTGATTGTTCATATTCTCACTGTTAATGGCATCATGTATAATGTTGTCCTTGTGAGCTGGTGTGTTTTCATACAACAGCATCCACATCCTTCAACACTTCCATATATGGTTTGATACAGTTAATGAGCACTGCAGTGACCATGATTGTAGTTGTGTACAATTTGCAATTAATCAGTAGTACTGTATTTATTTGGGCTCTAAGAAAAAATTATGATCTTAAATTTGTCAGCCAAGGCCTAAGTTGGACCATCTTCTGACTCAGTTTTCATCTCAGAGTTGCAGAGGTTAATCCATGTCTCACCAGCCACATGTAAGATAGTTTCTATTGGATCAGTACTGAAAAGCTCCTGCAACCCTGGTGGCCATTGTGTGCACTCAGCTTTCTAAGATGCTCATGTATAATGGTTTCAGTCTTTGGTAAAAATGCTGAACTCTTACAAGGTCGACAACCTTGATTTGGTGAGTAAAAATTTTAATACTTTCCACACCGGAGACTGTTTGTGGACCGTCACACCTCAGGCTTATCGAAACCTGGGGTCATCTTCTCTAATGTTTAAACTTCTTCATCATCATGTGAGAGCCTCCCACCCTTGATGCAGTCATATATGTCATGTTTAAACTTCTTCACCATCATGTGACAGCCTCCCACCCTTGATGCAGTCATATATGTCATGTTTAAACTTCTTCACCATCATGTGACAGCCTCCCACCTTTGATGCAGTCATATATGTCATGTTTAAACTTCTTCACCATCATGTGACAGTGAACTATACAGTGGCAGCCAGCACCATAATGATGCAGGGTTAATGAAACAATTTGTAAAAGCCCTAGATAAGGAAAGTGATTGTTCCAGGTACATATGCAGGGAATTTTCATCAGTCAGATATGAAAAAATCAAAGCTGGCATTTTCGTGGGCCCTCAAGTCCGAAAGTAAATGTTGGACCACCAATTTGAAGAATCGATGAACTAGTGTGAGAAATAAGCATGGAATAGTTTCAAGAATGTTGTGTACAATTTTTTAGGCAATAGAAAAGATCTAAACAATCAAAACATTGTTTAAAGCATGTTGAATAACTTTAAAACGCGGGTTGTAATATGAGTGTAAAGGTGCATTTCTTACATTCCCATCCTGAGTATTTTCCTGAAAATTTATGTAGTTTAAGTGAAGAGTAAGGTCTAAGATTTCACCAGGACATTAAGGAAATGGAAAAGAGGTATCAAGGAAGGTGGAATGTGAACATGATGGCAGACTACTGCTGGATGCTGAAGAGAGATTGTGCCTGTGAAAAGATTGCCAGAAAATCGAAAAAGAAAGTTTCACCCACCCAAGAAGCCGAATATTATGTTCATACATATTCATATACTGTATATCATTCTTTTCTGTATTTGCAGACAAATAGCCTTAATCACAATAAATTAACCAAATTCCGTAAGGGCAAATACAGTCCTGAACACAGAAGCATATCCGAACACAAGCTGGGGAAAGAATTCGAATTGAGCAGCACCATTATTGTGGTGGCTGCTAGGGAGATGAGTTACCTTCCAACCATCTTGTGGCTACCGCCAAGAGCACACACGAAATAAATTTAATTGAATTTCTTTTTTATATACAGTTGGTCCTCCTATTACGCGGTCCCACAATCCGCGTTTCACCGTTAACGCGGTGCCTTGCCAGAACCTAACATTTTCACATTCCGCGGTCGTGAACCCCATTACGCGGAGAGCGGCTGGCAAGCCGCGCCATTTTTGGATCCAAACCTCCCGCCATCTGCCATGTTGTGTAAGAGGCGCGAAAATGGTGCGCACAAGGTCGCCCAGTCATCAAAACATGACCAGTTCTTCACCCGCCACCCACTACAGCCGGCCCAAGTCAGTGATAGTGATAATTATAGTGAGGATATGGACTTATATGAACTTTGGGGGGTTTGACAAAGAGGCCCTGCAAGCCTCTGTGGTGGATAGTGATACAAGTGATACAGGTGAGGGCCAATAATCTGCCCTCTGCCTCGGAACCAACCGCCCATCCCCGTGTGCCCTGCCATCTTTTCTACTAATGTAAGTGTTAAAAAACCTAATATTATTGATATTTCTCTTAATTATTAATTGTGTGTGCATGCCATCATAAAGTTAAGATAATATTTTTGCTACAACATAGTTGTGTGTCGTCAAAAAGTGGAGTTTGGGGATCGGCCCGGACTCCATTTCAATTAATCCCATATGTTATGTTATTCACTTTACGCGTTTCTCACTTTCCGCGGTACCCTCCGGGTTACATTAACCGCGTAATATGAGGACCAACTGTATTGCAAATTTTTGGTCATACGGGGTAATTTCAAGATTCCGTAAGGGCGAATTTCCATAACCCGGGATTCTGTATAATGGGGGTTGCCTGTATTGTACGTAGTTATTAATTTATTGCATTATATGGTGTGTACCTGTGTATCAAAAATATGTTGCTATTAAATAAAAAATATGAAGAGCATGGGTGTGTAAAGTGAACAGATGTGTGGACGTAGCATGTTGCTAAGTCAGACTGTTCCTACAGCTACATCCTCCTCCCAGGCCAAGCTGTGTTATTGTTATTTTTCAACTCCTGTTTTCGGGTGGATATGCATAATTTTACTCACTTTATTTTACTCTCTTACATACAAAATTGTTCAGGAATATCAAAGGTGGGGGGGGGGGGGGGGGACATGGCAAGCACAGCGAGCTCACCCAGCTGACCAATACCATGGGCATTTTGAAGGCATGTGATATTAGGAGATATTCTGATGTCAATAGTGATTACTTTTTACTATACAAAAATGTTTGAGTACAATACTATGTTAAAGAAAAGGTTTTGGAATTTTCTGGTGAATTTTCTGGACCCCCAGGAAGCCCCAGGAAGCCCCCCCCCCCAGATAGCCTCCCCCCCCAGATAGCCCCCCCCCAGATAGCCCCCCCAGATCTGCCCCTAGGGTAAAAGAAAGTTATGATAAATTACTTGTTGAAGGTGAGCAGTAGAAAGTTAGATACAGTTCACACAAATGATCAATGTTTCAGGGCAGATATTGAACTAAATATGAATTTTGACCTGAAAAATTAAAAGCAGACTAATGTGTAAAGTGGATTTGTTTGCCTGTACATGTATATACTACTGTATACTGTACTGAATGTATGTTTGTCTCTTTCAGGTGCCAAGCGAGACAAAGATGGTTACATTTGGGTTACAGGTCGCATTGATGACATGTTAAATGTGTCTGGTCACCTCCTCTCCACTGCACAGGTAAGCACTTCAGGTAGAAATTGCTATAATTGGGCTTAAAATGCCCTTGTTATGTGTGTGTGTGTCAATGATGACTCAGCATACCACAGTACAAATTTACACCTCTTGTATGGATGGTAATGCAGTGAAAGGGCCCCTCAGAATAATGAATCAGCACAAGCAAAATTTAGATACAGTAATAAATCTGTTAGCCGGAATCCCTCAAACCTGGAGCCCTCCGATAGCTTGAATTGAAATTTTCTCGGAAAACTGTTCCCAAAGCCGAAATTCTCCGGAAAATTACGGCTTTGGGAACGATTTTCCAAGGGGCACATTTTCCGAAAAATTCCAAGAAAATTTTCCCTGTACCCGGAAAATTCCAAAAAATTCCGGGGATAAGGGATATTTTTCCAGGTTCGAGAGAAGATGTAATGGGCAATTTCTGGAACTTCCGAGAATTTCTTTTCGTTACTTGGAAAATTCCGGGGATGAGGGATTTTTTATCGTTTGAGAGAGTCGTCTCATTACCCGGAAATCTCTCATTCCTGGAAGTGCTCTGCACCAATTGTTCCGGCTAACGGAGATAACATTATTATTTTTAACATTTACCGTGACCTGGACTGGTGTTCCTGAGATTGGGGTTAAAGAGACGCACAGATAATGGCATGACACTTGTATTACTCAACAGCACCACCCTTACAGCACTAGAAAATTATAAATTGCACGGGAAAAATAGTTCACTGGATTTACCCCACAACACATCTTACAGCACTAGACACAAATATTATCTTGCATAGGAAAATATACACTGGTCCCAGTGTGAGCGCACACGACCCAATAAATAGCCCAAACCCAAGCACGGCCTAACAAAATGGATGATCTAGCCTCACCTGTCCAGGAAATGCTGAGGTCAAGGGTTGCGTCTCCCTGAGTTAAGCCCCTCTGACGGGTCCCCTACCTCAGCTTTCTCTCAGCAACGTATTTGTAAAATATTGAAACCCAACAAAATAATCTTTAATGTCATAGTGGCCTGATATCATCAGAGCCCAATCAACATGCACGTACATAAAACCCCAAATTATGGGAGAACGAGGAGCCACTCGTGACTTGTAAGGGGGATGGATCACCAACTGATTCTTCATGCTTTACTCCTGAGTTCAAAAGTCATGGGTGCTTCCTCCACCATACCCGTAACCATGCACAACAACACTGGTCCAGGATACACCATTACAATAAAATTACTCCACATGCATAGCACCAGTTATATGCCTTAGCACCCCCAGATCCAGAGTATAAGATAACCGTGAAGGTCATCGACCTCACACCAGGACTTGATTAAGCATCCTACATACACTCATAGTTGAAGAAAATGGAAGGCACTTATAGACTCAGTACAGCTACTCTCCTTCCTAGTACCATGGGATTTTTTATCTCCCATAGCCCGTCACTATTCATACTGTACTCCATAGAGTACTCTCATTTGCATCCAGGGGCCGTTAACTTGACTTGAGAGTGACAGAGGTGATCCTGTCCCAGTGCGTCAGATCACTGTACAACCAAGTGTACTCGACCACAGTCAGAAAAGAGATTAAGTCTCCTCACACTATACAGTTTGATCCCCACACATGTATACACTCCTCAGCTGTTGTGTAGGGTAGTCGACGGCTTTATGCCGATCTCAATGGCTCCTCCACTCATGCGTTTGTGCATACCAAGATCCTGGGAAATAAAGGTAAATCAGGTCGCCAGCATGGCTGCTTGCTTCTGCTTGGGATGTTGTGCGTGGCTGCTTCACCAATATCACCAGCTGCCAAGTTAGTCTCGCTAAAACCTAGAATAATCCACCCATTAACCACTGTGTATACCCTTCCCCCTTCCCTATCCAAGCACTGTACACAATTGAATGGAACTTCCTTGTGAGCAATGTCGACATAACTCACAAGAGTCGTGGCCACATGGAGCGTTTTTTCGGCACCTCAGCTGTGCACCTACTTTCCAATGATGTGAGACAGAGAGTGAGTCTCGCGCCACCTTCAAGCACGCCTCCGCCTACATGCTTTCAGGAACTACCGTATATGGCGGCATATAAGTCAATCTGGCATATAAGTCGACCCCCCTTTTCAACTAAAAAAATTTGGTCATAGAGATATATCTACCGTATAAGTCGACTCCCCAACTCCAGCAGCTGTCCAGTGTTGTGAAGGACCAAGTCAACCATCAACACACATACATAACAAACAAGCCGCTCTATACATGACGGCACACACAACATCGTTAGTGACTGACCCAACAATCACAACAACACTGAACTCAGTTGACTTCTTGCTCATTCCACCACAGTCCACACACAGCCACTGACCAGACAGCTGACAGCCATGGCCCCTCCTGCAAAACGAACAAAGTATGAAACTCTACCAATAACTGTGCAGCAGCAGCGAGGGATTATGGAATTGGTGAAAAACTTGTGAGGGATTGGAAGAAGAACGAGGATACAATAAGTAAAATGGCAAAGAAAAACTGTGCTTTAAGATATGGCAAAGCTTAGTGGCCAGAAATAGAAGAACATTTGAACGAGTGGATCCGTGAACACCTACAGAATGGAATCACAATAGCGAGAAATAACATCCGCATGGAAAGTATCAAGTGGGCAAGAGGAAATCCAGACTCGAGTCAAAATTTCAAGGCTGCCCCAAACTGGTGTTCTAGGTTTATGAGAAGACATGATTTGGTGTTGCTGCAGAAGACCAAAATAGCTCAAAAACTTCCAGCTGACCTCGAACACAAAGTCACCGCTTTTCAAAGGTTTATTATTGATCTACGGAAGACACACAACTTTCTGCTGTGTCAAATTACCAATATGGACGAGACCCCTCTATTTTTCGATATGCTCAGCAATAAAACAGCCGATTCTAAGGGAGCAAAAACCATCATGATGAAAAGAACAGGACACGAGTAAACAAACTTCACTGTGATGTTGAGTTGCATGAGTTACGGTACAAAATTGAAGCCTATGGTAATATTCAAACAGAAAACCATGCCTAAATTAATATTCCCTCCAAGTGTTTTTGTTCGTGTCCAAGAGAGTGGATGGATGGATGAAGATGGGGTGAAATTGTGGATTGATAATGTGTGGGACCAGTTTAGCCAACACTTGACCAAGGATATCAAGAAGTGCTTAAACCACCTCAACACCAAACAAGCTGTTATATCAGGAGGTTTAACATCTATTCTGCATCCTTTAGATGTCAGCATTAACAAGCCATTTAAAGAAAATGTTCATGCAGTGTGGAACAAGTGAATGGTAGATGGAAACAAGACGTACACAAAGGGCGGGAATATGCTCGCTCCACCACTTGATGCACTATGCGAATTTGTTGCCAAATCTTGGGATGCCATTCGAGTAGAAGTTATCACAAAGTCCTTCAAGAAATGTGGTATCTCTAACACGATGGATGGTGAAGAAGACGATATGTTGTGGAGAAGTTCAGACGGAAAGGACAGCAACAACAAAGACGGAGCCAGTGATTCGGAATTGGACCCTTGTGACGACCTACATTTGTCTGCTAACCATGAACTTGACTTTGAAGGTTTTTAGATAGGGTATGTTTAGAGTTTCACTTGTAAATAGAATAGTATTTTTTTTTTAAGATATTTTTATATTGTATGTTAATAAAGTGCAATTTTATCAGATTACATTGACTTCATTTTACCTACTGCATGGTTTGACACACTTGATCACACACACTCTTAAAACATCATTCACAAAAGATGTTTAAATAAAACTACTGAGAAAAACTTTATTTAATCCATAATAGAAATAGATCAATTATATTCAAGGTAAATATGACGGTTGTAGTACTCTCACTTATGGTCATCATTTTATACCCATCGTATAAGTCGACCCGCTAACTTTGGACACTAAAAATTTGGCTTCAAAGGTTGACTTATATGCCGCCATGTACTGTACTTAATTTTTCTCCTTAAGTCTCCAATTCTCCCCTGATCGTCCTTTATTTCTTTTAACGGGAAAGACTAGCACTATTTTATGCTTTATTCATGTCTTTAATCCTGGACACGAACGTCCCCCACGGCTTTCCAGTAATTATTTAAATTATTCGTGAAAGCGCATGATGTAATTCTTCTCTTATCTTAATTGTTTTACTACAGACTCTAGTAGCATATTCTCGATGGAAAGTTATCCAAGATAGTTTTTATTAATATTATAGTTCACTTGTAAATTTGTCAACAGTGTATGAGTTAAGTTGAAAAAAATACATATCTTAGGCTTCGTGGGTGCCAGCTGGTTACTTAGTTCCCGAGTCTCCTGCAGCAAGCTTGGTGCGCTGCTCACAAAGGCTTTGTGTAGGCCTGGCCACACAGTATGAACAGTACTCTGACTGCCGCCCCACTTACAGTATGTTTACCCTTTTTTTTTTAATAGGCATTAGCCACCCGGGCACAGGTCATTTTTAATGACCCACATCAAGGCTTGGGGGGTGAAAATATAATAAGATAATAATAATAATTATGGTGATAATATTAATAGTAATAAAATTAATTAAAAAAATAGATAATAATGATTATAATAAAAGAAAATAATAATAATAGAAATTTATAAAAATTCTAGATGATAATAATAATACTAATGAGCCATAAATGAAAAAATATATACAAATATATCAAGAGTGAGAAACAATATACATGTATGTATGTTGTGTTGTCAATGGTAAGAGAAACATTTGAGGCCCTGCAATTGTGTGTAAATGAGGCAGAAAGTCAGATCAGCAACCTGGGACTTGGTCACAATTTTTGTGATGCCATATGGCAGCAGGGTCTACCATTAGACAATACATTATGCTTCCAATATCTTCCCAGGCAGTAGTACCTCCCTGTTTGAAAGCTACCTACTAACCTGTTCGATAAATCAGGAATTTTTGTTCTAAAATTTTAAAATATCACACACACACACTACTACTGCTCCTTTGCTGTCACTTGGAATCGAGTATGACGATCATCCAGCTATGATATAATGATATGAGTTATTGAGGAGGTCACCTTCATTGGTGAGTTCTGAGGTGACTAGAGAGGCTGATACAGGACCGGCAGAGTTGTTCACAGATGTTGCACATGTGGAGGGCTACATTTAGTGCGGGAGGGGCAGCGACAGCATCTTTCTGGCGTTGGCGCTTGTCTGCCTCGTTATGCAGTCGAGCTAACTCAAAAGTATTGACACCTTCTCGTGTGATGTTCCTTCAAGCTTTACGATGTGGAGTAATCTCCTCCCAGGTGAAGGGGTCGATTTGGCACTTTTTCAGGTTTGTCTTAAGACTCTCCTTATACCTTTTCACTTGCCCTCCAGCAATACATTTACTATTCATTAGGTGACTGTAAAGTAGCTGCTTTGGCAATCTGTTGTCATCCATGCAGGTAACATGGCCAGTCCAATGTAGTTGTTCATAGATAATGGTAGTGTCGATGGTCCTGCAGTTGGTGTCAGCAAGAATACTGGTACAGGTAGTCGTCGACTTACGACCTATGCGACTTACGTCTGTTCGACTTTACGACCGGCGGTACGACAGTTTTGGCCCCAGCCTCCTGACGCTGCCGGGAGCTGGAGCCGCGCGCATCCCCGCGCTCAATTACAAACACGCTCGCTGGTACAGCACACTTCCCTCCGTGTCTGTTTGCCTTGTGCCTTTCTTTTGTCTCGGAAATTTTTCTTGAACCACCACCCCCCCCAAGATGTCTACCAAGAGGAAACTGTCTTCATCTACTCCTCAACCTGCCAAGAAGCAAAGAAAGGCCATTGATTTAAACACTAAAATGATGGTGATTAAACAGCACGAAGGGGGTAAGAAAGTGAATGAGATTGCACGTGATCTGACGCTATCACACTCTACTGTGTCGACGATTTTGAAGGATAAAGAAAGGATTCGTGAAGCTGTGAAAGGTTCTGCACCCATGCAAGCGACAGTTATAACGAAGCAACGGACTGGGCCTCTCCACGAAATGGAGAAATTACTTTACATTTGGATGGAAGATCAGATCCAGAAACGGACACCGTTAAGCCTTTTTACTGTGCAGACGAAGGCTAGAAGTCTATTTCAGACTTTGAAGGAGCGCGCTGGAGAAGACTACAGTCAAGAATTTGCAGCAAGTACTGGCTGGTTCAAGAGATTCAAGAAAAGATTTCAATTTCATAATGTTCGAGTGACTGGGGAAGCAGCGAGTGCAGACGAGGAAGGAGCACGCAAGTTTGTTGACAGTCTGGATGAATTAATTACGGATGAGGGATATCTAGCAGAGCAGATATTTAATGTGGATGAAACGGGATTGTATTGGAAACGGATGCCAGAACGCACTTACATCCAAAAAGAAGCCAAAAGCATGTCTGGATTTAAAGCATTTAAGGATAGGCTTACTCTGCTGCTTGGCGGGAACATCGCGGGGTTTAAGCTGAAACCTTTCCTAATCTTCCATTCAGAAAACCCGCGGGTGTTGAAAAATGTAAACAAGCACACGCTGCCCGTTTACTTTCGTTCTAACCGTAAAGCATGGATGACACAGGCACTGTTTGAAGACTGGTTTGTAAATTGTTTTATTCCTCAAGCTCGTGAATATTGTTTGACGAAAGAAATTCCTTTCAAGATTTTATTGCTACTGGACAATGCGCCTGGACATCCACCTCATCTATCAGATATTCATCCGGACGTGAAAGTGATTTTTATGCCGCCAAACACGACTTCAATTTTGCAGCCTATGGACCAAGGTTCAATTGCTACTTTCAAGGCTATCTATCTCCGAACCACCTTTGCCCAAGCCATAGCCGCTATAGATGCCGACCCAGAACTATCGTTGCGTGACTTTTGGAAACAGTACAACATTCTTATGGGTATCAAGAATCTGGCAAACGCCTGGGAGGCTGTGACGGAGAAGTGCATGAATGGCATCTGGAAAAAGTGTGTTAAGCGCTATGTTCATACTTTTGCAGGATTTGACAGTGAAAATGAGCTTGAAGTTATTCGGGAAAAAATAGTAAAACTGGCAAAAGATCTTTCTTTGGAATGTGAAGTGGAAGATGTTGAGGAGTTGCTAGACCAAGAATCAGAGGAACTTACAAATGAAGAGCTAATCGAATTGGAAGAAGAAAATGTAGCAGAAGAAGAAAGGAGAGAAGCAGCGGATAACGAAGAGGAGGAGGAGCCACAAAGGACGTTCACCACTAAGGGATTATCAGAAGGTTTATCTCTACTAAATAAACTTCTTGCCCATTTTGAAGGAATGGACCCAAACATTGAACGATTTGCAAGGATTGAGCGGATGGCACGCAATTCGTTTCGTCCATATCAAGAAATTTACGAGGAGAAGAAGAAACGAACAATTCAGACAAAGCTCACCATGTTCATGAAAAAAACAACTCCTCCGGCTACCCCAAAGGCTGCCCCAGCTGACGACCCCGACGATCCACAGCCAAGCACCAGCGGCCAATAAGATGTTTTTTGTATGTTTGTATGTGTTTGTATGTTTTGCAACTAAAATGTTTTATATGTTTTGCACCTGTATTTTTTTTTTTTTTATGTTGTGTAAATAATAAACCAATTGTACTGTAATATGCAGTGATTTACTTAAACCTGACGACCGTAACAATAATGAACAAAGAAAATGTTGATAAAATATGACTTAAAGATGATTATATTATCATTACACATTATAATATACGTAAGGTAATTATAACATAGGCCGACTTACGACCAGATCAACTTACGACCGGGTGGCCGTAACCAATCTCGGTCGTAAGTCGACGACTACCTGTATTTGTTCTCTTGTCTTCCCAGCGAACTCGGAGGATGGAAAGTAGACTAGTTGGTGAAAGTTTTCAAGTGCTTAAAGTATCTCCTGTATGTAACCCATGTCTTGCTGTCATATAACAGGGTGGGGAGGACCACTGCTCAATATACATGCAACTTTGTAGATAATTTCAGCTCCCTACAGCTGAAGACAAAAGGTATGGAGTCTGCCAAAGGCTTGAGATATACATCAGATCCGATGTTGAATCTCTTCATCGATGTCTGCAGTGGTGGACAGGTGGAAGCCGAGATACCGAAAGTGGGAAACATTAGAGAGTGTAGTACAGTTAAGCTGGATGGATGGTGGAGGTGTGTCTGAACCAAGGGCAGGCTGAAAGAGAATCTGAGTCTTGCGTACATTTGTCTCAAGGCAAAAGTATGCATACGCATCTGCATAGGTGTTGAGGATCTCCTGTAGGTCACATTCAGTGTGGGCGACAAGGATGAGGTCGTCTGCATACTGAATTTCAGTAATGGAAGTTGCCGACGCCTCTGTTCCTGCCTAGAGTCATCTTAAGTTGAAAAGATCCTTCATCTGATACTGGATGTCCACCCTGCCGGGCTAAATTAGCACTGGCACGAGTAAGGAAGGCAGCCAAGAAAATGGAAAAGAGAATTGGTGCCAGTACACGCCCTTGTTTTACCCCTGTTTGGATGGGGAAGAACTCAGACTGGGTGCCATTGTGCAGGACACTGCCGTTTATGCCATCATGGATTTGCCTCACAATGGCGGTGAAATTGGTGGGCAGCCAAAATGGCTGAAGATCTGCCAGAGGGCTTCCCTGTTGACTGAGTATTAGGCCTTGGTTAGGTCGATGAAGGCCATGTACAGGTCATGACACTATTTGCTGCACTTTTCCTGTATCTGGTGGACAGCAAAGATCATGTCAGTAGTTGCCACAGTCTGATCGGTCTCCTTTGTTTTTAAGAGCTTGAGAGATTTCCTCCTTTTCCCATATATTCTCCAGGAGAGAGTGGAGACGGCTGGTAAGTAGAGGTCCTCCTGATTTATACATCTCGGCTGGGATTCCATCAGGCCCTGAGGCTTTGTTAATTTTCATCTGTTTGATGGCAGTAGCTACCTCATCCAGGGATGGAGGATAGCTGAGGTGGGTCAGCTGTGGAACTGAGGGCCCTGCTGGGTAGTCAGGACATTTATATCGTTGTTTCGGTTGAGCAGTGAATGGTACTGCTCTTTCCAGCGCTGAAGGAGGCCTTCATTGTCTTTAATTAGGGAATTACCGTCAGATGAGCTAAGGGGGACTGTGCCATGAGTGATTGGCCTATAAAATGTTTTAGTGGAATTGAAAATTTTGCACATCTTGTGTTGATCTGCAAAATTTTGCATTTACATGCATTATTTTTATACCAGTCATTCTTTAGTTCGCGGAGTTCCCACTGGGCTGCCGCTTTCTTTTTGAGTAAGGTATCAGCTTTGGTCTGAGACTGAGGGCTGTTCAACACTTCATCATACTGTAGAGTGATTCACAGCAGTATGTTGTGCTGAAAATTGAGACAAGTTACACACTAGTTTCCTTTAGTTCAGGATATTTTGTTTCTAGAACTTGTTCCATTTACACCACAGATGATTCTGTAACTGAAGGTTCAAGAATCAGACAGCCATCATTGATCACATCAGCCATGAGTGGATTTACAAGAATGGCAAATCAGGGTTTCAACTTCTGCTGCAAGTCATCAAACCTGGCTAGGAAATTATCAAGCAGTCCTTGTAATTTATCTTTGTATTCTTCCAGTTAGTGGTCTTGTATTACAGTATCAGGTAATGTATTTACTCTCCTTTTGAGATTGGGAAGTGGTTGAAGTTTCTTAACAGTATAATATGTCTCTTTAAAAAACTCTTATTTTATTCTGGAAGCTGAAAATTGTGTGAGTAAGATGAGAAGCAATCTTATCCTTCACCTGGAGTGCCAAGTTGAGAGTTTGTAGATGGTTCATTATATCAGTAAGGAACATTAGTTCATCATTTTCCAGTTGAAGATAACATCTTTTATTTTCTTCAAGAAAAGTGCTGATAGTCTCCAATAGATCTACAAACTTCTTCAAGAGGGTGCTGGTTGACAGCCACCTTGCAATGCAGTAGAAAGAGACGTCATTGGGCTTATCTTCAAGCCCCAGTTCTTCAATAAAATATCTGAACTGTCGGTGGATGTTCCCATTTGAGCGGATCAAATTGACGGTTTCCAGGACAGTTTTTATAACATGTTCGTACCTGAGGCATTTGGCTGCTAGGTGTTCACGATGAATGATGCAGTGAAATGAGAGAAACTCTGTACAGTTGGGATCACTTTTTATGAGTGCCATTAGTCCTGCAAGTTTCCCCACCATTACAGGTCCTCCATCCATTGTAACACTGACAAGTCAACAGCACAAGTTGTTTCTTTTAGCACCACTAAGTCTAACATCTCTTGTGTCACAGCTACATCAACACAAGCTGTTTCTCTTAGCACCACTAAGTCTAACATCTCTTGTGTCACAGTTACATCAACACAAGTTGTTTCTTTTAGCACCACTAAGTCTAACATCTCTTGTGTCACAGTTACATCAACACAAGTTGTTTCTTTTAGCACCACTAAGTCTAACATCTCTTGTGTCACAGTTACATCAACACAAGTTGTTTCTTTTAGCACCACTAAGTCTAACATCTCTTGTGTCACAGTTACATCAGAGGAAACATGACGGACAAACACCGCCAGTTGTGGTTTGTCTTTAGTGTCTGTTGATTTGTCAAGAGCTGAGCTGATTGCTAGAAGAATTCTTCAAATCATTTTGCATCTTGCTTGCAACATCAGCAGTGATCTGGGAGATACGCCTCTCTGTAGCGTGGCGTGAAACTGGAGTTTGTGCTATTAGTCGCTCAAGTTTTGTGTTATTTGGATCTAACACTGTAACAACTTCAGCTATATACTTCTTAACAAATTCTCCATCAGAATATGGGTCTTTAGCACGAGCATTATTCCATGCGGTAACAAAACCAGCTTTACTCTTATCAACTTCCTTAAACACTGTCAACAGTGTCTAAAGGCTATTTAGTGATGATTTTAACACAGCTAGCTTGTTTTTCCATAATTCTGATTCAGGTGGATAAACACCCAAAAAAATTGGGTTATTTGTGTCGTTTCAAGTTACAGTACAGTTCTGGTTTTGTTGTGAGTGAGTGACACATTACAGATGAGATTACAGGTACAAAGGTTTACCTCCATTGTTGGTAAATGCAAAACTTTCCTCACACTCTGGCTTCATACTTTTGCTTCTTACAATTTGATGATGCCATCTTCCTTCACAAATTTTCACAGACACAGGACTATCAAATAAAGTTAACAGTATTTAAAAACAACTTATTTTTATGAACTGTAAACACAACCTGTATCCAGAGTGTACCCACTAGATCAGGACAGTTCAACATCTTGTGTTACAATGCGTTAGTGTGTCAGATCATGACGTGAGGCTGGGCCCCCTGTCCTGCCCCTCCCTATGACTTTCCTCCCTAATCCCTGGCCTGGAATTTACTGACCTGACTCAGCACTGATGGATAACACCTGATTAAATTCCAGCCTTAAAATTAAAATTTAATTCTTAAATATTTTTACTCACCTTTAATGTTTAACTTATGTTTTAATCCAGTGGCCTCAGTTTATAAATGTAAAGCTCAAACATTTTAATTATTTACCAGTAGCTTTTATATTGATTGTGATGCAAAAAGGAGTTCATTAAGTATATTTTTGTGAGCTGCACATTGTCAAAGAGCAGCATGTGGCTCATGAGCCTCCGTTGTTTGGTCACTTGTGATATACTGTACAATACTCTTGATTTAGCAGAAGGAATTTCTTCCATTATTTTTCACTTGATTTAATGAGCTAGTTCGCTAAATCAACACTGATTCCATTAATACGCTCACATCTACGGAGACACCTCAGACACATGATAAGTACAGTACATAGAAACATTAGAAACCTTATTCATGGCTTACCTTACACTCGGGGTTCGGTGTTTGTTTTAAATTTTTTTCTATAATTTCCAAACTTTTTTCCAATTGATAGCTGCACTCTTGACTTTCTCCCCCACACCACTTACTTTGTGAGACTTCTGAGAGACTTTCAGCATGATGGCTAAACACTGTAGTTAGTAGACCGAGAGGTAGACTGAGAGGTAGACTGTGAGGTAGACTGAGAGGTAGACTGTGAGGTAGACTGAGAGGTAGACTGTGAGGTAGACTGTGAGGAAGACTGTGAGGTAGACTGAGAGGTAGATTGTGAGGTAGACTGTGAGGTAGACTGTGAGGTTCACTGTGAGGTAGACCGAGAGGTAGACTGTGAGGTAGACCGAGAGGTAGACTGTGAGGTAGACTGAGAGGTAGACTGTGAGGTAGACTGAGAGGTAGACCTAGAGGTAGAATGTGAGGTAGACTGTGAGGTAGATTGTGAGGTAGACCTAGAGGTAGACTGTGAGGTAGACCTAGAGGTAGACTGTGAGGTTCACTGTGAGGTAGACCTAGAGGTAGAATGTGAGGTAGACTGTGAGGTAGACCTAGAGGTAGATTGTGAGGTAGACCTAGAGGTAGACTGTGAGGTAGACCTAGAGGTAGACTGTGAGGTTCACTGTGAGGTAGACTGTGAGGTTCACTGTGAGGTAGACTGAGAGGTAGACCTAGAGGTAGACTGTGAGGTAGACTGAGAGGTAGACTGTGAGGTAGACTGAGAGGTAGACCTAGAGGTAGACTGAGAGGTAGACTGTGAGGTAGACTGTGAGGTAGACCTAGATGTAGACTGAGAGGTTCACTGTGAGGTAGACCTAGAGGTAGACTGAGAGGTCGACTGTGAGGTAGACCTAGAGGTAGACTGTGAGGTTCACTGTGAGGTAGACTGTGAGGTTCACTGTGAGGTTCACTGTGAGGTAGACTGAGAGGTAGGCTGAGAGGTAGACTGTGAGGTAGACTGTGAGGTTCACTGAGGTAGACCTAGAGGTAGACTGAGAGGTTCACTGAGGTAGACCTAGAGGTAGACTGAGAGGTAGCAGTGAACAACACACCTAGTGGCGGTAGGATGTAAACATTTGGCACAGAATTTAACGGAATCATGCTCAATTTAGTGAACGAGTTTGCTAAATCGAGTGAAAATTACAGAAATTTGATTTAGCGAAATTTAACGGAATCACCCTCGATTTAGCGATCTAGTTCGCTAAATCAAGTGGAAATAGCAGAAATTTTGATTTAATGGAAAGGGGTGGCTCAAATTAGTTCATTAAATAAAAAAATACTGTGTAAGGTGTAAATTTGTACTTTGGTGCACTGAGTTATCATTAACAGGGGTGTTTGTAGGAGCCTTATAATAGCAGAGGAGTCCTTGTGCTAGTTGAAGAATGACAAGAATTGAGATACAGTGTATGTACTGTACAGTATTTCATAATGTTTTGGCCCGTTACCTTGTTCACACAAAATATCAAGGGTTCATCCTTCTAGGGACTACCACCTAGCTGCTCCTGGACATCTCCACCTAGCTCCTCCTAGGCACCTCCACCTAGCTCCTCCTAGGCACCTCCACCTCGCTCCTCCTGGGCACCTCCACCTAGCTCCTCCTGGGCACCTCCACCTAGCTCCTCCTGGGCACCTCCACCTAGCTCCTCCTGGGCACCTCCACCTAGCTCCTCCTGGCTCCTCCTGGGCACCTCCACCTAGCTCCTCCTGGGCACCTCCACCTAGCTCCTCCTGGGCACCTCCACCTAGTTGCTCCTGGTTAGCTGGTTCTGCCTCCCTCGTTACTGCTGCTTTTGAGAGACACAGGAAGCTTTCCCAATGATTGGTCATCTGGTTATGTGTTTCTTCTACGGCTCTTCTCTTACTCTTGTCTTGAGCCTGGCAAATAATCTTAGCTTGTTTTTTTAGCAAATGTCTAAAACTCTATACAGTGATGCTGTATTTGCATCAGCCGGAACAATTGGTGCAGAGCTTTTCCGGGAATGATAGATTTCCGGGTTACGAGATGACTCTTTGAAACCCCAAAAAAATTCCCCATCCCCATAATTTTTCCCAGTACCCAAATTTTCTTAGAATTTTCCAGAATGACACATTGTCTTATCGCTCAAACCAGGAAAAAACCTCATTCGTGGGATTTTTCCTCGTTCCAGAATTTTCTCAGAATTTTACGGAATGTCGCATTATTTCATCTCTTAAACCATGAAAAAATCCCCCTTCCCCGGAATTTTTCCGGACACCGGGAAAATTTTCTCAGAATTTTCCAGAGAATGAACACCCTCGGAAAATCATTCTAAAACCTGGAATTTTTTAGAAAATTCCGAGCAAATTTCAATTCCGGCTGTCGGAGAGTTCCGGCCAAGAGGGATTCTGGCTAATAGAGATATTACTGTTTATCTGTGTGTAGGAAAAGTGAATTAAAAGTCCAATGTTGGTGTATGTCACCTCAATGATACATGAATCACTGTAATGGTCAAAATATTAAGACTTAATGTGAGAGTTATTTCCAATTACAATGGTTGTTCTTAACCTCGGGGTAATTACCCACAGGTGGGTAATAAAAGGCCCAGGAAAAATGTAATACATATTTCAGTAATTTTTTAAATAATTCCTAAATTTTCCAAACCATTGCAGTGTTTCTAATGTATGTAAGAATATTTAGTAGACCATAACATTTTGAAGTTGTTGAAGACTAAGGAGGTTAATTCTCCCCATACTAAGTTCTGTACTGTAGAGCAACGGGCCAAACTGACGTCAAACTGTTACACCGAATTTGAGAACGACTGGACCGGCACGGCAGTGGATAATAGAGCCGTAAAGAGGCAGCAAATGGGTAATAAAGTGAAAATGACTGAGAGCCACTGATGTACACGATCACCTTCACATCTAATAACATATACACGCCTGTATGCTTCATGTGCCACTTTATATTGAAAATACCCTGTACAGTATATGTACTGACTGAAGTGCATTGAAGTCAAACCTTAAAGCCAAAAAAGACTGATAAATTAACGGTGACTCTGGGTGTCAGTTTATAAGAGTTGCGAACATAACCCGGGTGATGTGCTGTATATGTCAGCACCATGGTGAGGACAAACATATTATAGTGCTGTATATGTCAGCACCCTGGTGAGGACAAACACATTATAGTGCTGTATATGTCAGCACCCTGGTGAGGACAAACTTATTATAGTGCTGTATATGTCAGCACCCTGGTGAGGACAAACATATTATAGTGCTGTATATGTCAGCACCCTGGTGAGGACAAACATATTATAGTGCTGTATATGTCAGCACCCTGGTGAGGACAAACATATTATAGTGCTGTATATGTCAGCACCCTGGTGAGGACAAACACATTATAGTGCTGTATATGTCAGCACCCTGGTGAGGACAAACATATTATAGTGCTGTATATGTCAGCACCCTGGTGAGGACAAACATATTATAGTGCTGTATATGTCAGCACCCTGGTGAAGACACACATCATAATGTTGTATATGTCAGCACCCTGGTGAGGACAAACATATCATAGTGCTGTATATGTCAGCACCCTGGTGAGGACAAACATATCATAGTGCTGTATATGTCAGCACCCTGGTGAGAACAAACACATTATAGTGCTGTATATGTCAGCACCCTGGTGAGGACAAACATCTCATAGTGCTGTATATGTCAGCACCCTGGTGAGGACAAACATATCATAGTGCTGTATATGTCAGCACCCTGGTGAGGACAAACACATTATAGTGCTGTATATGTCAGCACCCTGGTGAGGACAAACATATCATAGTGCTGTATATGTCAGCACCCTGGTGAGGGCAGACACATCATAGTGCTGTATATGTCAGCACCCTGGTGAGGACAGACACATCATAGTGCTGTATATGTCAGCACCCTGGTGAGGACAAACACATTATAGTGCTGTATATGTCAGCACCCTGGTGAGGAAAAACATATCATAGTGCTGTATATGTCAGCACCCTGGTGAGGACAAACATATCATAGTGCTGTATATGTCAGCACCCTGGTGAGGACAAACACATTATAGTGCTGTATATGTCAGCACCCTGGTGAGGACAAACACATCATAGTGCTGTATATGTCAGCACCCTGGTGAGGACAAACATATCATAGTGCTGTATATGTCAGCACCCTGGTGAGGACAAACATATCATAGTGCTGTATATGTCAGCACCCTGGTGAGGACAAACACATTATAGTGCTGTATATGTCAGCACCCTGGTGAGGACAAACACATCATAGTGCTGTATATGTCAGCACCCTGGTGAGGACAAACACATTATAGTGCTGTATATGTCAGCACCCTGGTGAGGACAAACACATTATAGTGCTGTATATGTCAGCACCCTGGTGAGGACAAACACATTATAGTGCTGTATATGTCAGCACCCTGGTGAGGACAAACACATTATAGTGCTGTATATGTCAGCACCCTGGTGAGGACAAACACATTATAGTGCTGTATATGTCAGCAACCTGGTGAGGACAAACACATTATAGTGCTGTATATGTCAGCACCCTGGTGAGGGAGCTAGATCAGAAAACTTGTCTTTTTTCCTTATTTTTTGCTTGTTTGTTACAATCCCAGAAGGTATGGTGATGAGCTGTATACTGTACCTCCAGATACTGTATTGTGTAAACTTTCTTGTTTCAGGTTGAGAGCGCCCTTGTTGAACATCCAGCAGTAGCAGAGTCTGCAGTAGTTGCCAGACCACACACTGTGAAAGGAGAGTGTCTTTACTGCTATGTCACACTTAATGAGGGTGATAACTTCGATGACAAGCTTGTATCACAACTCAAAAATAAAGGTAAGACTGTTTTATGTGATGTACTTCAGGCTATTCCATTTTCTTTAATAGAGTATTTCACTAACTCACCTTCCTAAGTACTTTCTTCAGTATGTATGTACCGTATGTATTGTTAGATTTTCCATCGCTACAATTTGAAACGCTAGATGAAATACTTTGGTATGATCCACAATGCACCATCATAAGCCTGCTGGGCATATCAGCTACAGCTATAGATGGGGGAGGGGGGGGGTCATCCTTGTGTGGCATACTTGATACTTCAATATAACAATAAATCCATTTAGCTACATTAATGTATGTCTCATGCTGGGTAGAAGCAAGACATATGCAAACAAGCCACTGACTGATGATTACAATAACACTAAAATATTCATTAAATGGAAATGCTTCGGAACATCATAACTGAGACCGAGACAGACCTCAAAACAGACGTTTCGTCATTACAGTACGGTGTTGTACTAATGGAGTTTCATTCATACTGAGTTTAACAATGTGCTTTTTCATGTTCACGATATGTCTGATTTATGGAGAGATTAAGTGTGAGATTGTAAGATGGAGTACCTTCGTATGATATGTTTTCCTATGTGTGGAGTCGGGAGTTTGTCTGTGGCAGTGCCAGGTTGCCAGTCACTGTCTGACACTGCAACAGTAAAGTCTGCAAAGAACCTGGTCTATTATTCAAACCTCTCACATGGCGCAGTGAGTAGGATGCCAGGGCCCAACACCCCATAACAGCCCTGACGAGGACGCCAATATGGCCCCTACACGTCCACGATTCTTGACGCCCTCAAGGGGATGCCAGGGCATCTGTACACCGGCGGGGAACACCACTCGCGTCCAGCAGCGGACTATGAGTGCATTGATGGCTCAGATGGCATCTCTGGCTACTGGCGGCCACAGTCATGCCCCTACACTGGTCATGAAGCCCTCAGCAGCTGTTGCTCCAGAGAAGTGTGAGGCAGAAATGGCAGCAGCGGCGTTTAGGACGTGGAGGCGGTCCATGGAGTCGTGGGTGCTGTTGAACGGGTGGTCACAACTGGTGGCCACACTCCACATTGGCCTGAACTGCGTCCCTGCTCTCCAAAGGAAGCCCTGGATGCCATCAGTGGAGTGGTTCTTCAGTCTCTCAAACCAAGCTGTGAAATGGAACGAGTTTTTCAACAGCAAACAAGGTGAAGAGGAGCCCATGAAAAGGTATTTTCAACGATGCTTCGCAGAGGCAGTGGAGTGTGAGTTTAAATGTCCCACCTGTGATAACGAGCTCTCTGAGTACATGCTATTACGTAAAGTTATGGTGGGCCTGAGTAACCCAGTGTTGAAAAGGGAAATTTTCCAGGGGTACTCTAGTTATAATAGTGTTGAAGTGCTTAGAAACAAATGTATGTTATTTGAGGCAGCAGTGAGAGATGCTGGTGTATTGTGTCATACGTCTGGCCAGGCAGTGGTGGGAACAGCCGCGGAGGCAGCGGCGGTTGGTGATGACGTCACCCGTGAGTCTGAGGTAGCTGCCTCCCGACCTGGACACCCCAGTCGCGCGCATTGTGGCCCTGCAAGTGGGGCCACATGTCACAATTGATCTAAAGTTGGTCACTTCAAAAGGTGTTGTAGGAGTAAGACAGCCCTAATCGCTTCTGTGGATGTGTCAGGTGCTGTCACAGTGGCAACAGCCCTGCTATCCCACCACCCCAGGTTACAAGTGTTCGTGATCCAGGCCGGGGGCAATTCTCCCGCCACCCCTGTGCTGACTGTGGCTGACAGGGGTGCTATGGTGTGTGTGGCAGGGGCATCCCTGCTCCGGGACATCGGTTTGTGTCCGGGGCAACTTTGGGCCCGTAATGGCCTGAGGGACATGGCGAACAAACAGCTCAAGTGTTTGGGGTCCGCCCCCCTGCCGCTTCAGTGTGGGCGAGGGGTCCACCGTCCAGGAGGTTTACAACGTGCAGACAGCCAAGGCTCTCTACCTGTCATTGGAGGCTTTCGGTCACGTCTCTGTTACGCACTGTTGGCAAGTACTGGGCATGCACCGGCTCCTGAATGTACCTGAACCTGCTCCAGTGTTGGTCAAATCTTGTCTCAAAAGAGCTCACACTCGGTGCCGTCACAACACTTTCTGGTAGATTGTTCCAAGAGTTCACAACTCTCTCTCCAAAAAGTTACCTCTCACAGTTTTCTGGACTTGCGGCTTCTTCAATCTTGAGCTGTGACCCCTTGTGGGGCGAGCGTCCGTCAGCTCCAGGTAAGAACACTCGACTGAGTAGTGCCCCCTGAGATGTCTATACACCTCACTTAGGTCTCTCCTTGCCTGTCTGTAATAAAGGCTAGGCAAATTTCTCTGGGTAGCTGAGGTGCCGAAGTGCCGGCACCAGTCTGGTGGCCCTCCTTTGGACATTTTCAATCAACTGACAGTCCCTAGCATATCTCAGGGACCAGACGGGGTGACAGTACTACAGATGGGGAAGCACCTTACTCTTGAAGATCGTTACGAGGGACTGACCGTCTAGATATCTGAACGACCTTCTTATAAGGGAGGGATGGTGGGTGGTGGAGGAGGAAGGAGAGAGGATAACTTCTCACCTTCCAGCCCGCCATCCCTTTATGACATCAGTATGCAATTCATCATAATTCCCATATAATTTAGGTTCATTTGATGTTTGGTTAATAAAACATTATCGAAAAATAATAAATTTTCCTTCCCAAATCCCACACTTAGTCCCAGATGAGCTATTGTGCTGTAGTATATTATCAGTCTTTTGTTTGCAGAGAGGTAACAGCTCTTGGTTCCACTGACTGCTCTCCCTAATACAGTAAAGTTGCCAGCACTCACAATATCACATGCCGTTATTGTCACCCTTCATATACCGTACTACAGTAAAATACTTATTTTTACCTTATTATTCGGTTTGTCATTTAATTTTTATATAAATTACTGATTATATATTAAATTTTTTCTATAGTAGTGGTAATATCTCTATTAGCCAGAATCTCTCAAACTTAGAAATCTGCGATTGCCGGAATTGAAATTTGCTCGGAAAATCATTCCCAAAGCCGGAATTTTCCCCCAAATTCCGGATTTCGGAACAAATTTTCTGAGGTTGAAAATCGAGAGAATTTAATGAAAATGTTTTGAATAAATGAAAGTTAAAGTATTTTGGGGGACCTGACCTGACAATGTCAGGTGGAGGTAGAGTGGAGGATTAGTGGTCTCATATTACTGACCTTCTGATGGAATGTCAGGTCACCCTTTCTTGGCTGGAGGATTAGTGGATCTCATGACCTGAAGTTGTCTTGAATAAACACGAAAGCTAAAGTACTTTTAGGAAGATTGTGGTAAGTATAAGTATAAATGAGCAAAGTTGTATTCCTTCAACATTACAATAAAGTGGTCCCTCGGTTAACGAGCGCCTCGGTTAACGAGATTTCGGTTAACGAGTTACCTCCCATAAGATTCTTAACTTCGGTTAATGAGCAGTCCCTCGATTAACGAGTTTCTTACGAGCCGACCTCAACAAGTTTTCGCTTGCACTTAGCGGCCAACCGGCTGTAGTATTAGTCAGCCAATACAGTAATCGGTTCTAGGGCTTAAATTCCTTACTATTTTAGTAAATATCAAGAAGTTTATACTATTCTATAATTTTAAAAGTTTAATATTAAATTTTTTGTCATTTTAACAATTATTTAACATAATTGAAGGTAAAGTGACTAGTTTAATGCGCGCCATCCAGCCTTTTAACACAGCAAACAAGCGTTAGTCTCTCTCTGTTTTCAGTGGAGGTAACATCTAAACGCTTTTTTTCTGTGTTATCAAGCAAATTATTGGTCATTTTGAAATTTATTTTACATATTGACTGTATATAGTGCAGTGTTATTTTAAAGAAAATAATCTTTATTAACAGCTACAGTACATAGTTTAAACTTACAAAATCACGTGTTGACATTGTTTGAATCCAGCATGGAGCCTAAGAGATCAAGAAAAGCGATTTCAATCCAAACCAAGCAGGAAATTATAAAGAAACATGAACAAGGCATTAGAACAAATGCGCTATGCAAAGAATATGTCATGTCGACATCAACTGTGTCGACAATTCTTGCACAGAAAGACAAATTTAAAGAAGTGAAAGTGAGAGACAAATCTACAAGAGTGTTTAAAAGTAGATCCCTAATTGCAGAAACTGAGAGGTTACTTCTCATCTGGATTAGGGAAAAACGGATGAAAGGTGATTCAGTTTCTACTGAATTCATTTATGAAAGAGCCAGGGAGATTTACGAACATTTAAAGACAGATCAACCTGGTTCTTCAGGCACAGAATTTGAAGATTTTCGGGCCAGCAAAGGCTGGTTCGAAAAATTTAAGAAAAGAAGTAACATTTTCAGTGTTGTTAGGCATGGTGAAGCTGCTAGTGCTGATAAGGAAGGGGCAGCAAAGTTTTTAGTTGAATTTAAAGAACTGATGGAAGAAGAAAATTATCTTCTACAGCAAGTGTTCACTGTGGATGAAACTGGGCTGTTCTGGAAAAAGATGCCCAAAAGAACAGTCATCACCAGAGATGAAGCCTCTTTACCTGGGTACAAATGAAAGACCGTCTCATTCTATTGCTTGGTGCCAATGCTTCAGGGCATTTCCGACTGAAGCCTATGCTTGTCTACCACTCTGAAAACCCCAGGGTGTTCAAGCAACAGAAAGTGGTAAGAACAAAGCTTGGAGTTTATTGGAAGTCCAACCGTAAGGTATGGGTGACAAGACAGCTCTTTAATGAATGGGCTGTTGAGGTGTTTTGCCCTTCGTCAAGAGCTACCTAACCACCAATAAACTCCCTTTAAAGGCTCTTCTCCTCATGGATAATGCTCCTGGTCATGACCCTGAACTTGCCAGAAATTTGGAGTATCAATTTGACTTTGTGAAAGTGTTGTTTTTGCCTCCGAACACTACATCAATCATACAGCCAATGGACCAGAATGTGATCAGCAACTTCAAGAAGTTGTACATGAAGAAAATGTTTAGGAGGTGTCATCAGGCAATTTCCAATGATCCTGAACTAACACAAACAGTTCTGGAAGACACAATTCAACATCCTGGAGGCTGTAAAATTGATTGTGTCATCATGGCAAGAAGTCTCCACTAGATCCCTCAATTCTTCATGGAAAGCACTGTGGCCATCAGTAGTCCATGATTTTGAGGGATTTGAGGAAGAAACAGAGTTGGACCATTGGTCAGTCATTGGGCCTTGAAGTGGAGGAGGAGGATGTGGAAGAGCTTGTGATGTCTCATGAGGAGGAACTTACTCCTGATGACTTAAAGCAACTGGATGAGATGGTACAGGTAGAGGCTGACAGTGGTGAGGAAGAAATTGAAAGTGATGACCATATGTCAGCTAAACAGTTGAAAGATGTGATTTACTACTGGGAGAAGTTCAGGGAACTGGCTTCAAAGAACCCAGGTGTGGAAAAAACTGAACTAACTTTGTGTTATGTTGAGGACTCAGTGGTCTCCTTCTTTAAACATAAGTTAATGGTGAGGAGGAGAGATGCCCCACAGACCACAATTGACACTTTCTTCAGTAAAAGGCAGAGGGAACAAGATGCTATCCCTCAGCCTTCCACTTCAAGAAAGAGAGAGGATGTTCATGGTGGAGAATCTGTCAGTCCAGAGGTTCCTGACATTTTCATGGAAGGTGACTCACCTTCCAAGAAGCAGTAAAATGCTTCTCCTCCACTTCCTTCTCTTCTCCCTTCTCCTCCTCCACTTCCCACTTCAAATTCACATCATCATCATCCAGGAGCCTTCTACATACACACCTCAAAGTACGTGAACTTTTCCACCTTTTTTGTTGAATTTAGGCAATTTTCGGTGAGCTTGAACCAATTACCCAAAAACCCATTGAAACAATGGTTTCGGTTAACGAGATTTTCGCTTAACGAGCAACCTGCTGGAACGGATTGTGCTCGTTGACCGAGGGACCACTGTACATAGCATTTTAACATTTTAACAGAAAGTTTTGGGTGATTAGAGAGATGAGTGGACTCACGGGGTCATGGGGACACCAGGTGGTGTGGTGTTCACGTGGTGCAGTAAGTAACTTGTCCTCGGGTGTTGATATGAGGGACCTCATGTGGTCATGGGGACACCAGGTGGTGTGGTGTTCACGTGGTGTAGTAACTCGCCCTCGGGTATTGATATGAAGGACCTCACGTGGTCATGGAGACATCGGGTGGTGTGGTGTTCACGAGGTGTAATAACTCGTCCTCAGGTGTTGATATGAAGGACCTCACGTGGTCATGGAGACACCGGGTGGTGTGGTGTTCACGTAGTGTAGTAGCTCATCCTCGGGTGTTGATATGAGGGACCTCATGTGGTCATGGGGACACCAGGTGGTGTGGTGTTCATGTGGTGTAGTAACTCGCCCTCGGGTATTGATATGAAGGACCTCACGTGGTCATGGAGACATCGGGTGGTGTGGTGTTCACAAGGTGTAGTAACTCGTCCTCGGGTGTTGATATGAAGGACCTCACGTGGTCATGGAGACACCGGGTGGTGTGGTGTTCATGTAGTGTAGTAACTCATCCTCGGGTGTTGATATGAGGGACCTCATGTGGTCATGGGGACACTGGGTGGTGTGGGGTGGTGTTCACGTTGTGCAGTAACTAGTCCATAGGTGTTGATATGAAGGACCTCATGTGGTCATGGGGACACCATATGGTGTGGGGTGGTGTCACAGCACCTCACCCTGCTCGGTGATGTTGTGTTATCTCGTAATCAGGTACATAGCCGGCCCTCTGTTGTTCCCAGGGCGAGTGGATAACACCTCCTGGTGTGTGTGTGTGTGTGTGTGTGTGTGTGTGTATAGTCCAAGATAAGTGATGTTTATACTCAAATTAAGCGCTATCTTACAAGGATTCCGGCAATGCAAATTATATTCTCGTAAGTAAAGTCAATGATATTTTATAAGCGTTAATCTATCTTCCATGGGGGTGGGGGGGGGGGTAAAAGTGGCTGTACAGATACGTGTGCGTGACTGCATGGTCACTTCTACTGTATGTACATTACATAACATTAATTCAAAGCTACATACAGTATTTTGTACGTTAATTCTACCACATCTACAACTATCATTAGTCGAGACTTTAATGTGCACAAAATCAATGCAATAAGCTCTAATACCCACTCATTTCATCCCAAATACTATTGGATAATTACTTTGGAAAAATATTTAAATGACAACTGTAAGCTGACGGATTTCAGTCCTTTCCATATACAGGTTGTACCTCTCTAGTCCGGCAACCTCGGGACCTGACCGGTGCCGGAGCCATGGAAATTCACCCTTTTCCTGGACAGATAGTGACTTGCGCTTACGTTTGCACCACTTTCACTGCTTCATGGTCTCTTTGAAGACATATTGAAGGGTTAAATGTCTTACAGAAGCTTCTCAAATTTTGTGAGTTTTGAATTCAGCGTTTTTTATTTGGACACAAAAAAACACTACATAATTTAAAATTTTAACGGCGGAAACTCGAATTTCAACGGGCTTGAACGGCCCGCCAATGTTCAGACGACGTGCACAATCGTGTAAACAGCGTCATTTCTCTTAAGTACAAAAGATTCATTATTGTTTATTACTGAATGTCTTTTTTATTGAATTAATGTTAATGTGTGCAAAATGAGCAATACAATTCATTAATAATATTTAGAATATTAAAACACACTAGGAAATAAGACAGAATTGTTTTCGTTGATGACAAAACCAGTGACTGAGTGGTTCTACATATAAAACAAGAAAATAAGACCCTGGTTGTAGCTGTAGTAAAATTAATGTAAAAAATTAATATGGTTGTTTGAAGTAATGTTATCTAATGTTAATAAATAGAACAATAAAAGTAGCAAACCATTTATGTTAAAGAAAAAAAGTGAGATCGCGTATGTTAGTGCGCACATGTGAAAAACATATCGTCATTACTCTACATAATAATATGAAAGCAACACTTATTTACTGTTCATATATATTGAAGGGTTAAATGTATAGACAAGCAGAGAGAGAGAGAGAGAGCAGCGGAACTGCCGGATGTAAACAAACCTTAATTTCCCGCGGCTTTGTTGTCGTTTTTTTTTTTACGGGGATTAGCCCACCTGGGCACAGGTCACTGACCCACATTGGAGCCTGAGGGGCGAAAATGTAATACTCCTGTAATAATAATAATAATTCAGATAAGTAAAAAAAAAATAAAAATAAAAAAAAAATAAGGAAAGCTGGTTATTTACCTATTGGGCAAACCAAAATCGTTCCGGACCACGGGAGTTTCCGGACCACAGAATGCCAGACTAGAGAGGTACAACCTGTAGTAGGAGATCCGAGTACCCCCCCCCCCCCCCCCAACCAAGAAATCACTACACATACATGTATAGTTCATGAAACACAGGTCAACTTGTGGCATGATGGATGACTCATTAATAAGTAATATGGTCTAAAATCAAGAGATTTACAGGGAATTTGTTTAATATATACCTGTACTGTATACATATACAGTATTTATGAAAAAATACAAATAAAATTAATGATGGACCTTCCAACTTTTTGTAATTTATAAATCTATTAATTTCTAATTTCCATTAATTTTCATTAATGCATTCTATAAATTTTGAGAAAAGGGACCAAACTATTAATACCAATACAGCATTACACACCTCCAACATTTATTATTACAGTATATATTCTTGTATGATCAGCCACTTATGGTGTATGTTTTATCATTGATAATATAAAATACTAAATACTGTATTATAACATGTATAGAAAAATTACAAACTATTGCGTCATGCTCCCTGGTCCTCTGTGCTGAAGCTTTGGGGAGGGAACTGACCGCACACACCCCAAAAAGGTTCAAGCCTGTATGTTTACTGTAATAATTTGTGCTTAATTTGTTTAATATTATATATTAACCATGATAAAACATACACCATACGAGGCTGATCATTGGCGAAAAGGGGAGTGCCAGCCTCCCTGCCTCCCCCCCTCCCCCTGCCACCCTCTGCCTACTCCCTGCCTCCCCCCCTCCCCCTGCCACCCTCTGCCTACTCCCTGCCTCCCCCCCTCCCCCTGCCACCCTCTGCCTACTCCCTGCCTCCCCCCTCCCCCTGCCACCCTCTGCCTACTCCCTGCCTCCCCCCCTCGCCCTGCCACCCTCTGCCTACTCCCTGCCTCCCCCCTCCCCCTGCCACCCTCTGCCTACTCCATGCCTCCCCCCCTCGCCCTGCCACCCTCTGCCTACTCCCTGCCTCCTCCCCTCCCCCTGCCACCCTCTGCCTACTCCCTGCCTCCCCCCCTCCCCCTGCCACCCTCTGCCTACTCCCTGCCTCCCCCCCTCCCCCTGCCACCCTCTGCCTACTCCCTGCCTCCCCCCTCCCCCTGCCACCCTCTGCCTACTCCCTGCCTCCCCCTGCCACCCTCTGCCTACTCCCTGCCTCCCCCCCTCCCCCTGCCACCCTCTGCCTACTCCCTGCCTCCCCCTGCCACCCTCTGCCTACTCCCTGCCTCCCCCCCTCCCCCTGCCACCCTCTGCCTACTCCCTGCCTCCCCCCTCCCCCTGCCACCCTCTGCCTACTCCCTGCCTCCCCCCTCCCCCTGCCACCCTCTGCCTACTCCCTGCCTCCCCCCTCCCCCTGCCACCCTCTGCCTACTCCCTGCCTCCCCCCTCCCCCTGCCACCCTCTGCCTACTCCCTGCCTCCCCCCTCCCCCTGCCACCCTCTGCCTACTCCCTGCCTCCCCCCTCCCCCTGCCACCCTCTGCCTACTCCTTGCCTCCCCCCTCCCCCTGCCACCCTCTGCCTACTCCATGCCTCCCCCCTCCCCCTGCCACCCTCTGCCTACTCCCTGCCTCCCCCCTCCCCCTGCCACCCTCTGCCTACTCCCTGCCTCCCCCCTCCCCCTGCCACCCTCTGCCTACTCCCTGCCTCCCCCCTCCCCCTGCCACCCTCTGCCTACTCCCTGCCTCCCCCCTCCCCCTGCCACCCTCTGCCTACTCCCTGCCTCCCCCCTCCCCCTGCCACCCTCTGCCTACTCCCTTCCTCCAGCCTCCCCCTGCCACCCTCTGCCTACTCCTTGCCTCCCCCCTCCCCCTGCCACCCTCTGCCTACTCCCTGCCTCCCCCCTCCCCCTGCCACCCTCTGCCTACTCCCTGCCTCCCCCCTCCCCCTGCCACCCTCTGCCTACTCCCTGCCTCCCCCCTCCCCCTGCCACCCTCTGCCTACTCCCTGCCTCCCCCCTCCCCCTGCCACCCTCTGCCTACTCCCTGCCTCCCCCCTCCCCCTGCCACCCTCTGCCTACTCCCTGCCTCCCCCTCCCCCTGCCACCCTCTGCCTACTCCCTGCCTCTCCCCCTCCCCCTGCCTACTCCCTGCCTCCCCCCTCCCCTGCCACCCTCTGCCTACTCCCTGCCTCCCCCCTCCCCCTGCCACCCTCTGCCTACTCCCTGCCTCCCCCCTCCCCCTGCCACCCTCTGCCTACTCCCTGCCTCCCCCCTCCCCCTGCCACCCTCTGCCTACTCCTTGCCTCCCCCCTCCCCCTGCCACCCTCTGCCTACTCCCTGCCTCCCCCCTCCCCCTGCCACCCTCTGCCTACTCCCTGCCTCCCCCCTCCCCCTGCCACCCTCTGCCTACTCCCTGCCTCCCCCCTCCCCCTGCCACCCTCTGCCTACTCCCTGCCTCCCCCCTCCCCCTGCCACCCTCTGCCTACTCCCTGCCTCCCCCCTCCCCCTGCCACCCTCTGCCTACTCCCTGCCTCCCCCCTCCCCCTGCCACCCTCTGCCTACTCCCTGCCTCCCCCCTCCCCCTGCCACCCTCTGCCTACTCCCTGCCTCCCCCCTCCCCCTGCCACCCTCTGCCTACTCCCTGCCTCCCCCCTCCCCTGCCACCCTCTGCCTACTCCCTGCCTCCCCCCTCCCCCTGCCACCCTCTGCCTACTCCCTGCCTCCCCCCTCCCCCTGCCACCCTCTGCCTACTCCCTGCCTCCCCCCTCCCCTGCCACCCTCTGCCTACTCCCTGCCTCCCCCCTCCCCCTGCCACCCTCTGCCTACTCCCTGCCTCCCCCCTCCCCCTGCCACCCTCTGCCTACTCCCTGCCTCCCCCCTCCCCCTGCCACCCTCTGCCTACTCCCTGCCTCCCCTCCCCTGCCACCCTGCCTCCCCCTCCCCCTGCCACCCTCTGCCTACTCCCTGCCTCCCCCCTCCCCCTGCCACCCTCTGCCTACTCCCTGCCTCCCCCTCCCCTGCCACCCTCTGCCTACTCCCTGCCTCCCCCCTCCCCCTGCCACCCTCTGCCTACTCCCTGCCTACCCCCTCCCCCAGCCACCCTCTGCCTACTCCCTGCCTCCGCCCTCCCCCTGCCACCCTCTGCCTACTCCCTGCCTCCCCCCTCCCCCTGCCACCCTCTGCCTACTCCCTGCCTCCCCCCTCCCCCTGCCACCCTCTGCCTACTCCCTGCCTCCCCCCTCCCCCTGCCACCCTCTGCCTTCTCCCTGCCGCCCCCCTCCCCCTGCCACCCTCTGCCTACTCCCTGCCTCCCCCCTCCCCCTGCCACCCTCTGCCTACTCCCTGCCTCCCCCCTCCCCCTGCCACCCTCTGCCTACTCCCTGCCTCCCCCCTCCCCCTGCCACCCTCTGCCTACTCCCTGCCTCCCCCCTCCCCCTGCCACCCTCCGCCTACTCCCTGCCTCCCCCCTCCCCCTGCCACCCTCTGCCTACTCCCTGCCTCCCCCCTCCCCCTGCCACCCTCTGCCTACTCCCTGCCTCCCCCTCCACCCTCCCCCTGCCACCCTCTGCCTCCCCCCTCCCCCTGCCACCCTCTGCCTACTCCTTGCCTCCCCCCTCCCCCTGCCACCCTCTGCCTTCTCCCTGCCTCCCCCCTCCCCCTGCCTACTCCCTGCCTCCCCCCTCCCCCTGCCACCCTCTGCCTACTCCCTGCCTCTCCCCCTCCCCCTCCCACCCTCTGCCTACTCCCTGCCTCCCCCCTCCCACTGCCACCCTCTGCCTACTCCCTGCCTCCCCCCTCCCCCTGCCACCCTCTGCCTACTCCCTGCCTCCCCCCCTCCCCCTGCCACCCTCTGCCTACTCCCTGCCTCCCCCCCTCCCCCTGCCACCCTCTGCCTACTCCCTGCCTCCCCCCTCCCCCTGCCACCCTCTGCCTACTCCCTGCCTCCCCCCTCCCCCTGCCACCCTCTGCCTACTCCCTGCCTCCCCCCCTCCCCCTGCCACCCTCTGCCTACTCCTTGCCTCCCCCCTCCCCCTGCCACCCTCTGCCTACTCCCTGCCTCCCCCCCCTCCCCCTGCCACCCTCTGCCTACTCCCTGCCTCCCCCCTCCCCCTGCCTACTCCCTGCCTCCCCCTCCCCCTGCCACCCTCTGCCTACTCCCTGCCTCTCCCCCTCCCCATGCCTCCCTGTGCCTACTCCCTGCCTCCCCCCTCCCCCAGCCACCCCCCCTCCCCCTGCCACCCTCTGCCTACTCCCTGCCTCCCCCCTCCCCCTGCCACCCTCTGCCTACTCCCTGCCTCCCCCCTCCCACTGCCACCCTCTGCCTACTCCCTGCCTCCCCCCTCCCCCTGCCACCCTCTGCCTACTCCCTGCCTCCCCCCTCCCCCTGCCACCCTCTGCCTACTCCCTGCCTCCCCCCTCCCCCTGCCACCCTCTGCCTACTCCCTGCCTCCCCCCTCCCCCTCCCCTGCCACCCTCTGCCTCCCCCCTCCCCCTGCCACCCTCTGCCTACTCCCTGCCTCCCCCCTCCCCCTGCCACCCTCTGCCTACTCCCTGCCTCCCTCCAACTCAGTGTCTCACACAAAAGACTGTAAACTAGATGCTGTGTGTGTGTGTATGATGTGGTGTTGGGGTTTTATTTAATGAATAATAAATAGACAATATTGTATTGTTAATGACAGTACAGTAGTTTGATGAGTAGTAGTGACAATTGTAGTACGTTACTGTTCATCAAGCGACTGTCATTGATGATACAATATTGCTTATTTATAAATTAATACCACAACATCACACCCAGACACCCTAACACCACCCACACACCCCTATATTGTATGACATAAATTTATATGTTGTTAACTACGTGGTGGTGAATTAAAAGATCAGCTGTTGAGGAGCTTATTGCTTGGCAACACTGGTGCATGTTACCACTCCTTTCCACTCCATCTCTCTAATCACCCACACCTTTCTGCTTTCTCACTCCACATTTTAAAATCTTATGTAACGTAATGTTGAAGGGATATAATGTGATAAGTTTAAGTATAAAAATATGTATTTTAGCTTTCATGTTTATTCAAGACATCTTCAGGTCCTCACACTCGCTTATTCCCCACCCAACAATGGGTGACCTGACATTGTATCGGAAAGTTAGTAATATGAGACCACTAATACCCCACCCTACCTCCACCATTGTGTCAGGTCAGGTCAGTTACATGAAACCCACTAATCCCCCACAGCACCAAGGGAGTGGAATATATCAGTCCTTGCTGTAACACAGCTTCATTCAGACCATATCATATAGATTTTTAGTTTAGACTCTTGGAAAGCTCCCCAGCACACAGAAACATTCTGAGGATGTGGGCTAGTGTTTGTCTGTGCAAGATGCACAATTTAGACACTCGGAAAGTTTTTTCCAGTAGCCGGAAATATTTCCGGGGATGGGGGATTTTTCCGGTTTGAGAAAGTCGTCTGGTTTCCCGGAAATCACTCATCCCGGAAAGTGCTCTGCACCAATTGTTCCGGCTAACAGTGATATCACAGTATTTAATATTTTATATTATCATTGATAAAACATACACCATAAGAGGCTGATCATATGAAAATATATATTGTACAGTGTTCCCTTGGTTAACGAACTCAATTCGTTCCAGAGGGTCGTTCGTTAACCGAAACCATTGTTTCAGTGGGATTTTAGGTAATTGGTTCCAGCTCACCGAAAATTACATACAAAGTATAAAAATATGCCATAAAGTACACTTATTTTGAGGTGTGTATGTAGAAGGCTCCTGGTTGATGATGATGATGTGAATTTGAAGTGGGAGGTGAAGGAGGAGAAGGGAGAAGAGAAGGAAGTGGGGTTGGAAGAGAAATCACCCTATGCTTCATGCTGCCATTTCACCCATAAAATTTTAAGTTCACTAGGTGTAATTCAAGATTATTTTCTTTAAATAAACACTGCACTGCACTATATATTGTCAATTTGTTAAATAAATTTCAGAATGACCAATAATTGTACTGTACTGTAAAAACATAAAAATAGTTTATGCTCAAGAGAGCCACAAGCAAGTTGTTACCTCCTCTCAACAGAGACATAAACTGACGCCTTGGTGGGTGAGTGAAGTGGCTGATGTGTGTACCAAAAACTAGTTCCCTGTACTGCAATTATGTTAAATAAGTGTTAAAATGACTAATAATTTTAATATAAAACTTGGAAAAATATTTAATAGCGCAATCTTCTTGTACTTTACTCAAATAGGAACGAATTTAAGCCCTAGAACCGATTACTGTATTGGCGAACTAATTTACCAGCTGGTGAGCAAGCGAAAACATGTTGACATGTTTTCGTAAGAATTTAGTTCACCGAATTTTTGCTCGTTAACCGAATTGAATATTCTTATTGAAGGTAATTCGTTAACCGAAATTTCGTTAACTGAGGCGTTCGTTAGCCGAGGGACCACTGTAATATAATAAATGTTGGAGGGTGTGTGTTGGTGGTGTTGGAGGCTGTTAAGAACATAAGAAAATAAGGAGTCTGCAAGAGGCTGGTTGGCCTCTGCACGGCAGCTCCTGTCGAGAGTTACTACCACTCTCTATCATCCATGAATCTATCTAGCATCCTTTTAAAACTTTACAGTGTTCCAGCACTTACTACAAGTTGCTAAGCCCCAATTTGTGAACCAGTTCCTCCCTATCTCCCTCCTAAACCTAAATTTATCCAACTTAAAACCGTTGCTACGAGTTCTATCCTGCTCGGATATCATAAGAACTTTATCTACAGTATATCTCCTTTGTTGATTCCTTTCACCCACTTAAATACTTCTATCATATCTCCCCACACTCTTTGTCTTTCTAGGGAATGCAAGTTTAGTTTCTTTAACCTATCCTGATATGGAAGGTTTCTAAGTCCCGGAATCATTTTCGTCATTCTTCGCTGCACTGACTCCAGTGAATTGATATCCATTCTATAACAAGGGCACCAGAACTGAACAGCATGATCGAGGTGGGGCCTGAGTAGTGCAAGATATTGTTGCAATAAGACCTCTGCACTCTAATTACTTACACTTCTAGATATAAAACATAATACCTGCACTCTGTTTGCCTTATTTCGTACATTAACGCACTGTTTTCTAGGCCGTAGGTCCGGACTTACAAGTACCCCTAAGTCTCTTTCACAAGTCGACTTCTCTAGGTTGATGTTGTTAAGGCTGTATACATTGACAGTATTTGTTCTTCCAATATTAAGTACGCTGCACTTGCTGGTGGATGTGTGTGGGTGGTGTTGGAGGATGTGTGTGGGTGGTGTTTGAGGATGTGTGTGGGTGGTGTTGGCGGATGTGTGTGGGTGCTGTTGGAGGATGTGTGTAGGTGGTGTTGGAGGATGTGTGTGGGTAGTGTTGGAGGGTGTGTGTTGGTGGTATTGGAGGATGTGTGTGGGTAGTGTTGGAGGGTGTGTGTTGGTGGTATTGGAGGGTATGTGTGAGGGGTGTCAGAGGGTGTATGTTGGTGGTGTTGGAGGGTGTGTGTTGGTGGTGTTGGAGGGTATGTGTGAGGGGTGTCGGAGGGTGTATGTTGGTGGTGTTGGAGGGTGTGTGTTGGTGGTGTTGGAGGGTGTGTGTGGGTAGTGTTGGAGGGTGTGTGTGTGGGACTGTGGGTAGTGTTGGAGGGTGTGTGTGGGTAGTGTTGGAGGGTGTATGTTAGTGGTGTTGGAGGGTGTGTGTTGGTGGTGTTGGTGGTGTTGGAGGGGGTGTATGGGTGGTGTTGGAAGGGGTGTGTGGGTGGTGTTGGAAGGGATATGTGGGTGGTGTTGGAGGGTGTGTGTTGGTGGTGTTGGAAGGGGTGTGTTGGTGGTGTTGGAGGGTAGTGTTGCAGGGTGTGTGTTGGTGGTGTTGGAGGGTGTGTGTGTGTGGGGGGGGTGTTGGAGGGTGTGGGTGAGGGGGGGTTGGAGGGTGTGTGTTGGTAGTGTTGGTGGTGTTGGAGGGTGTGTGTGTTGGTGGTGTGTGTGTGTGTTGGTGGTGTTGGAGGGTGTGTGTGTTGGTGGTGTTGGAGGGTGTGTGTTGGTGGTGTTGGAGGGTGTGTGTGGGGGGTGTTGGAGGGTGTGTGTTGGTGGTGTTGGAGGATGTGTGTTGGTGGTGGTGTTGGAGGGTGTGTGTGTTGGTGGTGTTGGAGGGTGTGTGTTGGTGGTGTTGGAGGGGGTGTGGGTGTTGTTGGAGGGTGTGTGTTGGTGGTGTTGGAGGGTGTGTGTTGGTGGTGTTGGAGGGTGTGTGTGTTGGTGGTGTTGGAGGGTGTGTGTGTTGGTGGTGTTGGAGGGTGTATGTTGGTGGTGTTGGAGGGTGTGGGGGTAGTGTTGGAGGGTGTGTGTTGGTGGGTTGGAGGGTGTGTGTTGGTGGTGTTGGAAAGTGTGTGTTGGTGGTGTTGGAGGGTGTGTGTTGGTGGTGGTGGAGGGGGGTGTGGGTGGTTTTGGAGGGGGTGTTTTTGGTAGTGTTGGAGAGGGTGTGGGTGCTGTTAGTGGTGTTGGAAGGTGTGTGTTGGTGTTGGAGGGGTGTGGGTTTTGTTGGAGAGTGTGTGGGTGGTGGTTGGAGGGGGTGTGGGTGGTATTGGAGGGGGTGTGTTGGTGGAGGGGGTGGGTGGTGTTGCAGGGGGTGTTTTTGGTAGTGTTGGAGGGTGTGTGTTGGAGGGGGTGTGGGTGCTGTTGGTGGTGTTGGAAGGGGTGTGTGTGGGAGGGGTGTTGCAGGGTGTGTGTGGGTAGTATTGGAGGGTGTGTGTTGGTGGTGTTGGAGGGGGTGTGTTGGTGGTGGTGGAGGGTGTGTGTTGGTGGTGTTGGAGGGTGTGTGTTGGTGGTGTTGGAGGATGTGTGTTGGTGGTGTTGGAGGGGGTGTGTGGGTGGTGTTGGTGGTGTTGGAGGGTGTGTGTTGGTGGTGTTGGAGGATGTGTGTTGGTGGTGTTGGAGGGGGTGTGTGGGTGGTGTTGGAGGAGGTGTGTGGGTGGTGTTGGAGGGTGTGTATGGTGTTGGACGATGTGTGTGGATGGTGTTCGAGGGTGTGGGTGGTGTTAGCTGTGTTGGTGGTGTTGGAGGGTGTGTGTTGGTGGTGTTGGAGGGTGTGTGTTGGTGGTGTTGGAGGGTGAGTGTTGGTGGTGATGGAGGGTGTGTGTGTGTGTGATGTTGGAGGGTGTGTGTGGGGGGGTGTTAGAGGGTGTGTGTGTGGGGGGTGTTAGAGGGTGTGTGTGGGTAGTGTTGGAGGGTGTGTGTTGGTGGTGTTGGAGGGTGTGTGTGGGGGTGTTGGAGGGTGTGTGTTGGTAGTGTTGGAGGATGTGTGTGGGTGGTGTTGGAGGGTGTATGTTGGTGGTGTTGGAGGGTGTGTGTTGGTGGTGTTGGAAAGTGTGTGTTGGTGGTGTTGGAGGGTGAGTGTTGGTGGTGATGGAGGGTGTGTGTGTGTGTGATGTTGGAGGGTGTGTGTGGGGGGGTGTTAGAGGGTGTGTGTGGGGGGGGGGGGTGTTAGAGGGTGTGTGTGGGTAGTGTTGGTGGTGTTGGAGGGTGTGTGTTGGTGGTGTTTGAGGGTGTGTGTGGGGGGGTGTTGGAGGGTGTGTGTTGGTAGTGTTGGAGGATGATGTGTGGGTGGTGTTGGAGGGTGTGTGTGTTGGTCGTGTTGGAGGGGGTGTGGGTGGTGTTGGAGGGTGTGTGTGTTGGTGGTGTTGGAGGGTGTGTGTGTGTTGGTGGTGTTGGAGGGTGTGTGTGTGTGTTGGTGGTGTTGGAGGGTGTGTGTTGGTGGTGTTGGAGGGTGTATGTTGGTGGTGTTTGAGGGTGTGTGGGTAGTGTTGGAGGGTGTATGTTGGTGGTGTTGGAGGGTGTGTGTTGGTGGTGTTGGAAAGTGTGTGTTGGTGGTGTTGAAGGGTGTGTGTTGGAAGGTGTGTGTTGGTGGTGTTGGAGGGTGTGAGTTGGTGGTGTTGGAGGGTGTGTGTTGGTGTTGGAGGGAGTGTGGGTAGTGTTGGAGAGTGTGTGGGTGGTGGTTGGAGGGGGTGTGGGTGGTGTTGGTGGAGGGGGGTGTGGGTGGTGTTGGAGGGTGTGTGTTGGTGGTGTTGGAGGGTGTGTGTTGGAGGATGTGTGTTGGTGGTGTTGGAGGGGGTGTGTTGGTGGTGTTGGAGGATGTGTGTTGGTGGTGTTGGAGGGGGTGTGTTGGTGGTGTTGGAGGGGGTGTGTGGGTGGTGTTGGAGGGTGTGTATGGTGTTGGAGGATGTGTGTGGATGGTGTAGGAGGGTGTGTGGGTGGTGTTAGTTGTGTTGGAGGGTGTGTGTTGGTGGTGTTGGAGGGTGTGTGTTGGTGTTGGAGGGTGTGTGTTGGTGGTGTTGGAGGGTGTGTGTTGTTGGTATTGGAGGGTGTGTGTTGTTGGTATTGGAGGGTGTGATTTGGTGGTGTTGGAGGGGGTGTGTTGATGGTGTTGGAGGGGGTGTGTTGGTGGTGTTGGATGGTGTGTGGGTGGTTGTTAGAGGGGGTGTGTTGGTGGTGTTGGTGGTGTTGGATGGTGTGTGGGTGGTTGTTAGAGGGGGTGTGTTGGTGGTGTTGGAAGGGGTGTGTTGGTGGTGTTGGAAGGGGTGTGTTGGTGGTTGTTAGAGGGTGTATGGGTGGTTGTTAGAGGGTGTATGGGTGGTTGTTAGAGGGTGTGTGGGTGGTTGTTAGAGGGTGTGTGTTGGTGGTGTTGGAAGGGGTGTGTTGGTGGTGTTGGAAGGGGTGTGTTGGTGGTGTTGGAGGGTGTGTGGGTGGTTGTTGGTGGTGTTGGAGGGGGTGTGTTGGTGGTTGTTAGAGGGTGTATGGGTGGTTGTTAGAGGGTGTGTGGGTGGTTGTTAGAGGGTGTGTGTTGGAGGGGGTGTTCATGGTGTTGAAGGGGGTGTGTTGGTAGTGTTGGAGGGTGTGTGTTGGTGATGTTGGAGGGTGTGTGGGTGGTTGTTGGTGGTGTTGGAGGGGGTGTGTTGGTGGTGTTGGAGGGTGTGTTGGTGGTGTTGGAGGGGTGTGTTGGTGGTGTTGGAGGGTGTGTGGTGGTGTTGGAGGGTGTGTTGGTGGTGTTGGAGGGTGTGAGTTGGTGGTGTTCGAGGGTGTGTGTGGGGGGTGTTGGAGGGTGTGAGTTGGATGGTGTGTGTGGGTGGTGGTTGGAGGGGGTGTGGGTGGTGTTGGAGGGGGTGTGTTGGAGGGTGGTGGCTGGAGGGGGTGTGCGTGGTGTTGGAGGGTGTGTTTTTGTGGTGTTGGAGGGTGTGTGTTGGTGGTGTTGGAGGGTGTGGGTTGGTGGTGTTGGAGGGTGTGTGTTGGTGGTGTTGGAGGGTGTGTGTTGGTGGTGTTGGATGGTGTGTGTGTGGGTGGTGTTGGAGGGTGTGTTGGAGGGGGTGTGTTGGTGGTGTTGGATGGTGTGTGGGTGGTTGTTGGAGGGGGTTTGTTGGAGGGGGTGTGTTGGTGGTGTTCCTGGAGTTGGAGGGTGTGTGTTGGTGGGGGTGTGTTCGTGGTGTTGGCGGGGTTGTGTTGGTGGTGTTGGAGGGTGTGTGTTGGTGGTGTTGGAGGGTGTGTAGGTGGCTGTTGGAGGAGGTGTGTTGGAGGGGGTGTGTTGGTGGTGTTGGAGATTGTGTGGGTGGTTGTTGGAGGGTGTGTGTTGGTGTTGGAGGGTGTGTTGGTGGTATTGATAGGGTGTGTTGGTGGTGTTGGAGGGTGTGTGGGTGGTTGATGGAGGGTGTGTGTTGGTAGTTGTTGGAGGGTGTGTGTTGGTAGTTGTTGGAGGGTGTGTGTTAATGGTGTTGGAGGGTGGGTGGGTGGGTGTTTGTGTGTGGTGTTGGAGGGTGTGTGTGTGGTGTTGGAGGTTGTGTGTGGGTAGTGTTGGAGGGGGGTGTGGGTGGTGTTGGAGGGGGTGTGTTGGTCGTGTTGGAGGGTGTGTGGGTGGTTGTTGGTGGTGTTGGAGGGTGTGTGTTGATGGTGTTGGAGGGTGTGTGTGTGGATGGTGTATTTGGGGGGTGTTGGAGGGTATGTGTTGGTGGTTTTGGAAGGTGTGTGTGTGTGGGTAGTGTTGGAGGGGGTGTGGGTGGTGTTGGAGGGGGTGTGTTGGTGGTGTTGGAGGGGTGTGTGGGTGGTGTTGGAGGGTGGTTGGTTGGTGGTGTTGGAGGGGGTGTTGAAGGGTGTCTTTATTCAAGAGATCATCAAGATATGAGACCACTAATCCCCCACCCTACCTCCACCTGACATTGCATCAGGTCAGGTTCCGGCTGACAGAGATATTGTTGTAGTTAGTTGACCAAGATGAAGACCGCGAGGTAGCAGTGAACAACACACGCAGTGGCGGCAGGATACAGACTGAGCAGATGTAAACAAACCACATGTCCCCAGTGGCAGGTGCAAAATTTAACGGAATCACGTATGATTTAGCTAACTAGTTCGCTAAATCAAGCGAAAGTAACGGAAATTCGATTTAGCAGAAATTTTGATTTAAGAGATGGGGTGGCTTGAATTAGTTCATTAAATTGAGAAAATACAGTATATATGTAATATGAATATCATGCCATCCTCAAAATAAGTTGGCTTGAAATTAATTACTTTTATGTTTAGTTATATTGTACTGTAAAGTGTATCAAAGGAAGGTGAAGTGTTGAGTTAATAGTTATTATTCACTCATGGGGAAGCCACACAAACTAACCAGAGTTTGAGACACACTTGTGGCTGTTTAATTTATTTATGATATTTGCTTCTCTCATCAAGTGACCTTCAGGAATCCAGTGTAGGTGACCTGGCATTGTCCAGGGGGTTACTGCCTCCCAGAAATAAGTACAATAGCCTCAGGTTCTTTCTCTAGATAGGGACAAGAACGCTCACAAAATACCAATTGTGACATAAAAAGACACATACAGTAATTTCGTAAAACATCAGGTGTTAAGGACAAGGGGCCTCAATAATTCAGTGAACAAAGCTTAAAAGGTTTATTCACTTAGCAAACACAAACAAGAAATATACTGTAGAGTGTTCTGATTTTTTCCATTCGTAAAACTAAATCCGTTCCGTATGTAAAGATTGGAGTTATTGCATTGTAGCATCCTGCCATGTGTATTTCTTTGATTGCATCCATGCAGTCACTGCCCACTACATGAGAACACATCAGTGGTTCCCAAACTGGGGGTCATTTGGTCATTTCAGGGGGTTAGACTTGTGGGCAATCATGAAATGTGTCCCTGAGTCAAACTAGAAGAGTCTTGCTTTCTTATTTATTCACACATTAACATCTATGTGTTGTTTATGCAGTGAACAGAGAAGTTATGGTGTTTATATATGGTGACCACAAACACCTTCAAAACTGTTTTTTTGTATTGGCCATAATTTACAGGTTGAAAAATTAAAATTCAAAAAAAAATTTCCTAATTCAAATAATGATGCTTCAGAAATGTAAAAAATTACCTAAAAAAATATGAAGAAATAATTAAAAGTATAAAATTTCTTATCTCAAAGTGAACAAAATTAAATACCTGTTAGTATAAGTGGCATCCCACAGTGAAGGGGTTTATAAACCTTCTTGGACATATGTAAGGAGTAAGGTACGAATGTTAGATATCCATCCAGGACTTACATATACAGTATACTGATCCTGGGTAGTGTCCACCCTGGTTGGTACTGTACTGCACTGCCTTCCCTACTGAACAGATTATATATATATATATATATATATATATATATATATATATATATATATATATATATATATATATATATATATATATATATATATATATATATATATATATATATATATACACTTCATTTTTAGTCCATTTAACACGCGGACTTTGAACATATAATCAACGACCTCACCAGCAAGGAATCGAACCCTCGACCTACTGGGTGGCCCTAGGGAACGCTTACCGGCTAGCCCACAAGGACACTAAAAGCAGTTCTAGACTCTGTTATATTTCACACAAAGCCTGTTCATCGAGCTGATGGCGCCGTGAACCTCATTGGGAAACTGCCCGTGCCTCGTATGTGGTGTCAGTAGCATTTTACCGAATCCAGCTGGTATGAAACGCGAGGTACATATATATACTTCATTTTTAGTCCATTTAACACGCGGACTTTGAACATATAATCAAAGTCCGCGTGTTAAATGCTTCCGTATGTTTAATGAGACTAGATTCTATGATGTTCCTCCTAGGAATTGAATTACAAGGTAATATTGAGGAGGCATTATCCTAGTCAATGCAATGCTTGTTATCCCTCAAATGAACAAAACACATACAATAAATAATAATGGGATATCCTCTCACAAATAATCAGAATTGTTTTGTTTTTTAAATGTTGAGTCTACCCTCAAGTTCAGTCCATGCTTTATTAATAACAAAGCGCGGAATGGAATTGAAGGCAGACGAAACATTTTTAATCTTTTTTTCTGATTATTTGTGAGAGAATTTCCCATTATTATTTATGAATATGTGTTTTGTGTGTGTGTCAACACACACACACATATATATACAATACAGTTGAGTCTGGATTTACGCGGTTTTTGTTTACGCCTTTGGTCATTTACGCGGTGCCTTGCCAGAATGAAATGCTTTAATTACGCGGTAAATTTGGTCATTTACGCGAATGAAGTGTAATTTGTTCATTTACTGAAGATATTTGTTTTAGCTCATAAAATTCATACAAATTACCCGGCCAGAATATAGTTTACATTGCTGGAATTCTTATAAGATTGTGATTATTTTATATATAAACATCATGATATTTGCATTAGACACACAAATTTTAGATATAATGTAAGAGTTTTGATTACAAAGAGCAAAAATTTTATCTTTTGTGCAAAATATATGATGTTTATATTCAAATTATTGGCAGTCTTTCAAGGAATCCAGCAATGTCAATTATATTATCCTAACTTAGGTCTGAGGTATTATTTATTACTAAAAATGTAAGTCTTTTGTTTTCACCCAAACATTTCTCAGAGAGGGAGGAGCCAGCGAGCGTGGGAAGAAGGGGGGGGGAGAGTCGAGTCCATTATTTGAATGGACATTAACCAGCCACTGTATTTCTCTTAATTATTAATTGTGTGTGCATACCATCATAAAATTAAGATGTTATTTTTACTACAACGTAGGTATTGTGTTGGAAAAAGTGGAGTTTGGGGGTTGGCCCAGTCTCTATTTCAATTAATCCCATATGTTCTGTTATTTCATTTACTCGTTTCTCGTTTTACGCGGTACTCTGCGGGTTCAGTTGACCACGTAAATGAAGATCCAACTGTACAGGGAAAGGAAATTACTGTCTCTAGAATTAATGGCTTCCTGTCCCAGCCACGAAAATGACAGCAACTTTAAAACTACCCTTAGACATTCTTGGGTACATCCAGGGTGTCATCCGCTAATAATAGAGGACCGCGAAATAAAAATCCGTGAATTATCTGGGCGTACTGTACTGTACCAGGAATTTGTTGAAGTCCACTCATGGAAAAAACTGGTAGTACTGTACTACTGCAGGAGCACTGTTCCTGGCAGATAAATCAAGTAGATCCTGTAAAAGGGTTACCGATTTTGTTTCCTTTATAATTTTGGATTTCAATGGAAATATTCTAACAATAAAATTAGAAATTAAAGCTTATTTCCCAAGTTGTCTTTATGTAAATGTGTACTTATGTTCTGTAAGTAATCAAATGTTTGTTCCTTTCAGTACGGTCTAAGATCGGTGCATTTGCTACGCCTGATTTCATGCAACTTGCACCTGGTCTGCCCAAAACTCGCTCAGGGAAGATAATGCGACGTGTCTTGCGAAAAATTGCAGTTGGAGATCATGATTTTGGTGACATCTCTACTCTGGCAGATCCAAGTATTGTTGAAGTGCTATTCCAGCATAGACCAAAGGAAGGGAAAGTATAAGAATATTGTTCAACAGTGAGCAGTCACTGTTCAGTACATGATCTACATGTGCAAGTGTAGCTTTGGTCAGATTTCAGTTGTTTGTTATAACTAACAGGTCACGTGTGCATCATGTTTAAATGGTTCTAACAATGCATATCCAAAAGACAATATATGCATCATATATGCTATAAAGGATACCTTTGGGTGTGTATCTTAGTACTTAAAAGTACCAAATATTACTATTTATTTATTTGATGTGAGTACAGTATATTATTGTGGTGCATGTTTCCAGTAAGCCAAAGGTACCTAAAGTTGTATGGTGCATCTGTTGTATGTATTTTAAGTGCTACCACAGGTCCACCATTATGGTTGTGGCATGAGTGAAAAGTTTCTTTTAAGCTGGTGTTTTTCTACTTGTTTACAGTATATTTTATTTAGTTAGTTTTTATTATTATTATTGAAGACTGATCACTTGTAGTTTAGGAAATCTCCAAAAATCTGTCCTTTCTGTACTGACAATTGTTGATCATTCCTTCCCCTAGACAGTACAGTACTAGTGGCATCAGTTGATTTCATTTTGTTCTTTTGATGATCATTTTCATTTCTAATGTATGATAATTTCTTTCTGTTTATTTTGTTATTGAGTAATGTGAGGAGATAGTGAGTTAACTGTTACTTAAATTTATTACAAGGCTTCAACAAATCAATGCATATCAATCTAGGATGCTTTTTTTTCAGTGAAATTTACTTATCTTAAAGGGAACATAAATGGATTTTAGAATGTGTTATTAATCTAAAGCTTAATTAATGTAAATTGTGATATTTATAAAATTGATTTTAACATTTCAAACTTGGGTGTAAATCAATAGTCTATATTATATGCAACATCCACATGATTTACAAGTAGCAAGCTGTGCTGAAAGTACAGTACTTATTCTTTATGGCTGTCTAGCAATGAGACCCGTCCATGTACTGAGCAGCTGGTATTTGCATGGTCACTTGGGCCTTCAGACTGATAAACAAAATATGGCAACTTCAACACACAGTCAGTCAGTCAGTCTTGGTCTGTTTTAAGGATATATTTGATGTTGTTGCTTCTTTTTTTTTCCAGATGCAGCTTTTGAAATATTGTAAAATTTTATAATGTATTAAAAATAAGTAAAAAATTTGAAAGAATAATGAGAGATGGGTAGCACGAGCGATGTAATTTGTTCTTGGCATGAGGTACATGTGCTATGATGAGAGGCAGTTGTGTAATGGTGAACATGAGATTAAAGGTTCATTGGCAGAAGAACACAGTGGGCAACACTTTACTGATGAATATTTATTTTCTCTGGATGAATCCACACAAGAGTCACCAAAAGACCAAGTACAGTAGGTGGGAGGTATATATTTTGTGGGTCACTTACTCAGGAAAGGCATTAGTACAGTACATTCTGCTGATGAACAGTTGAGTAAAGACACAAGTTGTAACAAATACTGCATGAACATTAATAAAGGCATATGCATTTTAGTGGTGATGCTGTGTTAAGTTATGGTTCTTCACTATAAACTCAGGCTAGAAGGACTTATTATACCTCACAGTCTCTGGTATGAGCCATTAAGAAGTACAGTACTTGCTCGAGTGAGTCAACATTGCATGATACTGTAGTCTATTTCATCTACAATTGTCTAGCTTTTCTTATTTATTCAGGATAATGGCTTAACAAAATTTTAAGAAAATTTATCTGTAGAAATGTGCAGGAGTGTATGTTGTGTTAAAACTTTGTTCAGAATTATCTTAACAGAATGTAAATTTTGCAGATTTGTAAATCATATAGCATGGGTATGGAAGAAAAGCAAAGCAGGTTTACACCTAATCTAGACAGACACATGTGATACAGCCCTGCTGTACATAACTTACCACATACACTTACCTGAGTTGAAGGAAACAGTACTGAGGAACTTTTTGTGTGGCTGTTACCCAGAGAAAGTCATATATTTTAAATTACTGTGCTTGATCTATTATGTTACAAGTCATAAGGGTTGTGGAATATGCATGAATAAAATCAGGAGCCTTCTCATTGCTATGGAAAAAATTTACAACTTGTTATGGAGATAATTAACAACTGTAATATAAATAGGTAGTCAAAATATGTGTTGTAGAACACTGAGCAGTTATGTTGCACAGTAAAGCAAATGTGACTATGCAAATATTTAGACACATATTTCAGTAAAATAAAAATAAAATAAGAATTTGCTACATATATCAGTGGGTTACAGCAAGACAGGTGATAAAGAGTACGAAATACAGTACTACAAAAACTGTAAGAAATATTGTAGATATGTCCTGTTGCTGCAAACATAAATTGTAAAGGGAATAATTTTTCATTAATAATTTATAATTTTTTCATGAAAAATATTAATAAATAATTATGCAGTACAGTACTTTAAAAAATGACAATGAAATTGCATTAAGTACAGCCCAAACACTTTATAAAATTTCTTCATGATATTCATTACATTTCTAAGTTTAGTGAAATATGATTTTCACTTGTCATGTGATAAGACTTGAATTTGTTCCTCAGCATTGTTGAAATTTGTGATGGAGAAAGTGTTGATAAATGTTATATTTGATCTTAGCAGGTAGTGTAGTCACTGTTATGATAAGTCATGCTATGTCTGAGGGCCAGTCCAGCCATGACTGAATGCCATGGGAGAAAGTTGAAGATATTCATCAATTGACAAAGTAATTATTTCACACAGATACATTATTAAATTTATCAAGAACATCAAACTCTATGCTGACCACCAGTACAAAGTCTTCTTTTGTTGTTTAACTTCAAATTTTTTTTCCTGTGTGGGAAAAAACATTATAGAACATACAGAATTGCTATTATCAGCGAAATAATATACAGTACAGTACTATCGTTTGAGCTGTGAAATGTATCTGCTATTGCTAATTAAAAATTATAATATACAGGAATGTTATGTGAAATATAATCATGAAAATAGTTTTATATTTATATGAAACTAAAAAACAGGTTTAAAATACATCGACATTTAGTCTCAGGACAGTTCTACATGGCATTCATGTAGTGGAGTAACCTTATTGGCCTTAAAGATTTTAATGTTATTGTTTTCACTTTTGCCAGAGTTTCCTCGCTGTATTGAAGGGCGCCAGAACCAAGGGCAAACACATACTCTGTCTTCACATTCAGTCATTCACTCACTTTTGCAGTTGTAGCCAATATGTTCTACTTGGTGGTTCCTTCTTCATCACAACCTAATATACCTATCTGGTTTATTCCTATTGCTTCACTTAACCTATAGTCTGTTCACTCAAATTTTGCACCTGAGGCCTAGGGTCACTTTGTAGCAAGGCAGCTGATTGGCTGGCAGAAGGACAGGTGAAGAGTTGCTACAATTCTATCATATTCAATCTATCTTAATTATATTATGATACCTTAAGGGATATTAGCTTCTCTATATAGCATCACCCATTAGCTGTACTAGCATCCTCAATAAGCAATCAATACCTCTCATTTTTAGTGTACTCTTCACCTCCTCCTCCTCCTCCTGCTGTTCACCTCTTTTGAGACAAATATAAGCACCAGAATTTATCAGTCTACCTAACAATGCATCTTAAGAGAGGTTGAAATAATTGTAGGGATTATTTTGCCATAGAACACTTCATAAATGTGCCGCAGCCATCTACAGTTTGGAATACGGGTTTTTGGATAACTGAAAAGATATGTTAAAACCTAGGAAGAAAACTTATCAAACCTGGGTGTATTACACCTTACAGGGGGTCTCCGGGTTATGAATGGGTTCCATTCCTGAGGACGTTCTTAAGTCGAAAATGTACATAAGTTGGAACACATGCTGTGTGCATACCGTTCTTACAGAACAATGTTTAAAATCCCACTATTCATAGCTTAAGTCCTTATATACATCTAAAATCACTTAATTTAAGAGAAAAGAAAAAATAGAATGACAAAATACAGTAAATGAAAGTAAAAAATAAGTCATCAGGTAAATAAAATACTGTAAATTTAAAGTTTAACCTCGTTGGTATCGTCGGGCATTTGTAAGTCGGGGACCCCCTGTATTGTAATGATGAAGTGAGAGATGGTAACTAAGAGATTTTTATTTTATTTTTTAGTGTAGAATTATCAAGAATAAATAATATATAAATATGGAGATTGAAAGTGAAATAAGTGATCTGATCTGGGTATGATTAGGTGTTATGGACATATTAAGACAATGGAACATTTAAGTTTGGTAAAAACAGTTTATGTATATATGGTAGAAGGGAAGCTCACAAGTGAAGGATATACCAAAAAAAAAAAAAAAGGAAAAAGAACATATAGAAAGTGGTGGAGAGTGAAGGACAAGAGAACATGGTGTCAGGTGGGTTTTTTGTAATAGTTGTGGAACAGACTGCTGATGCTAAGGTTGTGTGAGGCAACAGTTGTATTTAACACTTCAAATTATCGTACTTGGTGTATTTTTCAAAGGGGGGCCCTTCTAACTGATCACCAGATGAGTGTTTGGGGCCTTAGTGTGGAAAGAGAACACCATAATAGAATAAATTTGTTAGAGTAATAAGAGTAAAAGATTGGTAGCAATTACAGGGAGAATAAGTGATTGCCTTTGACTCTGGCCATCTTACATTGTAGTGGGAACATTTGAGAGTGGCAAAAAGAAATTAATGACAAACTTTGGTTTATAATGACTTGAGATATTAAAAACTCCATTCATTGATGAAGAATTTGGTGGAGTTCCCATTTACATATTGTATTTTATAATTAACCCTTTGGCTGTGATAGGTTACCTTAAGCTGAATAAAATCGTGGCAAGTGCAGGAAACGCAGCGAAAGGGATAAGGTAACCAAGTTTGGGATGTCATCCGATTTTGACTTGTTAAATAAAGTTTAAAACGGTACAGAATAATTAAAAAATTCAGTCAGGCATTGTGGTTGTATCTTAGAACAGCTCTGATTAATTTGAACCTGTGAACTGTTCACAGTTCATGGATTTAGTACTACTGTACTGGATACTTGACGATGTATCGTACGATGGTTTCCTACATTCCTCATCTTGAATTTTAGTATTTTTTTGTCACTTGTTTTTGTGGTCAAAAGCAGAATCAGTAAAATTTAAACTAATGTAATTTTTAGAGTAATAAACCTCTTGAAGACCAATGAGGGGCACCTCAGCTCTGTGTTTGTCAGTATCGTGTGATCTGCACTCTTAAGACCAAGTCTTCAAAGTGTGTGCAGTCATAGTACATGAGACTTTTCTCTTGTGGATGTGTTATATTCTTATTAGAGTACCAGATAATACAATGTAACCTTTAAAGTGGTTTAAAAAAAGAGCAAATATTTAACAGATTTTTTAATTGGTTCATTCATTACTTATGAGTTTTGATCTAAACATTGTAATTATACAAATAATTTACTTAAACTGAGAAGTGTCATGTAGTGTACTTAAACTGGGCACAGTTTGGGAGTTTGATCTGTAGTCTCATTTGCACCCACAGTAGGAATATGTAACGACATAGAGAGATAACAAATAATTATTGAGAAAAAACAATCTTGGTGTTTACTCGGTGTAGCCATTGAGACATGAATAATACTATTGTAGCCGTAACTCATGAACTTGGTACAGTACTTGATGAATAAATAGCAGTGTCATTTGTGTTTCTGTTAAAATCTTGCACATTGCTGTTGTTTAGACTTGCACACTTGTTACCTCTTTGACAATGCCTGTATATTAGATTTGACAAGGATTTCTTTTTCTGTAATTACAGTATGCGATAGTTTGTATATTATGGAATCAGTTCAATTAGTTCTCTGTAAATTATCTTAAAAAAAGAGAGAGCTTTTAATGCTCGTGCATCTGTTCATAACGGTAATTGTACAATAGTTTACTACACCAAAAGTTATTGATTTACGTGTACATAAGTTTGGGATTTGTAAGTTATGGTACAGAAGATAAGACTTTAGTTAAAGTAAATTACTTAGAGCATTTATGCTCTCTTTTTATTGTGTGAAATTAAGTTTTATGTAAAGCATGTTTCCCCTTCTTTCCTTTTTTTAATAAATCGATATTCTTATATATAATTTTTTTTTTTTAGAATGGTTTAGTTTTTTCTTGAGAATACAGGTTTCAAAAGTTGTAAAATGAATAAAGTTGTTGGTACAAAGGTGGTGATTGCTGTTGATATAATATTTGTATACTGTATGACTTTTTGGCAGTCTCTTGTTTGCTCTTGTGATATGAACAGCAGAGAAACATTAAAATTCACAAGTTTAAGAGAGAGATTTAGCATGTACCATTGTTATAATGTTTTGCAATATAAGTTTTACGAACTTCAGGTTCACTCTATTTTGTATGGAATAATATAGTATTTTTAAAGTGCACAAAGCCTCTTGGCATAATGACATATAAAGAGCTTTTTATGTACAGTAAACATTCCAATTTTATTTGTTAGTCTTGACAACATTTTTGTTTTGGGTTTGTTGTAATATTAGAATAAATACACATATTGCTAAGTAAACTTATTTCATCAACACCTTGTTTATCATGGATCTGATGCAGAGATGACATTTTTGTTGTACAGTATTGTCAGAGATAAAACGAAAATGAAATATCACCAACCTACGTTGTTTTATTTCCCTCACAATTTTTAAAACAGCTTTACTGTACAGTATATGGAATAAAAATCCCATCCATAAGTTAGATGCATCAAAAGCAAACCATAATTTTTAGCTCATCTGCAAGATTTGATTTTGCCGCTTACAGCGGCTACTTTATTGTACGCCCCACACCCATCCTGTGAGCGATAGCGCAAAAGGATTACAGAGTAGAGTTTACAACGGGTCATAATAATTAACCCTGGTTGTCAGGATATTATGGCACTGAATGTTACACAGTATTTCAATTACATTATTTGTTTAGTTTTATACATAAAGGGTAACTTATTCACAACTGCGTGAGTACAGGCGTGTGAGGCAGTATGTCTGGCCTCACACTTTGTTATTTACATTTACGTGAGAAGTATTCAAGCACATTGCGTATTTGGTTTTGTACATGAGAACTGATATGGTTACCAAGTGCAAAAAAGTGGATTCAATCTTAATATGTCAGCCATCTTGCTATTAGAGATGAAGTGTTGTGCCATTTCACACACAGTGTGCTTGGACCTATCCCTAAAAGGTTCTATCTTCACAGTCAAGGACGTAGTGTTCAAGTGTGTGGCCATATCTCTGGCCACACACTTTACATTTAGTCTTGTTTACATCTGCTTGAGGAACATACTACCAGAGGTACTTATATCCTAACCTTAATCTAACGGTTACAACATCTTGTAATCTAGCGATCTTGTTACATCTCATCATGGTAAACTATGGATCGACTAGTGCCTGTTTGCACTAGTCTACTTGCGTCAAACACTATCCCTCCTCCTAGTCACAGGCCTGGCATTTGACATTATTAGGGACCTGCCACTCTTTGCCATAAACAGATAAAATGTACCGGGAACTTTCTCCCCACACACTCATCATTCTCTCACTTTATGTAACTTGACAGAACCTATGACCCTTCAGGCTTTTACGCCCTTACTGTACGAGTCATAAAGGCAAGTATGAACTTTTCATACTTCCCTGTTGGGCGCTGTAAACGCTTCTGCGCTTCACCTTGCACAGGATGTAAGGGGGTGCCCAATAAACTAGCCCCCTTGGGGGCAAATCTGAAATCTAAATCTGCGTCAAACACATCAATAAGTTCTTTCCTAATTACAGTTTTAAGGGTTCTTTTTGACAGACCCAAATTGTATTCAACAGTGTCTTTGTTAGACGCGAGTTTGGCGAGGGCATCAACTCTGTCATGTTTTATAAGGCCAATGTGAGAGGGGATCCACAACAGTTTGACCTTGACACCCCGGTCAACAAGGCACGCATATTTGTGTCTGGCTTCAGAGATGAGCGTGGCAACCTGAGTCGAGGGTGCCAAGGGTAAGTAGTGAGGATAGTCAGTGATGATGAGACTGTCACTGATGTTATATATATGTATGTTTATATGCTGCCTTTATTGAATATATATATATTATATATTATGTTACTTCTTACCGAAGTCATAAAGTGCTTAGGCTTGTGTAAACACGAAATGTGTTAGGCACGTTGTAACCAGGAACAAAGAATAAGCGCCCAGCCAGACAGATCATGTGCTTGTCATTCTCCCATTAAATAACGCAAGATACTACACTGGCGACAAGGATGGGATTCACAAAGTGTTGGTGAAGTCCTTGAAGAGAGGATAGTGACCACTGAAGGGAAGGCTCCTCTGAACCTGGAGAATTTAAGTGAAGAGAGCAACCATGGCTGGCGTCAGTGGATACATCGGAGTGGGGGAGTATGATGCAGACAAGGAAGATTTCACATCATATTGTGAGAGAATGGACTTCTTCTTTCTGGCTAATGAATTAATGGATGATGGTGGTGATGCTCAGAAGAAGAAAGCCCTTCAAGAGAAAAGGAAAGCAATCTTTTTGACAGAGGTAGGAGCTAATGTTTATTCTACTCTGGTCAATCTGCTTACTCCAGACCAACCCAAGGACTCCTCACTGATTCAGATTACCAAGATTCTGAAGCAACATTTTGATCCTGCTCCACTTGAGATCGCTGAAAGTTACAGATTTGACACCAGAGATAAAGGTAAAGATGAATCAGTAAGTAATTATATAGTAGCTTTGAAGAAGTTATCCATTCACTGTAACTTTGGACAGTTCTTGAACCGAGCTCTAAGAGACAGGTTTGTAATAGGCCTGAATTATGAAAAAATACAGAATTAGTTAATGAACACCACTAACTTAACTTTTGAAAGTGCATGTCAGATAGCTACAAGCATGGAATTGGCCGAGAAAAACACCAGAGAATTTGTTCCCAATGCCGGTAGTGAAACAGTTAGCAGTAGTGGCTCAGTGTGTAAAGTAACTGTAGATAAAAAAGGAATAAGTATACCACAAAACAAGGAACACATGCTGATTTAAAATGTAAGAGGTGCCGAGGGAAACATGAAAGCTTTCAGTGTAAGCTCAAAAATTCAAAATGTTGCAATTGTCAACATATTGGACATATTGCTCCTGCCTGTAGAAGTGATAAAGGTAGAGTATATGCCGTTGAAGGTGGAGAGAAGGAAATGAAAAACAGTATTCATGAGAGTGTTTGTAATTTTGGATCTGATAATGATGAGAGTGCCCATGTGTTTACTATTTACACCAGTCGTGAAGAGAAAGTTAAACATAGGTATAATGTGGACTTGTGTATTAATGACACACCTGTAACCATGGAAATGGATACTGCAGCTGATTTATCCATAATAAGTAAAGATATGTATGAGAAACTATTTGCGCATGTGCCTTTGAAGACTCAGGTGTCAAGTTGAGAAATTATACTGGAGAGATTTTGAACACAAGGTAAATTAGAGTGTGAGGTAAAGTACAAAAATCAGAATTTAAAGTTGCCATTAATTATAGCTAGTTATGTGAATAGACCAACTTTGTTAGTTAAGAACTGGTTGTGTGAACTTGAGATGGACTGGAAGGAGATATTTAGTGTTAGAATGTGTAACAGTATTCCAGGTCTTGAGAAATTGCTTGAAAAATACAAGATTTTATTTGTAAAGGGACAGGATGGTATAAAGGGTTATGAAGCTCATATCACCATTGACAAAGATGTTACACCCATATATGCTAAGTCTAGACCTGTTCCTTATGCATTGAAAGGTGAGGTTGAGAAGGAATTAGACAGACTTGTGAGTGAGGGAATTATTGTGAAAATCGCCAAGAGCAATTGGGCTGCTCCAATAATAATTGTACCTAAAGCTGATAAATCTGTTAGACTATGTGGTGATTATAAAGTTACCATTAATCAAGCAGTTGAGGATGAGCAATATCCCTTACCCACATCTCAAGATTTGTTTGCTGCACTAACAGGTGGAACCATTTTCACTAAGTTAGACTTGTCCCAAGCATATGCTCAGGTCTCTGTTGATGCTGAAAGTCAACAGTACCTTACCATCAACACTCATAAAGGATTGTATAAGTTCAAAAGGTTGCCTTATGGTGTTAAAAGTGCACCAAAGTTATTTCAGTGCATCATGGACAAAATTCTTGTGGGTCTTCCCAATGTGTTATGTTTTCAGAATGATGTCCTTATTGTTGACAGTGACATCCAAAATCATGTCAAAACCCTAGCCACTGTAGATATATGAGACGAATATGGCTGTAATATGTAACTCTGTACTATTTACCATTATTGATTCAGGTCTCTGTATTATATGTTTTATAATCATACTCCCTTTTGTCACCAAGTATTAGTTCAGGCTTTGGGCACATGCGCGCTGTACGCGCCTGGCAAGGAGAGATACCCAGAGAGATTCCAAGACAGGATGCTGTTTACTCCTGTCTTAACTCCTTTTTGTGTTTGTACCAGAAATAGAACTTACGGACTTGACATCAGTGTGTTTCCTTTACCCCTGAGTGTAAGGACAACCTGAGTCTCCCACATGGCGCAGTGTTTAGCTGGGACATCACATTATTCAGAATTGGAGTGGACACAGAATCTCTCTCGGAGCCGCCATCTTGTCAACTTCTCCTGTCGAGTGGATCTCGGCGCGTACCTCAACACGATATTCCTGGATTTACAGTGCAGTGTTGTGAAGTGCTTTTTCAGTGTTGTGTGTGCCCTTTAGTGTCTTTAAAGTGTTTCCCCGTGTTCCTGCACGTTTTACAAAAGAGGGGAGCCTTTTTAAGACCTATGGGAGAGCTCAAGTTTTGACATCCACCCCCGTTCATGTCTCGACTGGCACTGAGTGAACCAGCCAGCCAGCCCGCTAGCCAGCCCGCCCCGAGTACACGCACGAACGAACGCACACACACACACACACACAGACGCTCACAGATATCTTCCATTTAAAGACGATTGCTCTTCTGCTCACTTATTAATTACAGTAATTGTGAGAGAAATAAACCAGGCCATATGCAAGATCAGGAATTTATTGGGTTTTCTTCAGATACCCAACAAGCCCTACCTCAGACGGATGTCGGTGCAGTAAGTGGACTCCAAGTGGATCAAGCGGCCCCACCCACCCTTAGCCCCCACTACACATGTCCGCATTCTGCCACAGGTGTCGACTTCCTTCATTTAATTCAGTTTTTGGAAAAAAAACGACGACAAGACGACATCAGGAGGCGACAGGAAGACGATGAACGAAGGCGTGAAGAGAATCACAGAGGTCAACAAGAAAATGCCAGATTCAGTGCCATTATCGAGTCGTTGGCACCTGTTAACCTTCAAGCAGCTACTACACCTGCCTCTTCGTCCACAGGTGCACCTGCAGGGTCCTCTTCAACCCCTTTGCCCTCCCCACAGAAAGCACTCGCTCAGAGTCCACCGCCACTCCAAGCTGATGCCTCGTTCCAGGTATTCCGTGAATGGCGTCGGAGGTGGGACGATTATTCGATGATGGTCGATTTATCGAGGTTGCCTAGGGAGAAACAGCTGATCCAGATGAGGATGTGTCTCACCCTAGAGACGCAATGTATCCTGGAGCACACCCTGCAAATTCCCCACGACACAGACAAGACTGTGAAGGACGTCTTGGATGCTTTACAGACGCATATCAAGGGTCTCCGCAATGAAGCTCTCCGTAGGAGAGAACTTCTCAGTTGTAAGCAGCTGGAGGGTGAGTCGTTTGCCGACTTTTACGTACGACTCCGACGCATCGCTGAGGAGGTTGACGTTTGTCCTGGGAACTCGTTGACTTGTGAGGAAACACAGCTGAAGATGATTATCCTCATGGGCATGCGGGACGAAGAGCTAATTCAGAAGCATATCTCCCTCGACACTGCCTCTTCTCTACAGGATGTTGTCACCACCTGCCGCTCTTACGAAGCCACCAGAAGTGCGACTTTTGCCATTCGTGCTCCATCTAACCAGCTGTGTGCCATCTCCGCATATAAGAAGAACAAAGGACGTGACCGGACTTCAGCTTCACATCCGACTTCAGCTTCACATCCGACTTCAGCTTCGCATCAATCTTCAGCATCACTTCAGACTTCGACGCCAGGTCATTCCTGCCAGTATTGTGCTCGTCGGCATGGTTCTGAATGCCCTGCCGCTGACAGCACCTGCAGTAACTGTGGCCGTCGTGGTCATTGGGCTAGGACCCTGAAGTGCCCTGCCAACAACGTTCAGTGCCGCTCCTGTAGCCGCATTGGACACTTTGACAAATGCTGTCAGTCACAGAAGAAGAATAATACTACTTGCAAGTCTCAGGTGGCGAAGAACAAGCGCTGTCGTCGTGTGGGATCCTCTTCTTCCCCTGTCAGCAAGACACCTCAGCCCATCTGCGTTCACCTGTCATACGGCGACATTACTTCCCGTATCCAGATGCTTCCTGACACAGGTGCGGACGTCACAGTTATCGGCACAAGACACCTTGACATTCTGCGGATCCCTAGGAGCAGCTTGCAACAACCGTCAACTTCTACAAAGCTCACCGCAGACGGTTCTACAATGGCACCTGCTCTGGGTACATTTCAGGCTACCCTCACCCTAGGTAAGCAGTCATGTTCTGCCAGGATTCAGGTTCACAAAGGTGTTCAGATGCCACTACTGTCTTATGGCCACTGTCAAGAGTTGGCCATAATATCTTCAGATTTCCCTAAGCCAATTCTGGAAATAAAACATGTCAACAGGTGCAAGGAGCTGCCCCTCCCACCCAATACGTCACCTTCTGCAGCCAGGGAGTTCTTCCTACTGCAATTCAAGGACGTGCTGGTTTCCAAGGAGGACCTCAAGATGGCTCCACTCAAGCCAATGGCTGGCTCCCCCATGAGAATTCACCTGAAGGATGACGCAGTACCTTTCACCATCCACACACCGAGACAGATACCCTTCGCTTTCCAGAGCCAAGTTAAGAAGGAACTCGACTCCATGGTAGCCCAGGGGATCATTAAGCCTGCTGGTGATGACCCCTCGGATTGGTGTCACCCCATGGTAGCAGTCGCCAAGAACATTACTGGAGTTCGCATCACCATCGACCTCACCAAGCTGAATAGCCAAGTTTCCCGCCCGACCCACCCTGCACCAACACCCTTCGCCGCTATACGCAGTGTGGACCCGAAGGCAAGGTACTTTACTACAGCAGATGCCTTATGTGGGTACTGGCAGATGGAACTTGCGGAAGAAGATCAGCACCTCACGACGTTCATCACACCGTACGGCCGATTTCAGCACTGCAGAGGACCTATGGGTTTCGCGGCTACTGGCGATGCTTTCTGCCTCCGTGGTGACATGGCCCTTCAGGGTGTGGCGAACTGTGTCAAGGTCATCGACGATGTGCTCCTATATGACGAGGATTACTCCACGCATCTTGAGCGTATTCACCAGATGCTCACCAGGTGCCGCAAGTACGGGATCACCCTCAACAAGGATAAGTTTGTGGTCGCCGCACCTAGTGTGAACTTCTGTGGGTACACCCTCTCAGGCAAGAGCATCTCGGCTGATCCTGGAAAGGTCAGCGCGATCCGGGACTTCCCAACCCCTGCCAACCTGACCGACCTCCGCTCGTTCATGGGCCTGGTAAACCAGTTGGCTGAGTTCACCCCCGACATCGCCGCTGCAGCACAGCCCCTACACCCCATGATGAGCCCCAAGAGAACATTCACCTGGACAGCTGACCATGATGAGGCATTCCGTCGCGTCAAGACAGCTCTCCTTAGCCCACCTGTTCTCGCTTCCTTCGACCCGGCCCTGCCAGTTGTCCTCCAGACTGATGCCTCTCGCCTCTACGGGATTGGATACGCTCTGCTACAGGACCACGGCAATGGACGCCTTCGTCTGGTTCAGTGTGGCTCTCGGTTTCTCACTGACGCCGAGACTCGGTACACCACCATCGAACTGGAGCTGTTAGCCGCCGTCTGGGCCATGTCCAAATGTAGGTTGTATCTGATCGGCCTACAACACTTCAACCTCATGACGGATCATCGGCCACTCATCCCGATCCTGAACCACTACTCCTTGGATGCGGTTGAGAATCCCCGCCTCCAACGCCTTAAGGAGAAGATCTCGCCTTACCTCTTCACAGCTGTGTGGCGTGCTGGTAAGCTGCTCTGCATCCCTGATGCTTTGTCACGAGCCCCAGTCAGCCACCCCACACCAGAGGACGAGATCGCATGTGCTGATGCTACTGCACACCTCAGGACTGTAGTGACCGTGAACGCCGTCATCTCAGAAGAGTCTCCACCGCAGGACGCTGACAGGACTCTTCAGGAACTCCGAGCCGCGGCAAGAGCGGACCCTTCGTACATCCGCCTACTGAACTGCGTGACCTCGGGATTTCCCCCCAACCGGTACGACTTACACAGCTCTTTACTCCCATACTGGAAGATGCGGGACGACCTCTATGCTGATGGCGACCTCGTCTTGTATGGAGCAAGAGTTGTGGTTCCTGCCGCCCTCCGCCGCCGCACCCTAGCCCACCTGCACGACAGCCACAGGGGTATGGAAGCTACGAAGCGCTGGGCGAGACAAGCTGTTTTTTGGCCAGGCATCGACTCCAACATCGCTAGTTCCGTTCAAGTCTGCGAGCCATGCCAGGTGCTGCAGCCTAGTCAGCAGCAGGATCCCCTCATGAACAACGACAACCCTACGAGGCCCTTTGAGTCCGTCTCTGCGGATTTCTTCGTTGTGGCGGGAAAGTCCTTTCTTGTCATCGCTGACCGGCTCTTAGGGTGGCCTGTTGTCGTTCCCTGCGGAGGCAACACTACTGCCTCTCATACAGTACGTATGTTCTGTCGCTACTTCCGGAAAGTTGGTGTCCCTCTCCGCCTGAGGACTGACGACGGGCCCCAGTTCACCAGCAACGACTTCCGGGACTGCATGGAGCGATGGGGAGTTTATCATGTGGTGTCCTCGCCACATTATCCCCAGTCCAATGGACATGCCGAGGCTGCCGTAAAGTCCGTCAAGCATCTCATCCTCAAGACGGCACCCTCAGGCAACATTGACTGTGAGAAGTTTGACAGGGGTTTATTGGAATTGCGGAATACCCCCAACTTCACAGGTCGCTCCCCAGCACAGATGTTATACAGCCACCCACTACGGTCATGTGTCCCTGCCCATCCTGAGTCCTTCTCGAGGGAGTGGCAGGCCAAGACCGAGGACCGCGATCGTCGTGCAGCCGCCCGTGCTGACCAGGTAAAGGCACAGTACGATCAGCACGCCCGACCCCTTCCCAGGTTGAGTATCGGGCAAACAGTTTGGATTCAAGACCCGACGTCTCACCGCTGGGACAAGGTCGGGGTTGTCATGGGCTGCGGCAAGACCAGGGATTACGAGGTCCATCTCCCTAGTGGTCGGGTATGGTGGCGGAATCGCCGCTTCCTTTGTTCAGTACCGTCCCCTAGTGGTGAACCCCTCCCCCATATCCCTGTGAACCCTTGCTTGGACGAGAAAAGTAAGTCCTCATTCAGTGACCCCCCAGTTTTCCCACGTCACTCTCAAAGGCTCCTGGAAAAAGAGTCCGCTCGAGATTGCACTACGAGCGTGAGGGGGAGGGAGGTGTAGATATATGAGACGAATATGGCTGTAATATGTAACTCTGTACTATTTACCATTATTGATTCAGGTCTCTGTATTATATGTTTTATAATCATACTCCCTTTTGTCACCAAGTGTGAGTTCAGGCTTTGGGCACATGCGCGCTGTACGCGCATGCGCAGGGAGAGATACCCAGAGAGATTCCAAGACAGGACGCTGTTTACCCCTGTCTTAACTCCTTTTTGTGTTTGTACCAGAAATAGAACTTACGGACTTGACATCAGTGTGTTTCCTTTACCCCTGAGTGTAAGGACCACCTGAGTCTCCCACAGCCACAGTATTCAAAAGATTGTTGGCACACAATGTCAGGCTCAACAAGAGCAAATGTTCATTCCTAGCTAAAGAAGTAACTTATCTTGGCTACAAAGTGAATGCAGAAGGGCTGAGACCTGTAGAAGATAAAGTAGGAGCCATAGTAAATTTACCTGCTCCAAAAAATGTCAGTGAATTTAAAGCTTTCCTGGGTATGATACAGTATTATTCACGGTTCTTGAGTGGACTTTCATCAGTTTTAGCCCCTCTGCATGAACTATTAAAGAAAGGGATACCATGGAAATGGAACAGTGCAACTCAGAAGTCATTTGAAGATTGTAAAACTGCTCTATCTAGTACTGATGTTTTGGTCCACTTTGATACCAGTAGAACACTAAAGCTTGCTTGTGATGCATCGGGCTATGGATTAGGTGCTGTCATAAGTCACATAATGGATAACGGTGAAGAAAGACCCATTGCATATGCCTCGAGAACTCTTACCCAAAGCAAGAAAAATAATGCACAAATAGAGAAAGAGGCTTTGTCTATCATATTTGGAGTAAAGAAATTTCACCAGTATCTATATGGGAGGAATTTTGTTTTAATAACTGATCACAAGCCTCTCTTGGCAATTTTGGGTCCTAAATCACCTGTTCCTACACTTGCTGCAGCAAGAATGGAGAGATGGGCTTTGATATTGTCGGCATATGACTATGAGATACAGTACAGACGTTCAGATGATCATTCCAATGCAGATGCTTTGTCAAGGTTGCCATGTAATGGATCAAATGATGGAGTAGAGCCTAAGGTTTATGCTGTAACCATGATAGCAGAAAATTTTCCAGTCACCTCCTGAATGATTGCTCATGAAACAAGGAAAGATGTTGTATTAGGAAGAAAACTGGAGTATACACTAAATGGATGGCCAGATATTTGTCCATCCTTAGACTTTCAACCGTATCATTTAAGGAGATGTCAATTATCAGTAGAACAGGGATGTGTGTTGTGGGGTATGAGAGCGTTAATTCCACAGTGTTTTAGAGGGCAAATTTTGAATGAACTGCATTTTGAACATCCAGGTATATGTGCTATGAAAGCACTGGCCAGAAGTTTTGTGTGGTGGCCTAAACTGGATGGTGAAATAGAAATAATGGTACGTGAGTGCTCTGTTTGTCAGAATGTTAGGAGTATGCCACCCAGCACACCTTTGAAAACCTGGAAATGGCCTACCCGTCCCTTCCACAGAGTACACATTGACTTCTGTGATAAGGGAACAGACAAATTTCTTGTATTAATTGATAGTCATTCAAATTGGATTGATATTAAGCACAAGCACAGTACTAATGCTGGTAGCACCATTGATGAATTAAGATTAATGTTTGCCGAACATGGAATACCAGAAGAGGTAGTTTCTGACAATGGTCCTCCATTCCAATCATCAGAGTTTAAAAACTTCATGAGATTCAACGGTGTAAAGCATGTACTGACCCCACCCTATCATCCTGCCTCTAATGGTGCAGCTGAGAGATCAGTTAGAATTGTAAAGGAAGCACTTTCCAAGCAGGTAATTCAAGGAACTGTAGGAAAATCAATGAAACACAGACTAGCAAATTTCTTACTCAGATACAGAACCACGCCACATAGTGTGACAGGATGTACTCCTGCAGAGTTAATGGTGAAGAGACAGTTGAGGACAAGATTAAGTTTAGTTAAGCCAAGTCTGTTTGAAGTTGTAGAGAGGAAACAAGCTCAACAAAAAATGTATCATGATAAGAGTTCCAGTGAAAGAGCGTTCAAGGTAAATGATAGGGTGAGAGTTAGGAACATGGCTAAAGGTTATGGTACTGTACATGCAAAGTGGATAACTGGTGTCATTGACAAGGTATGTGGATCTAGGACATATTTAGTGAAATGTGGTAACTCTTTGAGATATGTTCATGTGGATCATATCATTCAGGCACACTATGAGATGAATGTAACACCAGTACATGATGATAAACTTGACACAGTTTCAGATGATCATCATCATGATGATGTCAAAGATGATGTTTCCCAGCATCCACTCACTGTGTCAACTGATTGTAGTGATGATACGCCTGTCACTGATAACACTGGGCTGCATTTGAAAAAAAAATTCATGAGGTGCGGGGTTTCTTAGCTGATTCTTTATGTATTTTGCGTGCTGATTCCAAAAATGCCATTCATTTTGCCCAATCAGGTCAGATTTTTATGCTATAGGAATTAGGAAAAACTCAAAATTCTTAAATATGATGTCAAAATTTTTATGCAAAATATATCATAAGAAATGTAGCCACAACACATAGGACCAAAATATGTCAACTACATAGATGCCTTTACAGTTAGACATGCATAAATGGCTGTCGCAGAGAATTTCTTTGGTGGTTGGTGTCTGGGGCGTCCCGTTTCAGACACCAACAGTAGTCTGCGAGCATGTTGATATCCCAGCGACCCTGGTACCGCTCCTCCATTACATGGATATCTTGATGGAAGCGTTCTCCTTGTTCCTCACTCACATCATCACAGTTCTCTGGAAAGTAGTCCAAGTGGGAGCTGAGGAAGTGCATCTTGATGGACATGCGTGCACCAAGAACTTTGTAGCTCAGAAGTAGGTCCTCAACAACTCGTCCATACTCTGGACTTCTGTAGTTGCCAAGAAAATTGGAGACAATAGACTTAAAGGCATGCCAGGCTTTCTTCTCATTTACATCCATGCTGCAATCAAACTTGGGATCTTTGAAAAGCTCTCTGATCTGAGGGCCATCAAAAATTCCTGCATTCAGCTTTGCCTCACTGACTTTTGGAAATTTTTTGTGTTTACTCATTTGGAGTGGTGTGCTGGAAATCCACAGGTTCACAGTGGAGTGGCATAGCTGGGAGTAGTCACCACCCGTTGGGACGCTCATAGGGATAATGGCTGCCTCGCAGCAGCAGCAAGGTACTCCGACCGACCTCATGGAACCTGAGGTGACGGTAGAACGAAAGGGACTGAGAAATAATGCCTGACGGGCGGTTATCACACCCCCTAACACATTACTATTACACTTATATATCAGGCAAAGCTTTAAACCAGGCATAGAAATAGTACTGGTATGTCTCTGGGTGAAGCCCTCGTCTTTACCCACCGAGGGCGGTGTGCGAACAAGGTGCCTGTTGTGTATACCTAAAAGTTACAAGGAGTCCCAAACCTGCAGGGGTGGAGTGTAACATGTGTGTTGAGATGGTGCTACTATGTATGATAACCGACGGTGCTATATTCCATACAGGTGGAGCAGTCTGAGGTGTTAAGGGACAGTGTAAGAAGGAATGACCGAGGTAAGGAGGTCACAGATTGTTATGAAATAAGTATGTGGATGACACGCCATTAATGTAAGACGTCTGGTGCCCATCTGGGTATCCAACATTTTCGTTGTTCTTCTGAGGAAGACCCATTCAATTGTATGTTTTTTACCAGTATGTTTTATAAGGAATAAATTAATTAAGACATGTTATGGTTTCACCCTTCTTTCCCCTTATCGATCTGGTCAATGGAAAACCTAACCCAATGCCTAGTCCACTCTTGCAATCTACCTAACGAGCTACATGCTGTCCAGAAGGGGTCTGGTGGCAGCGACCCTTTGAAATTAAGATTAGAGTTAAGTATTTACCCTTAGTATTAGTGACTCCCAGTCTGGCAGTATAAATTGGTGGCAGAGGTGGGATGGTTTTTAATCATTGATCAAATCCGAGGGAATTGAAGCTGTGATTTAAGTTGCAGAAATAGACAAGTATTTTAATGATGGATTATCGGATTTTTGAGTGATACTTGCATGTGAATAACATTGATTGAGTACAGAAATGTAAGATGAATTTTTGAAAATTTATACAGTACTGAAGTCATGTGTGTCATTGATGTGTTTTGTGTTGGTGTTTTATCCAGTGTTAATATGTATTAATAATTACAGAAGTTGTGGATTAACCCTGTGGGCATTGAAGTAAGGGAGTCCACACTGTGTCTGAGAAGTGTTTCAAGTGGTTCACCTCTGATGTTGTTAAGTGGTTCACCTATGGAATACCATAGGACTTTCGGTCTCTAGTTGGTGTGAGTTACAATTTTTGTTGCCATGTTAAGGAGTTGTATTGTACCATTGATCAATTCAGGTTGTAGTAGTACTGGAGAGCAGTTGTGTCAAGTGGTGCGTATTTGTCTTTGGTTGAGAGGTAGCATTTTTAGGTCAAAATGGCTGAGTCAGTAGAACAGGGAAGTACCATAGTTGGAGACACATTAGAAGAGAGATTGGAACAGACTTTGCAGATCGGTGAGAGACAATGCTCAGAGCTAGAAATATTACAGAGACAGGTTCAGGAACTAAAACGAGAACTCCAGTATGCAAAGAAACAAGACACTGATCTAGAGTATGGTGTAGGTAAGGACACAACCCCAACTGACCCACCGGCAGAAAGTGCCCACTCTGTACCACAACCAGGGAACGATACCACACACCCAGGTAGCCTTAGAGTTTATCCAGGGTTTTTTTCCAAACTAACGGACATTGCCAAGAGGGATGATAGGGAAGCAGCCGTGTTCAACCTCAGTTATGTTAGAACGTTATCATTGGAAACAATAACAGGGTCGGATTCTGAGAGCCATATTAGAACTTTTTGTAGAGAGGTAGAGTGGTTACTGAAGCAGGATGACCATAGGGTAGAAGCGGCTCTAAGCAGAATGGAGAGTCCCGTAGAGCAGAGGGTTCTACAGGAATTGGATAGCAGGGGGACTGTAGATATATGAGACGAATATGCTGTAATATGTAACTGTACTATTTACCATTATTGATTCAGGTCTCTGTATTATATGTTATAATCATACCCCCTTTTGTCACTGAGTGTAGTTCAGACTTTGAGCACATGCGCGCTGTACGCGCATGCGCAGATAGAGATACCCAGAGAGAGATTCCGAGACAGGACGCTGTTTACCCTGTCCTAACTCCTTTGGTGTGTTTGTCCCAGAAATAGAACTTACGAACTTGACACCAGTGTGTTTCCTTTATCCCTGATTGGAAGCATCATCTGAGTCTCCCACATGGCGCAGTGATTAGCTGGGACATCACATTATTCAGAATTGGAGTGGACGCAGAATCTCTCTCGGAGCCGCCATCTTGTCAACTCCTCCTACCCAGTGAATATCGGCGCGTACCTCTCAAGATATTCCTGGATTTACAGTGCAGTGTTGTGAAGTGCTTTTTCAGTGTTGTGTGTGCCCTTTAGTGTCTTTAAAGTGTTTCCCCGTGTTCCTGCACTTTTTACAAAAGAGGGAAGCCCATTTAAGACCTAGGGGAGAGCTCAAGTTTTGACATCCTTCCCCGCTCATGACTCGGCTGGAACTGGCGTGAGGGAGCGAGAGGAGTTGCTATACCGCCAGCCACCCGCTCTCTGGCCAGCCTGCTCCGAGTACACGCACGAACGAACGCACACACACACACACTCACTCACTCACAGACGCTCGCAGATATCTTCCATTTAAAGACAATTGCTTTTCTGCTCACTTATTAATTACAGTAATTGTGAGAGAAATAAACCAGGCCTTATGGAAGATCAAGAATTTATTGGGTTTTCTCCAGATACCCAACAAGCCCAACATCAGACTGATGTCGGTGCAGTAAGTGGACTCCAAGTGGAGCGGGAAGTGGATCAAGCGGCCCCACCCAACCTTAGCCCCCACTACACACGTCCGCAACCTGCCACAGGCGGCGACTTCCTTCGTTTAATTCAGTTTTTGGAAGAAAACCGACGACAAGGCGACATCAGGAGGCGACAGGAAGAGGATCACAGGCGTCAACAAGAAGATGACAGATTCAGTGCCATGATCGAGTTGTTGACACCTGTGAACCTTCGAGCAGGTGCCACACCTGCCCCTTCGTCCACAGGTGCGCCCGAAGGGTCCTCTCCAACTTCTTTGCCCCCCCCACAGAAAGCACTCGCTCAGAGTCCACCGCCACTCCAAGCTGATGCCTCGTTCCAGGTATTCCGTGAATGGCGTCGGAGATGGGACGATTATTCGATGATGGTCGACTTATCGAGGTTGCCTAGGGAGAAACAGCTGATCCAGATGAGGATGTGTCTCACCCTAGAGACGCAACGTATCCTGGAGCACACCCTGCAAATCCCCCACAACACAGACAAGACTGTGAAGGACGTCTTGGATGCTTTACAGACGCATATCAAGGGTCTCCGCAACGAAGCTCTGCGTAGGAGAGAGCTTCTCAGTTGTAAGCAGCTGGAGGGTGAGTCATTTGCAGATTTTTACGTACGACTCAGACGCATCGCTGAGGAGGTTGACGTTTGTCCTGGGAACTCGTCGACTTGTGAGGAAACACAGCTGAAGATGGTTATCCTCATGGGCGTGCGGGACGAAGAGCTTATTCAGAAGCTTATCTCCCTCAACACTGCCTCCTCTCTACAGGATGTTGTCACCACCTGCCACTCTTACGAAGCCACCAGAAGTGCGACTTCTGCTATTCGTGCTCCACCTAACCAGCTGTGTGCCATCTCCGCATATAAGAAGAACAAAGGACGTGACGGGACTTCAGCCTCACATCCGACTTCAGCCTCACATCCGACTTCAGCTTCACATCCGACTTCAGCTTCGCATCACTCTTCAGCATCACTTCAGACTTCGACGCCAGGTCACCCCTGCCAGTATTGTGCTCGTCGGCATGGTTCTGAATGCCCTGCCGCTGACAGCACCTGCAATAACTGTGGCCGTCGTGGCCATTGGGCTAGGACACTGAAGTGCCCTGCCAACAACGTTCAGTGCCGCTCCTGTAGCCGCATTGGACATTTTGACAAATGCTGTCAGTCACGGAAGAAAAAGGATACTACTTGCAAGTCTCAGGCGGCGAAGAACAAGATCTGTTGTCGCGTGGGATCCTCTTCTCCTGTCAGCAAGACACCTCAGCCCATCTGTGTTCACCTGTCATACGGCGACATTACTTCCCGTATCCAGATGCTTCCTGACACAGGTGCGGACGTCACAGTCATCGGCACAAGACACCTCGACATTCTGGGGATCCCTAGGTGCAGCTTGCAACCACCGTCAACTTCTACAACGCTCACTGCAGACGGTTCTACAATGGCACCTGCTCTGGGTACATTTCAGGCTACCCTCACCCTAGGTAAGCAGTCATGTTCTGCCAGGATTCAGGTCCACAAAGGTGTTCAGATGCCACTACTGTCTTATGGCCACTGTCAAGAGTTGGCCATAATATCTCCAGACTTCCCTAAGCCAATTCTGGAAATAAAACATGTCAACAGGTGCAAGAAGCTGCCCCTCCCACCCAATACGTCACCTTCTGCAGCCAGGGAGTTCTTCCTACTGCAACCCAAGGACGTGCTGGGTTCCAAGGAGGACCTCAAGACGGCTCCACTCAGCAGTCAGCAGCAGGAACCCCTCATGAACAACAACAACCCTACGAGGCCCTTTGAGTCCGTCTCTGCGGATTTCTTCGTTGTGGCGGGAAAGTCCTTTCTCGTCATCGCCGACCGGCTCTCAGGGTGGCCTGTTGTCGTTCCCTGCGGAGGCAATACTACTGCCTCTCATACAGTACGTATGTTCTGTCGCTACTTCCGGGAAGTTGGTGTCCCTCTCCGCCTGAGGACTGACGGCGGGCCCCAGTTCACCAGCAACGACTTCCGGGACTGCATGGAGCGATGGGGAGTTCATCATGTGGTGTCCTCGCCACATTATCCCCAGTCCAATGGACATGCCGAGGCTGCCGTAAAGTCCGTCAAGCATCTCATCCTCAAGACGGCACCCTCAGGCAACATTGACTGTGAGAAGTTTGACCGGGGTTTATTGGAATTGCGGAATACCCCCAACTTCACAGGTCGCTCCCCAGCACAGATGTTATACGGCCACCCACTATGGTCATGTGTCCCTGCCCATCCGGAGTCCTTCTCGAGGGAGTGGCAGGCCAAGACCGAGGACTTCGATCGTCGTGCAGCCGCCCGTGCTGACCAGATAAAGGCACAGTACGATCAGCACGCCCGACCCCTTCCCAGGTTGAGTATCGGGCAAACAGTTCGGGTTCAAGACCCGACGTCTCACCGCTGGGACAAGGTCGGGGTTGTCATGGGCTGCGGCAAGACCAGGGATTACGAGGTCCGTCTCCCTAGTGGTCGGGTATGGTGGCGGAATCGCCGCTTCCTTCGTTCAGTCCCGTCCCCTAGTGGTGAACCCCTCCCCCACATCCCTGTGAACCCTTGCTTGGACGAGAAAAGTAAGTCCTCATTCAGTGACCCCCCAGTTTTCCCACGTCGCTCTCAAAGGCTCCTGGAAAAAGAGTCCGCTCGAGATTGCACTACGAGCGTGAGGGGGAGGGAGGTGTAGATATATGAGACGAATATGCTGTAATATGTAACTGTACTATTTACCATTATTGATTCAGGTCTCTGTATTATATGTTATAATCATACCCCCTTTTGTCACTGAGTGTAGTTCAGACTTTGAGCACATGCACGCTGTACGCGCATGCGCAGATAGAGATACCCAGAGAGAGATTCCGAGACAGGACGCTGTTTACCCTGTCCTAACTCCTTTTGTGTGTTTGTCCCAGAAATAGTATTTACGAACTTGACACCAGTGTGTTTCCTTTATCCCTGATTGGAAGCATCATCTGAGTCTCCCACAGGGACGTGTGACTGAAACACCCTTAAGCAAGCTTTGACAAAGTTCAACACGGGCAAGAATACCTTGAATAAGGCATGGGCAGATTTTTTTAGAGAAGAATATCATGCAGAGGACGATCCGAAAAGATGTGTGAAACGAATGAAGTATAAGCTGGCAGCCATAGAGAGGAAGTTTGAATTGATACAAGGGAAAGATCAGCTTATGAAAGATGTATTGTATGAGGGTTTGCCAGGGCAAATGCAGAAAGAGTTAAGAAGATACCACCGGTTAGGCATATCCTTCGACCCCTTTTTGAACGAGTTGACCAAGTGTAGAGAATGGTATTTGAGATCACAGGGCAGGGGACAGCAACATGTTAGACAGACCCGCCAGGAACCAGTACCAGGGGATTATAGAGTCCAGGGAGACTATTGTAGGAATTGACTTACCTATAATAGAGAATGAGAGCAGTCAAGAGTTGAAAGAAGCCCATAGGTTGATAAAAGAGATGTCTGCCAGAATGTCACGAGAGACCAGAGAGAGAGCAAATAGATCAAGAACGAACCAAACTATGCAGTTAGGAGAAACAGTATGGGTGAGAAATGAATGGCCCAGCCCTGGGACCAGTAGGAAGTTGAATACCAAGTGGAAAGGTCCGTACACTATAACAGAAATTATACAAGATGGTGCCACATATGAGTTGACTAACCCCTTGGATGAAAGTGAGGTGATAAAGAGGGCGGCTGACAAAGTAAAGAGGTATGTAAGTAGAGACATGTTTGTTCAGCTGAATGAGCCCCTACTTCCCCCTTATGATTCTTCCTCGGACTCAGGTTCAGACGAAACAGATGAGGAAAGTGATGACGGAAATGAGGAAGGTCAACCTGCAAGTAGATTCCCTGTGAGGCAGAGGAGACCAGTAGTTAGAATGGATTTGTAGGAAATATAGTTCCAGGATGTTGCTTTAATTGAATATTTTTGGCTTTCCAGTTTGTTAGGTTGATTTGTTGAATTATAAAGTTTTTGGTGGGGGAGACAGTTGCTCAGATGGTTTGTAAGGATGCTTTTTGAAGATGAGCTGTTAGTGGTGGTATCTATATTGTTTGAAAATGTTTTTTTTTGGGGGTTGTTGACTTCGTCAGTCATACAGTGTACTGCGCACATCATTGTCATCCTAAAAATCCTATCTAATTCATATTACGCTACATAACATTCAAATGCACCGCGCTTGTAGAACCTCAGAAAACGAGAAACATTGAGAAAGGACAACTCACCTACTCAAGGTTCCTAGACCATGTATTGTACCCAGGTATAGTTATATCATATCAAGTGTATGTATTCCTAGCATTAAGGATCACTCGGGGTAAGCATAAGATGAATGTTAAAGTCCAGTTGAGCTGGACTAGTGTACCGTAAGACTAAGTGTGGATCCGGGTTTGAAGGTCCTACTATTTACGTCTGTGGGCGTGTAGCGAACATAACTCCAACAGATATCATATGAAAATACATGAGAACAATGATCTGGAAAAAGGATAAATGTATCAGAACTAGGTGAGGTGTTGACAGTGATCTAGAAACATATACCGGAAAGGAAATATCGTGTATGCGTCGGTATGAATCTAATACACCTCGTAGCCTCACGTGACATATACCCACGACAGGTACAGTGATCAGAGAATCTTATGTCTGTGTTCAAATAGTGCAATGTGTGAGAGGAGGATCCCTCATTACAGTTTTTAAGTGACGTTGATACACCCCAGCCATGATCATTCGGCTTTTGTTTCAAGGCGCGTCATGTACCCGCCTCAGATGCCTCATTAATATTATAATCTCAGGCATTTACCCAAGCACTAGCAAACCAAGACCTTACCTTAGTGTGTAATTTAGGATTAATATATGTGTTGTTAAGAAATGAGTGACAATATACCGTAAAGTGTTCAGGTGAGAACCCTAAGAAACAAAAGTGTAAATTGAGGATTGGAAACTGTAGGCCTATGTGACGAGAAGCGGCGGGAAGCCGGCCTTAGTTTTTCCCGTTCTGCCGTCACCACAGGTGCCATGTGGCCGGAGTATCTTGCCGCCCGGCCGCCATTGTCCACGTGAGCGTCACCCCAGGGTGGGAATTACTCCCCCGCTATACCAGTCCACTGTGAACAGGTGGATTCCCAGCGCACCACTCCACATGAATAGTCACAACTAAGGAGACCGTGAGAAACTGCGGTCGTCACTTGGAGCGACCTATACTACCAGGCGTAGAAACAGTGCTGGTATGTCTCTAGGTGAAGCCCTCGTCTTTACCCACCGAGGGCGGTGTGCGAACGAGGTGCCCGTTGTGTATACCTAATAGTCACAAGGAGTCACATACTTGCAGGTATGGAGTGTAACAGGTGTGTTGAGATGGTGCTACTATGTATGATAACCGACGGTGCTAACAGTCCACATCAGTGGAGCAGTCCGCTGTGTTAAGGGATATTGTAAGAAGGAACGACCGAGATACGGCGTTCCCCATTTGTATGCAATAAGTAGGTGGATGACCCGCCAGTAATGCTAGGGTCTGGGTAACCAAAATTATGTTGTTCTTCTGAGGAAGGCCAAGTCATGTATATGTTTTTTTACCAGTATGTTGTATAAGGAATAAATCAATTAAGACATGTTATGGTTTCCCCCTTCTTTACCCTCATCGATCTGGTCAATGGAAAACCTAACCCAATGCCTAGTCCACTCTGCCCGCTACCTAACGAGCTACATGCTGTCCAGAGGGGGTCTGGTGGCAGCGACCCTTAGAAATTAAGTTTAGAGTTAAGTTATCCCCTTAAATTTAGTGACCCCAGATCTGGCAGTATAACAGAAGTCACCCCAACATTGTAAATCCCAGTTCTTACGAACTGAAGTCCGGAAATCCAGTTGCTGCCTATGCTGTCGAAAGGAAAAATCTCAGTTTATGTGTGTCGGAAATTCTTTTTGGGTTGTTGACTCACTCCAGGTGAGGGAGTCACCCCGACTTTGAAATCCCAGTTCTTACGAACTGAAGTCCGGAAATCCAGTTGCTGCCTATGTTGTCAAAAGGAAAAATCTCAGTTTATGTGTCGGAAATTTTTTTGGGGTTGTTGACTCACTCCAGGTGAGGGAGTCACCCCGACTTTGAAATCCCAGTTCTTACGAACTGAAGTCCGGAAATCCAGTTGCTGCCTATGTTGTCGAAGGGAGAAATCTCAGCTTTATGTGTGTCAGAAGTTTTTTGGGTTGTTGACTCGCTCCGGGTGAGGGAGTCACCCCGACCTTGAAATACCAGTTCTTCTGAACTGTGAGATAGAAAATGCGTGTCTTGTGTTATGAGCCCCAACGGTTTTGTGTTGAAAATTTGAATTATTATTGAAACGAAGTAGTAATCTGAGGAAGTGTCTGATGCAACTAATTCCCCATTCATAGACAAGAATTTAAATTCCTTAGGATATGTAATTTCATACAGAGAACCTTTGTTGTAGATGTAATGTCAAAGAGTCACTGTTTATGTGCTGGTGCCAAAAGTATGTTGAGGTAATACACTGATGAACTGTTTGGGGCATGTTCCCTATACTATATTGTACTGAAATAAGAATTGATAAGTTGTTGCATGTATAGGTAACGGAGACTCGAGTATGAAAAGTTCGTCTCCTTATAATTTTCTTATAACTGATATATTGTGTACCGAGCTAGCAGGATTGTAAACGGTTGTCTGATGTATATGGTAGCGGAGACGCTCGTGGGACACGTTTAAGTCTCCTTATGTTTTGTTTGATGTATTAATGTACTCTAATCCCGAACTGTTAGGATGTTGTAAAATGTATGTAGGCTACACTACAGCGTTAGTGCTTTTGCATGTTATTTCGCATAATATGAATCTTTGGGAGGGGAAGGCTATGTACTGCGCACATCATTGTCATTCCTAAAAACCCCATTTAATTCATATTACGCTATATAACATTCAAATCCACCGCGCTTGTAGAACCTCAGAAAACGGGAAACATTGATAAAGGATAACTCACCTACTCAATGTTACTAGACCATGTGTTGCATTGTACCCAGGTACAGTTATATAATGTTAATTGTATGTATTCATAGCATTAAGGAGAATTCAGGGTATCCATAAGATGATTGGGAAAGTCCAGTTGAGCCGGGCTAGTGTACTGTAGGACTAAGTGTGGATCATGGTTTGAAGGTCATACTATTTACGTCTGTGAACGTGTAGCGAACATAACTTCCACTGATATCATTTGAAAATACATGAGAACAATGATCTGGAAAAAGGATAAAGGTATCAGAACTATGTGAAGTGTTGGAAGTGATCTAGAAACTATGCTTCAAAAAGAATATCTTGTATACCCACGCCATGGAAATACGACTCTAGGCTTTGTTTGGGTTGGCGCCTAGGCCTCCTCGGGTGTGCCGCGTTGATATTATAACCCAATGAATTTACCCAGGAACTAGCAAACCAAGACCTTACCTTAGTGTGCAATTTCGGATTAAAATATGTGTTTATACGGCATGAGTGACAATATATCGAAAAGTGTTCAGGTGAGAACCGTAAGAAATAAAAGTAAAAATTAAAGATTGGAAACTGTAGGCCTACACAGTGATGAGCGGCAGGGCACTGCCCTCAGTACCCTCCGTTCTACCGTCACTTCAGGTCAGTGTCCTGTCGGGCTATATCCCACCCTTTTATTAAGGCTTATATAGAAGTTATTACAGTTTAAAGCTTTGGCTGATATATAAGTGTAATAGTAATGTGTTAGGGGGTGTGATAACCGCCCGTCAGGCATTATTTCTCAGTACCCTCCGTTCTACCGTCACATCAGGTTCCATGCGGTCGGAGTGCCTTGCTGCCCGGCAGCCATTATCCCTATGAGTGTCCCAACAGGTGGTGACTACTCCCAGCTATGCCAATCCACTGTGAACCTGTGGATTTCCAGCACAACACTCCAAATGAGTAGTAACAAATAAGGAGACCATGAGAAACTCTGCGGTCGTCACTTGGAGCGACCTATAATACCAAGCGTAGAAATATTACTGGCATGTCTCTTGGTGAAGCCCTCGTCTTTACCCACCGAGGGCGGTGTGCGAACGAGGTGCCTGTTGTGTATACCTAAAAGTTACAAGGAGTCCCATACCTGCAGGGGTGGAGTGTAACATGTGTGTTGAGATGGTGCTACTATGTGTGATAACCGACGGTGCTATTCCATACAGGTGGAGCAGTCTGATGTGTTAAGGGATAGTGTAAGAAGGAATGACCGAGGTAAGGTGGTCACAGATTGTAATGCAATAAGTATGTGGATGACACGCCATTAATGAAAGAGTCTGGTGCCCATCTGGGTAACCAACATTTTCGTTGTTCTTCCGAGGAAGACCAATTCATTTGTATGTTTTTTACCAGTATGCTTTATAAGGAATAAATTAATTAAGACATGTTATGGTTTCACCCTTCTTTCCCCTTATCGATCTGGTCAATGGAAAACCTAACCCAATGCCTAGTCCACTCTGCACGCTACCTAACGAGCTACATGCTGTCCAGAGGGGGTCTGGTGGCAGCGACCCTTAGAAATTAAAATAGAGTTAAGTATTTACCCTTAGTATTAGTGACCCCCAATCTGGCAGTATACAGGGAAGGTAGGAAGGGGGAGGGGTCGCACTCTTCGTCAAGGATACATTAAAATGTTGTATTAATAATTCAATAAAGGGTGAAATAGAAACCGAGTCTGTATAGGTAGAAATTGCAGAAGGAAGAGAAAAACTAATTATTGGAGTGATTTACAGGCCCCCAAGTCTTAGGAAAGAAGCAGCTCAGCCCATATGGCAGGAAATGAGTAGGGTAGCAAGATACAACAACCTGTGCATTATGGAGGATTTCACTTCAGAAATAATGACTGGGACAACATTGTAGGTGACTATGAATCTGAAGACTTCCTACATGCAGTACAGGACAATTTTTTGAAACAACTAATTACAGAACCTACTAGAGATGACAATATATTAGACCTAGTATTAACAAATAAAGAAAATATTATCAGAGATATCACAGTAGGGGAAGAACTAGGTAACAGTGATCACAGAGAAATCAGGTTCACTCAAATTGGGAAACGAAAAACAATGACAATATGGTCAGAGTCCCAAACTTTCAGTTGGAGGATTATCAGGGGTTAAGAAGGTACCTTGGTGAGGTCACCTGGGAACAGTCACATCAGTCCCCAGTAGGAAGGGGTGAGGTCATAGATGACACAACAATTGATCATGAATTTAATGTATTCACTAGTATACTACATAAAGCACAAGAACAAAATATACCATACAGAAAAATTAGGTCAAATAAGAATGAGCCAAGGTGGATGACCAGAAAACTTAAACATGACATAGGAATAAAGAAAGGAATTTATAAGAAATTAAAGGGATGGGAAGAGTTGCTCAGAAATAGGTATCATGAACTATCTAGGAATGTTCAGAAAAGTGTAAAGAAAGCAAAGAGAGATTATCAAATCAAAATAGCAAGAGAATCCAAGGTGAATCCCAAGGGATTTTTCCAGGTATACAGAACAAAGGTCAAGGACAAAATTGGGCTTTTAAAGATGGGGAGGGGAGAAGTGATAAATGGCAGTGAAGAAATAAGCAAGGCATTGAACACTTGCTTCTTATCAGTTTTCGCAGAAGAAATTCGCGAGGAAATTCCAGAGGTGGAACTGATATATAGGGGAAAGGAAGAAGAAAAATTAATGAATATTTCTATCAGAAAAGAGGATGTGCTTAAGAGGATAAATAAACTAAAGAAGACAAAATCCCCAGGGCAGGATGAAATTTTCCCTCGAGTCTTCAAAGAGTGAAAGGAACAGATTAGCGGACCCCTCGTAAATTTATTTACAAAATCATTAGACACGGGAGTTGTGCCAGACTTGTGGAAACAGGCAAATGTAGTACCCATATTCAAAAAGGGAGACAGAGCATCAGCGTCAAATTACCGGCCGATCAGTTTGACGTCAGTAGTGGGGAAATTTCTTGAATCAATTATAGCAGATAGCATCCAATCGCATTTAGAGAAAAGCAAATTAATCTACGACTCTCAACACGGGTTTACAAAGGGAAAATCTTGTCTAACAAATCTGCTGACGTTTTTTAGGAAAGTCTTCGAGGTAGTAGATTATGACGAAAATTACGATGTTATTTACTTAGACTTTAGCAAAGCATTTTGACAGAGTACCGCATCAGAGGCTTCTGAGAAAAATTAAGGCTCATGGTATCGAGGGGAAAGTTTTAAATTGGATAAAATCATGGCTCACCGATAGAATGCAGAGGGTCAGCGTAGATGGTGTTAAATCTGAGTGGGGCCGTGTAACCAGTGGAGTTCCCCAGGGGTCAGTACTAGGCCCACTTTTGTTCATAATCTACATAAACGATCTAGATACTGGGATCAGCAGTGACATAAGCAAGTTTGCAGATGACACCAAAATAGGGCGGCAGATTAATTCAGGGCAGGATGCAAATGCATTACTGGAGGATCTAAATAAACTGTAGGGGTGGTCTGAAAAATGGCAAATGAAATTCAACACCAGCAAGTGCAGCGTACTTAATATTGGAAGAACAAATACTGTCAATGTATATAGCCTTAACAACATCAACCTAGAGAAGTCGACTTGTGAAAGAGACCTTAGGGGTACTTGTAAGCCTGGACCTACGGCCTAGAAAACAGTGCGTTAATGTTCGAAATAAGGCAAACAGAGTATTGGGTTTTATATCTAGAAGTGTAAGTAATAAGAGCGCAGAGGTCTTATTGCAACTATATCTTCTGCTAGTCAGGCCGCACCTCGATTATGCGGTTCAGTTCTGGTGCTCTTATTATAGAATGGATATCAATTCATTAGAGTTGGTGCAGCGAAGAATGACGAAAATGATTCCGGGACTTAGAAACCTTCCATATCAGGATAGGTTAAAGAAACTAAACTTGCATTCCCTAGAAAGACAAAGAGTGCGGGGAAATATGATAGAAGTATTTAAGTGGGTGAAAGGAATCATTAAAGGGGATATTGATAAAGTTCTTATAATATCCGAGCAGGTTAGGACTCGTAGCAACGGATTTAAGTTGGATAAATTTAGGTTTAGGAGGGAGATAAGAAGGAACTGGTTCACAAATAGGGTGGTGGACGAGTGGAACAAGCTTAGCAACTATGTAGTAAGTGCTGGAATGCTGGAAAGTTTCAAAAGGAAACTGGATAGATTCATGGATGATAGGGAGTGGTAGTAACTCTCAACAGGAGCTGCCATGCACAGGCCAACCAGCCTATTGCAGACTCCTTATTTTCTTATGTTATGTCACTTTCTGTGGCCCTGTTAAAGCCAGAGCATAACTCTGCTTCACTACTCCCTCCATTCTATTAGCTATTTCCTCACTCTTAGTGAGGATCTCTCTCCCAACTTCCTCTAGTTTGGCAACCAATAAGCTTCTATTTTCGTCCCTTAGGTTTCTCATTCCCTTATGGTTTGCAATTGCCTCGTTTACTTTGATTATGCAGTCAGGGCAATATCAGCAACAGCCTTCATGCTTTATTACATTATGCATCGTCCTCATCACTGTAGAGCCCAGACCCACACAATGTGCACCAGACGTCGCCCCTGCAGTACAGTTGATCCTTGCCATTTGCGATTTTGAAGATTCGCAGTAAGCAGATGGTGGCTATGGTGGCTAGCTCGCAAGCTTTTTCCCACAGCACAACGAGTCGTCCCATGCAGCACCTTGTGTTGTACTGTCAAAACTTTTGTGTTTATGTGTGAAATGGCCCCTAAAAGACTGCTTACTATCAGTGCTAGTGGAGTGAAATGTAAAAGGCATAAGACAGTGGTGACCCTGACAAAGTTTTATTATTAGATAAGTTAAAAGAGGGGACGAACGCTGCCGTGGTTGGTCAGTTGTTTGGCATAGGTATACAGTAGTGTACTAAGGTAGTATAAGTTGCTATTCTCAGTTTTGCCAATTCACACCATTTCTTAGAACCTATCCCTCACGAATGACAAGGGTGTACTGCAATTGCATGTCAACAAACTTCCTGGTGATGCTGTGGTTTTAGCTCCTGATTCCCTACTCCTACTCATGTCTTGTCACAAACTCTCTTCTTCCTTTTACGTATTTACACAGATGGGAAAGGTGGTGCTTGACAGCTGTTGCTGTTGAGGAGAGGGGTGTGCAAACTCTTTAATAATTTTCTTAGCCTTAAGCCCCACACCGCTGCATTTGTACATAAGCCTCCTGTCTGGTGTGTAAGGGGGGGTGGAGGATGAAGTCAACCTCTGGATGGCTTCCCTTGTAATCACACCTACCACCTTGTAATCTAAGTGAACTAAGATGTGTGAGTGATCATTCCCTTGTGGCAGAATATAACTGTCCTTTTGGGTCTTGTTGTAGCTGGCACCCTCGTTCATTCAGTGTTGCCGTTTGAGACAGTTCAGCTTGTTTCTTTAACTATTATTTAATCTTGTTCTCGTTTCCATTCTCATCAACGAATTTATCTCTTTGTTCTATCACTCTGTACATTGTATCTTCCTATGAATGGTGGATCATACACACAATTACAGTCCTTTAGAAAACCCACGCACAAAAGAAAATCTTTCTTTGTGGCACCAATAATATGTTTTGGTTACTTCAGGCAATCTTGCCTGCTGCTTGTCCAATTTTGTTATTCATTTCAATTTATTTTCAAACTCCACTGCAGTCACTGTTATCACTATGGACTGTCTTAGCTAAAGGCACAATACTACACTCTCTGAGCAGCTTTTGGATGGTCAATCACAGCCATAAACACAACTCATATAAATTTTTCTGGATAAATCTTGTCATATGAAAACATTTTGTGGTGCTATTTCCCAGTCCGTAGGAGAAATATTTCAATGTACATCGATTTACACTTTCACTTCACTAAGACGATCTTCACGATCTTATGTAATCACTGTCCAATTCCCGCTGCTCAACAACGATGGCCCTAGTGATAACACGCTTCGTTACAGAGATCCGACACGACCTGACCTGCACGACCCTTTCTCTTGGTAAGTGCGTCTGCGTCTATGAGAGAGCCTCTTCTGGGACGTTTATGTCGACCCCCCCATGCTGGGAAAACTTGCCAGCTGAGGGGACCTTTGTGGGACGATCGGGAAGTCAAGAGCACCTATATGGACACGTCTGTCCCCTTGGGTGGTAACGCCACGACTGATTTATGCGACTCTCTTGGTAAGTGTGTCTCGTAAGTCAGTCGTGGCGTGACCACCCAAGGGGACAGACGTGCCCATATACTGTAGGTGCTCTTGACTTCCCGATCGTCCCACAAAGGTCCCCTCAGCTGGCAAGTTTTGCCAGCATGGGGGGTCAACATAAACGTCCCAGAAGAGGCTCTCTCATAGATGCAGACATCTCTGATGCTGATGCCATTACCAACTCGCCTGGTCATACTGAATCCAACACCTTTCAAGAGTCAGACCCCAGTGATTATGACAGTGAAGGTAATGTTTCTATGGGAAACACTAGCCACAGTGGAAACACCAATGCCATGGACCCTATCACCCTGCCCTCTGCCAAACAAACAGTAAGCTGAATCTCCACTTCCCCAAGGACTCTCTGAAAACAGTAGAGGAACGCTTTAATTGGATGATGAAGTACTGCAGACAGCACGGTTTCAGCATTGAATTCCGACAAGGTAAGAACCAGAAGTTTATCAAGTGTCAGACTTCTGAAGCCTATGAAACACTTAGTGCTGTTGGCTTTGACGGGGTTGTCCTGGTGCCCACTCCCCCCCCCCCCAGTAGGCGCTGACGAATGTTGCCACATCCTAGTGAAACGTTTCCCCTTATATGCTGACATCGAAGATGCTCGTGACTTTAACTCTAGTATACTGAGTATATGTCTCCATTACCGGGGGAGAGTTCCACAACCCGCTGTCATTGTCAAGTGGAAGGGAAGGGAGTGCCCAACCACTGTGGATGCCCACCCACTCTTACCCCCACTGTATGCAGAAGCCTATCATCCTGAGCCTGCATTTTGTGTTTTCTGTTCTCATTGGGGTCACAACTTCACTGCCTGCTGTCGTCGTGATCGTCCGAGATGTCGCTTCTGTTCACGTAACCACAACTCCGCCGCCTGTGCCCAGAAAATCAAAGACCACCTTAATAGTGGTGGGGTGGGCTATGTAATTAATCCCAGATGTTGTAATTGTGGCGGCCGGCACAATGCTAACTCACGGCAATGCCCCAATATCCCCTGAAGGCCAAGTCTACCACAACGACCCCCCCCCCCCCCAGTCTTCCGGGCCACACCCCCGTGTACCCTGTGTCTCCAGCAAAGCCTTCTTCAACAACACCTGCCTCTGCCTGGCCTCTCCTGGCTACAACACAGCAGTCCCGGCCATCTCCTAACTCAACTACTACTGGGCCTCCTCCCTATCTCTACTCTGAAGCTGTCAGGCCTTGTGCTCCCACCGGTGCCCCCCCCCCCCCCCCACAACCCCCCACCAGTGACATGACACAGATCATATCCCTCTTCCAAGAATTTACCAACCGTATTGAAAAACTCTTGGCTACACTCTGTACCACCATCTCCCACCTAATCCTGCCCTCTGTTGTCACCCAGTCACTCCTCTCTTCTGGTTTGACACAAGCTGGTAGTCTCCCTGTGAGCCCCCCCTGCTCAAGGCCTAAGCCGGCGGCCTTCACAACTGGTGTAGTGCCTTCCTGGCCTGCCCTGGTAAGTCCTGCTGCCCCGGAGCGAAGTCCTGCCCCATCTTCACGACACTTGGTGCCTCAACCTGTCCTCCACCCACCGCAAGCCGCGCCCGCTCCTGTGTCTGAGCTGTCTCCACCAGGGCTACCTGGACCTGAGGAGACCACTCCCGGCTACCTGTACCCCACCGACATGTCGACGCACACACCATCACAATTACACTAAAAGGTGTGTCCTCAATGTTGCCAATGCCTATGTGCCTCCCTCCACCCCTACTGTACCTGTCCCACCACTCCATATCACCTCCACCCCCACTGTACTTCGCCATGCCTAGTACATTGGCATCCCTGAACCTGGCTGCACTGTTTGTAAACTTTGTGGTCAACAGACTCTCACACCCTCTTTCACCACATCCTCATTTGCCCTATGACCTCCCTCTACAGGTCCCCATGTCATGATCGTGGTAACGGCTAACCTGAAAACCTTAAGGATTCATATTACGCTCAAACGTCCACAAAACCTTCCGAGTCCCCCAGTGGAAACGTCCCCCGTTTTCTCTGTTTCCCCGTCTTTGTCTTAAGGGAACTTTGAATATAATCCGCGGATTTCGTAGCAGACGCTGTATGTTGGGACCTGTTGCCATCCAACCCTTTGTAATCAATTTGATTTTGCTTTTGATAGCTGAGTCAGAGCATTGTTAGGGAAGATAATAGTAGGGAATGAAACTGAGTTCATAGTCTCAGTTTCAAAGTCAGAGTGTACAGTAAATTAATTCATTGAAATAGAAGTAAGTGAACGCCCTGGCCTATTTTGAGTGAAGGTGCCTTGGGCATTTCTACCGTTAGTAAGTGCCCGTCCCTTCACCCATACAGGTAGGCCATTCCACTCTGTGTTGTAATTCGCCCTTCTTTAAGTGATTTGACCCAATTAATAGTTGATTGATTGTGCAAGTGTTACAGTAACGTAGTTGATATGCTCTGAGTGAAGTCATATTTACGTCTTTAACGTCCCCTGAAATGTGATGTCGTTGTCGCTGTTAGTAAGTGCCCGTCCCTTCATCCATACAGCCTAGGCCGTGTCTGTAGCGTGGATGATGTATCCACTATGTCTGGGGAGATGTCCGAGGTCCAGTAGGATCAGTTACCTTCGTGAGACCCGGCCGTCAGACACTTCAGACTACCTATGGCCCCCATAGCTGGCTCGTCTGGCCCTAACGCTTGGCCTGTGAGGTGACCCCGGATCACCAAGCCACACACCACTACCAGCCCCCATCATTGGTGGATGAGTGTCTAACTCAGTAGGGCTATTTGTGTGGTGGGATTAATCCACTGGGATTTCCAGAGTTCGTCGGAAAGTATCCCATGGTGGCTGGACCCCATGGCTGTTGCTTGAGTATCACTCCTGACGACTGAGTGTTGTAGTGGCAGTTGCCCCTGGTCTTTATGGTGCTAAGTGACTATACGAGTTATGTGTTATTGAGTATGTCCACCCAGTAGTGGAGTGAGTATATTGAGCCTGAGGGCATAGTACTAGATTTCGTCTGTTGGTACATATAAATTCTTTCTCCTAATTTCATATTAATGTTTAAATAAATTTTGTATTTGTATATTGTGTCTATTATTTACCTACAGTATTCACCGTTATTTCTTCCCTATTACTTGTTACTATCATTACATATACCCACGAGCCTCCTCTTGTCACGCTACCAATGGTAATAAGTATGAGAGTAAAAGGAATTGTTACTGACACACAGGCCCTTATAAAATGGTGGCAGCCCAGGCCCTCATAAAATGGTGGCAGCTCAGGCCCTCATAAAATGGTGGCAGCTCAGGCCCTCATACCCAGCCATTACCAACACCTCTTCCCTCCCTGACCAGATATCCCTCCTCCTAGTGACATGCTTGGCACTTGACATAATTAGGGACCTGCCACACTTTGTCATAAACAGATAAATTGTACCAGGAATTCTCCCTCCACACACTCATCATTCTGTCACTTTATGCAACTTGCTGACAAAACCCATGACTCTTCAGGCTTTTTACGCCCTTAATGCATGAGTCATAAAGGCAAGCATGAACCCCGCATGCTTCCCAGATGGGCACTGTAAACGCTTCTGCGCTTCACCTTGCACAGGATGTAAGGGGGTGCCCAATAAACTAGCCCCCTCGTGGGCAATCTGTAAATCTGTCTCATAAGTAAGACAAATACTGTAACTATGAAAAATCAACATATTCACAGACTGTTTCACTCTTTTTCTGTTAAATGGCAAGAAATATTAAAATTTTACTTACAAATTATTACGATGAAATTTTTCATAAATGGGGAAGACTGTGTTTGTAAATTGAAAGTATCGTAAGGTGGATGTGCAGGGGCGGATCCAGGGGCTTCCTAGGTGTCCGGACACCTCCTTTCATCAGAAAATCCCAACTCTTTTTTTTTTCAAGCAGTATTGTACTTAGGTGTTTTTGTATAGAAAAAAGTAATTATTATTGACCTCAGAATACCTCCTAATACCAAGTGCACATGGCCTCAAAATGTCCATTTTTTTTTTTGTGGAGGGGGTGAGGCTTACAGTCACCCCCCCAAACCCCCCCCCCCCTCCAACTGGACTCATTCTACTCATCATATTCTCTTGTTCCCATACACAGAATTTTTTTACCCCCCCCTCCCCCACAGATATTTCTGGATCTGTCACGATAAACTTTCACTTTTGGGATAGGTGGGATATAAATTTTGGTGGGTTGACTAGCAGAAAAATACCATAATCGCAATGCTTGACTATATCACCCTCCAGGACCATGTACAGTATATAACCTGCCACTCAACTATATCACCCTCCTGGACCATGTACAGCATATAACCTGCCACTCAACTATATCACCCTCCTGGACCATGTACAGCATATAACCTGCCACTCAACTATATCACCCTCCTGGACCATGTACAGTATATAACCAGCCACTCAACTATATCATTGTTATAAAGAGCACAAGGAAGACTTTTAGCATTTAAGTCCACATCGATGTCTTTGGTATATCCATAAATTGTAAAATTTAGTAAACAATCTTTTGCAATCAATCACATGCATAATGATGGAATGTTTCTATGTTAACGGGGTAAATATCAAAACTAGAAACAAATATAATATAAAAAAGAGAAGAAAAAAGAATCACCTGAGTTGACACAGATCTGAGATAGAAAATATTATTTTCAATCTCAATACACTGTACATCTACTGTACTTACTGAGCCAAGGTTTACCCTGCCAGTCATCTTACACCATTACTACAATTTAGTCAGTACAGGTTGTACCTCTCTAGTCCGGCATTTTGTGGTCCGGAAACTCCCGTGGTCCGGAACGACTTCAGTTTGTCCTATAGGTAGATAGGCAGCTTTTATTTTATTTATTTATTTATTTGTTTATTTTTTTATTTATTTTTATTTTTTTTTACTTATCTGAATTATTATTATTATTACAGGAGTATTAAATTTTTGCCCCTCAGGCCCCAATGTGGATCAGTGACCTATGCCCGGGTGGGCTAATCCCCTTAAAAAAAAAAAAAAAAAAAACAAAGCCGCGGAAACTAAGGTTTGCTTACATCCGGCAGGTCGGCTGCTCTCTCTCTCTGCTTGTCTATACAGAGTACAACATTTAATCCTTCAATATATATGAGCAGTAAGTAAGTGTTGCTTTCATATTCTTATGTAGAGTAATGACGATATGTTTTCACATGTGCGCACTTACATACAAGCAGTCTCACTTTATTTTTACCATTAATGGTTAGCTACTTATATTGTTCCATTTATTAACATTAAATAACATTACAGGTACTTCAAACAACCATACAGTATTAATTTTTTTACATTAATTTTGCTACAGCTAAACTCAGGGTCTTATTTTCTTCAGTTTTATATGTACAACCAATCAGTCACTGGTTTCGTAAGCTTTAACATAAACAATGCCGGCAGTGGTCTCGTCTCCTCTAATATTCCACGTATTATTAATAAATTGTATTGTGAATTTTGCACACACATACATTAATTCAATAAAAACAAATTCAGAAACATTAATTAAAATATATATGAACAGTAAATAAGTGTTGCTTTCATATTCTTATGTAAAGTAATGATGATATGTTTTCACGTGTGCGCATGCGCACTTACATACACAATCTCTCTTTTTTCTTTACCATTATCGTTAGCTACTTCTATTGTTCCATTTATTAACATTAAATAACATTACTTAAAACAACCATATTAATTTTACTACAGCTACAACAAAGGTCTTATTTTCTTCAGTTTTATATGTAGATCCAGTCAGTCACTGGTTTTGTAATCAACGAAAACAATGCTGAGTCATTTCCTCGTGTGTTTTAATATTCTACGTATTATTAATGAATTTTACTGCTCATTTTGCACACATAAACATTAATTCAATAAAAAAGACATTCAGTAATAAACAATAATGAATCTTTTGTACATAAGAGAAATGACGCTGTTTACACGATTATGCACGTCGTCTGCACGTTGGCGGGCCGTTCAAACCCGTCGAAATTCAAGTTTCCGCCGTCAAAATTTGTATTTATTTATTTTTTTGTGTGTTCCAATAAAATACGTTAAGAATTAAAAACTCGCAAAATGTGAGAAGCTACTATACGACATTTAACCCTTCAATATGTCTTCAAAGAGACCATGATGCAGAGAAGGTGGTGCTAGTGCTTCCAAGCATAAGCACAAGTCACTATCTATCCAGGAAAAGGGTGAATTTCCATGGTCCGGCAATTTCCATGGTCCAGCACCAGTCAGGTCCCGAGGTTGCCGGACTAGAGAGGTACAACCTGTACAACAATCCTTACAGGTATAGGCTGATAACCACAAGGAAAGAAGAAAACACGAAGTTCCCAAGATGTGAATTACACGAAAGCGCTTGGGAACTTCGTGTTTTCTTCTTTCCTTGTGGTTATCAGCATATATATATACAGTGACACCCTCCGTTAACGAACTCAATCCGTTCCAGAAGGTCGTTCGTTAACCGAAAAGTTCGTTAACCGAAACCATTGTTTCAATGGGTTTTTGGGTAATTGGTTCCAGCTCACTGAAAATTTCCTAAATTCAACAGAAATGGTAGAAAAGTTCACTTACTTTGAGGTGTGTATGTAGAAGGCTCCTGGATGATGATGATGATGGGAATTAGAATGGGGATGGAGGAGAAGGAAGAAGAGAAGGTATTGGGGTGGAAGAGAAGTCACCCCATGGCGCCATTTCACCCATAAAATTTTAGCTCTCTGGTGTAATTCAAGATTATTTTCTTTAAATCAACACTGCACTGCATTATATATTGTCAATATATAAAATATATTTCAAAATGACCAATAATTTGCTTGGAAACACAGAAAAAAAGCGTTTAGTTGAAGAGAGTCTCAAGCAAGATGTTACCTCCAGTGAAAACAGAGAGACTAACGCCTGTTTGCTGTGTTAAGAGGCTGGATGCCGCACATTAAACTAGTCACTTTACCTTCAATTATGTTCAATAATTGTTAAAATGACTAAAAAATTGAATATTAAACTTTTAAAATTATTGAACAGTATAAACTTCTTGATATTTACTAAAATATTAAGGAATTTAAGCCCTAAAACCGATTAATGTATTGGCGGACTGATACTAAAGCTGGTTGCCAGGTCAGTGCAAGCGAAAACATGTTGAGGTCGGCTCGTAAGAACTTCGTTAACCGAATTTTTTTTCGTTAACCGAATTGAAGATCCTTATGGAAGGCAGTTCGTTAATCGAAATTACGTTAACCGAGGTGTTCGTTAAACGAGGGGTTACTGTGTATATATATATATATATATATATATATATATATATATATATATATATATATATATATAAATATATATATATACACAGTGAGTTCTGCTATAACGCGTGTTTTGATAACGCGAATTTGCTCTAACGCGATTTATGAATTAGGAACGATATTTGTATAACGCGAACGCTTGTTTGCTATAACGCGATTTTTGCTTACTATTTCTCCAATTTTGTGGTACAGTATTAACTGTGAATATAGTAAAGAAGAATATCAACAAGAAGCGTTCTGGTGATAGAATTCCCGGTGATGATCGTAAAAGAAAGGATATAACACTTGAAGAGAAGTTCGATTTTATCAACCTCAAAATCACCCTTCTTCCCCATCAAGTAAAGTGTTACATTTACTGTATGATTTCATTATTAGATATGAATGTAACATTCATTTAGACTGTGCTATCCTTTGTGTTAGGCTATCTACTAAATTTTTTCGATTTCGAGTAATCTGCACCTAACCCTATTTTCTCCACAAGCCCTGTTATTTCTATTACGCGATTTTCTATAACACGATATTTTACAAGAACACAATTATCGAGTTATAGCAGAACTACCTGTATATATATATATATATATATATATATATATATATATATATATATATATATATATATATATATATATATATATATATGCAAGTAAATCACTGTAGGTGTGCGTGATCTAGGTATATGGTGATAACCACCTAGTCTGTACTCACCCCTGAAGATGTGAATTACACGAAAGCGCTTGGGAACTTCGTGTTTTCTTCTTTCCTGGTGGTTATCAGCATATATATATATATATATATATATATATATATATATATAATATATATATATATATATATATATATATATATATATATATATATATATATATATATATATATATATATATATATATATATATAAGTCAACCCTCACTTTACGCGGTTAATGTAACCCACAGGGTACCGCGGAAAGTGAGAAATGCGTAAAGTGAATAACATAACATATGGGATTAATTGAAATAGAGACGGGGCCAACCCCCAAACTCCACTTTTTGACGACACACAACTATGTTGTGGTAAAAATATTATCTAAACTTTATGATGGTATGCACACACAATTAATAATTAAGAGAAATATCAATAATATTAGGTTTTTTATCACTTACATTAGTAGAAAAGATGGCTGGGCACACGGGGATGGGCGGTTGGTTCCGAGGCAGAGGGCAGATTATTGGCCCTCACCTGTATCACTTGTATCAAGTGTATCACTATCCACCACAGAGGCTTGCAGGGCCTCCACCACAGAGGCTTGCAGGGCCTCTTTGTCAAACCCCCCAAAGTCCATATAAGTCCATATCCTCGCCATAAATATCACTATCACTGACTTGGGCCGGCTGTGGTGGGTGGCGGGTGAAGAACTGGTAATGTTTTGATGACTGGGCGACCTTGTGCGCACCATGTTCGCGCCGCTTACACAACATGGCGGATGGCGGGAGGTTTGGATCCAAAAATGGCGTGGCTCGCCAGCCGCTCTCCGCGTAAAGGGGTACATGCACCGCGGAATGTGAACATCTTGGGTTCCGGCAGGGCACCGCGTTAAACGTGGAAACGCGGAATGTGGGACCACGTAAAGTGAGGGTTGGCTGTATATATATATACTCACCCCTGAAGATGTGAATATACATATATATATATATATATATATATATATATATATATATATATATATATATATATATATATATATATATATATATGTTATATATATATACATTCGGCCCTTAACATACAAAGGGTTTAGCATACACGGATTTGCAAATACACGGATTGCCCCGCCGGAGGAATATTCTGTACATTGAAGAACATTCAAATCGCGCGCGGCACCAAACACTGCACACTGCCCGCTACCCCACACACACACACATCACGCCACTCCGCGCTCCCTCACTCAGTCAGTCTCGCTATAACCACGCTTGTGTTGACATCAGAATTGTAGTTGCTACCCTTGCTACCCACATTTACCATGGCCCCGAAAAGAGCATCAAAGACACCAGCTGGAGTCACCCCTAAGCGCCAGAAGAATGTGATGACTCAGCAGGAGAAGGTGGAGTTGCTCCAAACAAAAACATCATGGAAGAAATGAAAAGAAAGAGACAACAACTCCCCATCACCATGGTCTTTGATCGCCGAAGGAGAGATTTAACACATCAATCACTGGCGGCAGTGAGGAAGCAGCTGAATCCACCGTCGCCCCCACTTCACCACCCGTTATGGAATTGAGTGACGATGAGCCCGATGACCCCTGTCCTGTCGCCGAGGATAGGTACTGTACAGTAAAGTGAAATTTTTATCCCTTTTTTTATAGCTTTTCTTGCCATGATTATTGTTTGTAAAAATGCACAGCACAGTACAGTTCAGTACTGTACATAGAAAGTGGAGGTGCAGTTATTCACAAAACATTTGTGTTTGTTGTCGGCAGTAGTGACGATGTGGAAGCGGAGGGATAGAGCGGGGAGGAGTTTTGACGCTGGAAGCGGGAGCAGTGATGAGTGGAGATGCCAGCCAGTACATTACGCATGTATTAATTGTTTTTATAGCTCTGTTTGCATTTTAATATTAAATACTGTACATTACGTTTCAACAAAACTACTATTTATTTCTGAGAATATGGAAATGTAATATTTTTGCTGAAATGATGTACGTATTACAGTGGAAAGTGGGATAAAATTATGACGAAAGCAATGACTTTCGCTTTCTTTCTTTCAAAAGATGTTACCGTAATCGCTTTTCGAATGGTTTTCAGTTGTGGGATTATGAGGCTAATGATAGGATAGAATATTATTGTTATACAGTACAGTACAACAGTTTTTTAACTGAAAACCATTCAAAAAGCGATCACGGTAAAATCTTTTGAACAATGCAAGAAAGCGAAAATCATAGTTTTCGTCATGATTTTATCCCACTTTCCACTGTAATATGTACGTCATTTCAGCAAAAATATTACATTTCCATATTTATTTCTGAGAATATATTCATTCAGTCACAGTTAAGGTAAAATATACTTGTGATGTAATATTTTAATGAAAATACCCGGTATTTAGAAATACGGTATCGTAGTTTTCTTTTGTTTCAAATTTAATTAACAAAGATTGATGTTTCATATGTAATGAACAAAAATTTATGTACAGTATCTATAAATAAACTTTAAAAAATGAATACCTTATGTTTTACATCGCCCTGTGCATACCATTCCATGGATTTGGCTACTTTGGGCTTGCTATGATGATGCAAGAGATCTGCCCTGGCAACTGTACCGACGCTCACAGCTGGTGGTGCGTTGGTGCGTCGTTTCCATTGTTTACTGATAGTTACTGGTAAATATTTTCAACCTAGCGAAACTATTACCCGTTTAGAGGTCGACCCCCATTTTTTTGCCAAAAAATTTGGTCTTAAAAATTTGAACTACACACAGGAATATACCGTAAATAAGGACATGGGGGGCCAGGGCTATTTTAGGGGGGGGGGGCAGCAATAATACACGGATTTTTAACATTCACGGGTATCTCTGTTACCTAACCCCCGCGTATGTTAAGGGCCGACTCTGTGTGTGTGTGTGTGTGTGTATGTATATATATATACAGTTGTACCCCGCTTTACGCGGTTTCACTTTACGCGATTTCTCATATACGCGGTGCCTCGCCAGAACCGAACTTTCACTTTAACCGGGTCATCTACCCATATACGCGTGAAGTATAATTTTTTTTTTTATTTAGCTCATAAAATTCATACAAATTACCCGGCCAGAATATAATTTACAGTGCTGGAATTCTTACAATTTGATGATCATTTTGAATATAAACATCATAGATTTTGCATTAGACATACAAATTTTAGATGTAATGTTTACTCTGAGTAAATATGTTATCTTTTGTGCAAAATATATGACATTTATATTCAAAATATTCCTGGTCTTACAAGGAATCCAGCAATGTCAATTATATTATCCTAACTTTAGTCTGAGGTATTATTTATAACTAAAAGGGTAAATATTATGGTTTTCCCACACATTTATCTGGTAGGGAGGGTTGGTGGGGGGTGGGGGGGGAGGGAGGGACAGACCGACCATCTGGCACGGTGTGAAGAATATTTTTTTTTTCATTAACTGAAGATATTTGTTTTAGCTCATAAAATTCATACAAATTACCCGGCCAGAATATAATTTACATTGCTGGAATTCTTACAATTTGATGATCATTTTAAATATAAACATCATAGATTTTGCATTAGACATAAAAATTTTAGATGTAATGTTTACTCTGAGTAAATATGTTATCTTTTGTGCAAAATATGACATTTATATTCAAAATGTTCCTGGTCTTACAAGGAATCCAGCAATGTCAATTATATTATCCTAACTTTAGTCTGAGGTATTATTTGTTACTAAAAGTTAAAATTAGTTTTTTCACCCAACATTTCTCTGGTAGGGAGGGAAGGTGGGGGGTGGGAGGGAGGGTTGGGACCGACCGACCATCTGGCGTGGTTGGAAGAGGGGGGAGGCAAGTTGGGGTACTTTGACAGATAGAAGAATATTTTTTTTTTTATTAACTGAAGGTATTTGTTTTAGCTCATAAAATTCATACAAATTACTGGACCAGAATATAATTTACATTGCTGGAATTCTTACAATATGATGATCATTTTGAATATAAACATCATGGATTTTGCATTAGACATACAAATTTTAGATCTAATGAAATAATTTGGTTTACATAAAGCAAGTATTTTATCTTTTGTGCAAAATATATGAAGTTTACATTCAAAATATTCCCTGACCTGCAAGGAATCCAGAAATGTCAATTTTATTATCCTAACTTTAGTCTGAGGTATTATTTATTACTAAACGTTAAAGTCTAGTGTTTTCACCCAAACATTTCTCAGAGAGGTAGGGGCCAGAGAGCTGGGAAGAGGGGGGGGGGAGGGGGGGATTTGAGTCTATTATTTGAATGGACATTAACCTGGCGACTGTATTTCTGTTAAATATTAATTGTGTGAGCATACCATCATAAAATTTAGATGTTATTTATATTACAACATAGGTATTGTGTTGGAAAAAGTGGAGTTTGGGGGTCGGGCCAGTCTCTATTGGAATTAATCCCATATGTTCTGTTGCTCCATTTACACGGATTTCACTTAACGTGGTACCCTGTGGGTTCAATTGATCGCTTAAATCGGGGTGCTACTTTATATACTGTTACGAGTTGGGGATTTAGAATATAGTTAAAAGTCTACCCAGATCCCAACAGGCAACAACAATAAAAAAACAAAGACAATCGGACTATAAAAGGGTAGACAAAGGATGCGAGTTTTTGTTGTGTATAATAAAGTACCATAAATTCCTTAACAAAATATTCAGCTTTCTATAATTTACCCTTAACCATACTTAACCCAAACATTAACAGTATATACATATTTATACAACATACAATAATTTGAAGCAAGGTGGAGGTGGGGAGGCAATACAAGATTACAAATACTTAAGTGCGGAGCTAAGATGGCTGACGAGTAAGGCTGAGTATTGTAGAAGACGGTAAGTAGTCACTGTGCAGTAGGTTTCCAGGATAGGTGATCCTGTGGTCACTTCCCAGAGTGAACTGAACTCTCATCGAATTGGAGCTGATGAGGAAGATTTTGAGGAGGTGACGCAACAACCAGGATATGGAGAAGGGAAACCCCGGAGTGGTAACTAAGAGTAGTCATAATCGGGTTTTGTCCCTAGATGGCGTTGCTCGTGGTGCTGGGTAGGTAGATCAGGACAATAGATGGCGTGGTTCGTAGTGCTGGGTAGGTAGATCATGACAATTGATTGAGTGGTTCGTAACAATACACACACATATATATATATATATATATATATATATATATATATATATATATATATATATACTTCATTTTTAGTCCATTTAACACGCGGACTTTGAACATATAATCAACGACCTCACCAGCAAGGAATCGAACCCTCGACCTACTGGGTGTGACTAGGGAACGCTTACCGGCTAGGCCACAAGGACACTAGAAGCAGTTCTAGACTCTGTTAAATTTCACACAAAGCCTGTTCATCGAGCTGATGGCGCCGTGAACCTCATTGGGAAACTGCCCGTGCCTCGTATGTGGTGTCAGTAGCATTTTACCGAATCCAGCTGGTATGAAACGCGAGGTACATATATATACTTCATTTTTAGTCCATTTAACACGCGGACTTTGAACATATAATCAACGACCTCACCAGCAAGGAATCGAACCCTCAACCTACTGGGTGTGACTAGGGAACGCTTACCGGCTAGGCCACAAGGACACTAGAAGCAGTTCTAGACTCTGTTATATTTCACACAAAGGCTGTTCATCGAGCTGATGGCGCCGTGAACCTCATTGGGAAACTGCCCGTGCCTCTTATGTGTTGTCAGTAGCATTTTACCGAATCCTTGCTGGTGAGGTCGTTGATTATATGTTCAAAGTCCGCGTGTTAAATGGACTAAAAATGAAGTATATATATGTACCTCGCGTTTCATACCAGCTGGATTCGGTAAAATGCTACTGACACCACATACGAGGCACGGGCAGTTTCCCAATGAGGTTCACGGCGCCATCAGCTCGATGAACAGGCTTTGTGTGAAATATAACAGAGTCTAGAACTGCTTCTAGTGTCCTTGTGGCCTAGCCGGTAAGCGTTCCCTAGTCACACCCAGTAGGTCGAGGGTTCGATTCCTTGCTGGTGAGGTCGTTGATATTATATATATATATATATATATATATATATATATATATATATATATATATATATATATATATATATATATATATATATATATATATATATATGCTGATAACCACAAGGAAAGAAGAAAACACGAAGTTCCCAAGCGCTCACCCCTGAAGATGTGAATTACACGAAAGCGCTTGGGAACTTCGTGTTTTCTTCTTTCCTTGTGGTTATCAGCATATACCTGGATCACGCCCAACTACAGTGATTTACTTGCATATATAATATATATATATATATATATATATATATATATATATATATATATATATATATATATATATATATATATACAGTATATATATATATATATATATATATATATATATATATATATAGTACAGTGACCCCTCGTTTAACGAACACCTCGGTTAACGTAATTTCGATTAACGAACTGCCTTCCATAAGGATCTTCAATTCGGTTAACGAAAAAAAATTCGGTTAACGAAAAAAAATTCGGTTAACGAAGTTCTTACGAACCGACCTCAACATGTTTTCGCTTGCACTGACCGGGCAACCAGCTTTAGTATCAGTCCGCCAATACATTAATCGGTTCTAGGGCTTAAATTCCTTACTATTTTAGTAAATATCAAGAAGTTTATACTATTCAATAATTTTAAAAGTTAATATTCAATTTTTTAGTCATTTTAACAATTATTGAACATAATTGAAGGTAAAGTGACTAGTTTATTGCGCGGCATCCAGCCTCTTAACACAGCAAACAGGAGTTAGTCTCTCTCTGTTTTCACTGGAGGTAACATCTTGCTTGAGACTCTCTTCAACTAAACGCTTTTTTTCTGTGTTTCCAAGCAAATTATTGGTCATTTTGAAATATATTTTACATATTGACAATAAATAATGCAGTGCAGTGTTGATTTAAAGAAAATAATCTTGAATTACACCAAAAGAGCTAAAATTTATGGGTGAAATGGCGCCATGGGGTGACTTCTCTTCCACCCCAATGCCTTCTCTTCTTCCTTCTCCTCCACCCCCATTCTAAATCCCATCATTATCATCATCATCCAGGAGCCTTCTACATACACACCTCAAAGTAAGTGAACTTTTCTACCATTTTTGTTGAATTTAGGAAATTTTCGGTGAGCTGGAACCAATTACCCAAAAACCTATTGAAACAATGGTTTCGGTTAACGAACTTTTCGGTTAACGAACGACCTTCTGGAACGGATTGAGTTCGTTAACAGAGGGGTCACTGTATACACAGCTAGACCCCGACTTACGACGGGGTTAGGGACCCAAATCCAGGTCGTAAGTCCGACATGGTCGTAAGTCCGACATAGATAAAAAAAAAAATCAATTTTTTTTTCAGAAAAAAAATAAAAATCTAAAATGAAATACAGTACACTAAACATAATAAATAATGAGGAATGGATACAGTGTGACTGAGCACTTACCTTAAATGTAGTCAGCTGAATGCACACAGGGCCCCCAGAATTTTCTATTTACAGGAAACGTGGAGACTATATTAATTGGAAGAAGCAGAAGAGGAGACGGGGCTGGGTGGGTCATCAATGTCGCTTTCTTCAGACAGGTTTAGGTGCTGTGAAAACTTGCTGGTTGAAGGTATTGGATCATCTTGAGGGAGTGAAGAGGCAGCACTGGTGGGGCGTGAGGAGACAGCAATGGGGTACTTCTTGAAATAGATGTCCAATTTAGACTGCACAGTTTGCTTTTTCTTTTCATTATAAATTTCTCTGTAGCAAGCAAGTGCATCTTGGATCGCTCTGTCAACTTTGGCATAACGCTCATAATTATTATCCATGCCATCAAACATTTGCATTGCTTTAATAATTGTAGCAAATGCCTCTGCCATTTGTTTCACTGAAAACTTTTTCGGGGGTGCAGGTTCTTCTTCTACATTTTGTCTCTCTTCTTCCTCTGCAATTTTCTGTGCATCCAGTTCAATAAGATCCTCGCTACTGAGCTCTTCTGCTACACTTTCAACCAACTTTCAACATCTTCATTATCAATTTCTAACTCCACTATCTTGTTACTAATATCCAAAATAACTTCATTTTCATTAAATCCTTTGAAACTGTTCACATATCTTTTCAGGATTTTCTTCCATATTCCATTCATGCAATGTTTTGTAACCTGATCCCATGCTGCACTAATGTTCTTTATACATGACAAAATGTTGTACTCCTTCCAAAACTCTCTGAGCGTTTTCTCACCTTCAGTAGCAGCAGCAGCCTGAGCGAAGGTCATGAGTAAATAATACGCTTTAAAGGCAGCAATAGCACCTTCATCCAGGGGTTGGATGATAGAGGTAGTGTTAGGTGGAATGTACACTACCTGAACATCAGGGTGCATGTCGTCCAGGTGTGGTGGGTGTCCCGGAGCATTATCCCAAATCAGCAAAATCTTGAATGGAATCTGTTGTTGCAGACAATACTCCTTGGCTCGTGGAATGAAACAAGTCATGAACCAATCCTCAAACAGTGCTAGGGTCATCCAGGCTCTCTTATTACTGCGATAAAACACTGGCAGTGTGTGCTTGCTTACATGTTTAAAATCCCTGGGGTTCTCTGAATGATAGATCATGAAGGGCTTTAGCTTGAAACCAGCAACATTCCCCCCCCAACAGAAGTGTAATTCTGTCCTTGAATGCCTTGAATCCAGGCATTGTTTTCGCCTCTTTGTGGATGTATGTCCGCTCAGGCATGCGCTTCCACAATAATCCAGTCTCATCCACATTGAATATTTGCTCAGGCAAATAATTCCCTTCCACAATCATATCATCTAAGTCCTCCTTAAAAGCTTCGGCAGCACCAACATCGGCACTAGCTGCCTCTCCACTCACCTTAACATTGTGTAGACTGTAGCGTTTTTTAAATCTATCAAACCACCCATGACTTCCTGTAAAGGTTTGATCACATTCATCTCCTGCCTGCTCCTTCAGGCTTTGGAACAGGCTTCTTGCTTTAGCCTGTATGGTTAGAACGCTTAAGGGTACACGCTTCTGTATCTGGTCTTCTATCCATATCACCAATAACTTTTCCATATCGTGAATAGGACCTTGTCTTCTCTTTGATATTATAGTTCCCTTTATAGGTGTTGTTCCTTTCACTCCTTCACGAATACGTTCCTTGTCCTTCAGAATAGTGGATATGGTCGAGTGTGAGAAACCTAGGTCACATGAGGTTGTTGCTACTGTTTTACCATTCTCATGCTGCGTTATTATCTTCATTTTCTAATTGCCAGTCTCCTTTTCTTTGGAGCATCACCAGCACTCTCACTTGTACGCTTTCCAGTCATTATAAAGTCAATTAAATACGATAATAACGAAAGTTCACAGCACGATCAGTATAGGATACGATAGCCAAACACAAGCTAAATGCTCCACTGAGTGAGTGTACCCACGAGGCACGCCACCCTCTCGCCCCGGACGGAAACGTTTCGGTTTAGAAAATGCGCGCGTCATTTGAAAATATTTTTGGTCACGACTGCCGCGGTCGTATGTCCCGACGGACGTACGGTCAAAGCAGGTCGTAAGTACCAATGGACGTAAGTCCATGTGGTCGTAATTCGGGGTCTAGCTGTATATATATACTGTACCAGCATCGCTAGTATAAACAATTGCAGCTGATGGGCCTTTTGTTTTCATGCATCTGAACAGGAAAGGGAGAAAAACTTTCTCAGGTTTCTTACAGCATTTTGTGGGTTCCTATTCAACATGAGCAAGAGAGCAAGTGGTGGTAGTGCTGGTTCAAAAGCTAATAGAAAGTGTATAAGCTTAGCCGAGAAACTAGATGTGTTAAAACAATATGAAAAAGGTGAGAGGTCTGTGGATATTATATGGAGCAAGCAATGAAAATAATATTATTTTCTGAAGTGTATCCATGAACAGAACGAAGCATTAAAATTAACAGGGACGTGAAAAACACATATGACCTCTACATAAAGATGTACAGTATAATGAGAAAAGAAAGCGGCTGTGCAAGGTTCTTTCAACAGCTTTATTATTCAAAGGCCTGAACCACCAACTTCAGCTACACCATCAAATTCACCATCATAAGCAGCTTCAGGAACAACTTCAGGTTCAATAACAGTTTCAGCAACAGCTATGATATCTTTATGGAAAGCTTCAGCTTGAGCCAGAATTGAACCCGATTGACAAAATCATGAGTAAAAACTCGCACAATATTCTTTGGCTGTTCTTATGTTTTAGACTTTACCACCATTGGTGAGTAGAATTTTTGTTTTACATTAGTAAGTATTATTTAAAACATATATGAACAATAATTAGTGTTGCTTTCATATTCTGATGTAATGAAATGACGATGTTTTCACATGTACGCACTTACATACGGCGGCGTTCTCAATCTATTTAGTTTTTTCTTTACCATTAAAGGTTAGCTACTTCTATTGTTCCATTTATTAAGATTAAATAACATTACTGAATACAACAACAACCAGGAACTAATTTCTTCAGTTTCTTATGATAGAAGTAGAACCATCGCCATTCGTCACGGGTGTTGTAAGCGTGAACGAAAACAATGCCGTCTTGTCTCCTCTTTTGTGTTTTAATATTCTACGTATTATTAATTAATTGCATTGTTCATTTCGCATATACTGTATAAACATTAATTCAATCTAATACATATTCAGTAAAAAACAATAATGAACCTTTTGTACATATTCTTAAGATATATGACACGGTTTCCTCGAGGGCACAAGTATATATTGCCGTTCCACTAGTAATTATTAGATGTTTTAATTGCCTGTATGTTGGCCTGGCGAGTTAATGCTAGGCATTTACATCCCTAGGTATAAAGCTAGACATCGCATCCTGGACTATATCACAAAAACTGGTTTTCAGAATTTTTTTGTTCTTTAACATCAATGGTTACTTTAACTGTACATTAAATAACATTAATTAAAACATAAATATTTTTTTACATTAATTTTACTATTGCAACAACCAGGGTCTTATTTTCTTGTTTCAGATGGATAACTGACATTATGAGTGTAAACACGACAACAATAGCATCCCATCTCCTCTTGTGTGATCTTATTATTATTCATTAATTTTGTATAAGGTGCATTCATAAACATTATTTAAAGAATATAGTTTGCATTTTCCATTAATTTTATTGTTTGGGGAGAAGAGGGTAAAAAGCCACACAAAAGACATGAAAAGGTTACATTCGGGAAAGCATCTCATTATTATTGCTTTATTTTAATGGTAATTAATGATTCATGATACGATGATTCACCTTACACTGCAATATTGGAGGGCACATTACTGTCGTTATTTGAGGCTTTACTGTACAGGTTGACAACCCTTTATCCGAAATTCCGAAAACCGAAAGTTTTTTTTAGCGAGGCATTTTTTTTTTTTTTTTTTCATTAACAGGGATTATTAGCCCACCCGGGCATAGATCAATGACCCACATCGGGGCCTGGGGGGCGAAAATATAATAATAGTAGTAGTAATAATAATAATTATAATAATAATAATTATTCATAGTAAATAAAATTTTTAATAAAAATACACCAAAATAAAATAATATAACATTAATAATAATAATAATAATAATAATAATATATAATAATAAAATTAATAAAAATAACAATAATACAGGAGTACTGTAATAATAAAATAATAATAACGAAATACAAGAATGAAAATAGATCAAAAGTGAGAAACACGACCTAGACCTATGAATTATTATTATTATTATTATTATTATTATTATTATTATTATTATTATTTTTATTATATTTTCGCCCCCCAGGCCCTGATGTAGGTCAGTGATCTATGCCCGGGTAAGCTAATACACAATAAAAAAAAAAAAATTAACCATTCTGAAAACCGAAAAATTCCGAAATCCGAAATTCCTCTGGCCCCAAGGATTTCGGTTTAAGGGATTGTCAACCAGGTTGACAACCCTTTATCCGAAATTCCGAAAACCTTAAGGTTTTTTTGTGGGGCCATATTTTTTTTTTTTTTTTTTTTTTTTTTTTTAACAGGGATTAGCCCACCCGGGCATAGGTCACTGACCCACATCAGGGCCTTGGGGGGGGGGGGGGGGGGGGGGCGAAAATGTAATAGTAATAATAATTATAATTATAATAATAATTATTCATAGTACATAAAAATTTTAAAAATACACCAAAATAAAATAATAATGATAACAATAATAACAATAATACTGTAATAATAAAATAATAATAATAAAGAAATACAAGAATGAAAAAAAGATCAAAAGTGAGAAACACGACCTGGACCTATGAATTATTATTAGTCAACCCTCGCTTTACGCGGTCCCACTTTACGAGTTTTCACGTTTACGCGGTACCCTGCCGAAACCCGAATGCTCACTTTCCGTGGTGCGTGTACCCCTTTACGCGGAGAGCGGCTGGCGAGCCGCGCTATTTTTGGATCCAAACCTCCCGCCATGTTGTGTAAGTAGCGCGAGTAGGTTGCGCAGTGTGTGTCTTTGTTGCGTTATCAGTGACATCATATGACGTATCGGATTGTGATTGGGCCATGCATCCTTACCTCCCTCCGCTGCTAGCTGTGATTGGTTTAAAGTAATATAACGTGTCCACCCGCGGGAGGGAGGGAGGAAAGACGACGCTTGACCTAGCCGCGGCAGTTTCATCCCTCCAGGCCACACCGTGTATACGTGAATCCATTGTTCTGTAAAATGGCTTCCACTGGACCACTGCCCCCAGATAAAAACCTTTCCTTACCTGGACCCAGCTGCCCTAAGTAAAGAAGACACGACGTTCCTTAAGCTACGAAATTAAGTATAAGATCATACAAGAGTTGGAGAAAGGAACAAGACAGGTTGATCTCGCGCGCCAGCATGGTGTTAACTAATCAACTATCAGGACAATTAAGAAGGATGCAGCCAAGATAAAGGAGCACATGAACATCACAAAGTTTACAGGTGCTTCTATGATCAAGTATTGCCACAACCAGGTGCTTTGCAAGACGGAGAAATTACTTGTGAGCTACTTGGTGCGTCAGGCGCGACGGTACATGACGGTGGACACGCGCTCAGTTAAGGAGTACGCACGTGAACTGTATGCTGCAGTGTCACGAAAGATGGGAATTACAGAGCCCAAACCCTTTAATGCTTCCTCTGGGTGGTTACAGAGGTTTAAGAAGGGGAACAAGATCACCAATATCAACATTGGTGGTGAAGAAGCTAGTGCTGACCGTGTTGCGGCTAGGGAATTTCCTCCGTTTTTACGTGAGATTATGGAGGAAGGACAGTACACCGACGACCAGGTGTTTAACATGGACGAATCTGGTCTTTTTTGGAAAAAACTACCTTCCAAGACCTTCGTTGTGAAGAATGCCAGCAAGTGTCGGGGCCGGAAGTTGCAGAAGGAGCGCATCACCGTCCTGTTTACCACCAATGCCTCCGGTTCCTGTAAGCTCAAGTTATTGGTGATCCACACAGCACGCAAGCCGCACGCCTACAAGAGCATGGACATGACCAAGCTAAATGTCCACTGGCTGACCGCACGTAAGGCGTGGATGTTCTCTACACTGTCCCTCTCCTGGTTTGATGACTGCTTTGTTCCTGATGTGAAGAAATTCTGTGAGCAACAGACAGTGCCATTCAAGATTTTGTTGTTGCTGCACAACGAACCAGTACACTCACCCCTACTGTTAGATGGTCACCCCAACGTAAAAGTGGTCTTCCTTCTTCCTAACACTACGTCTATATTACAGCCCATGGACCAAGAGTTAATCTGTAATGTAAAAGCTGCATTCTCTACTAAAAAATTCAAGCTCCTGAACGACTACACCAACACCAAGGAAGAGTTGCGTAACCAGAGTGACACCAACACCGATAGCAAGAGCGAAGACGACGAGGATCAACAGTTGGCAGAGCAAGAAGTACTTTTAAAACAATTCTGGAGAACATTCAACGTCAAGAAAGCTGTGGACTTCTTGGTGGAGGCATGGGATCAGTTGTCTGTAGCAACTGTTCGTCACGCATGGAGACATGTGTTGCAAGGCATTCTGGCCGTTAGGCAGAGTAAATCTGTGACTGGTGAGGTTCAGACTGTTGCAGTAGCAGTGGACCTTGCCAGAGAAGCTGCGCAGAGTGCTACAGCTGCATACTTTTCCGAGACCACCAACGACGACATCCTGGAGGTGATAAGGGATCCTGATGTGACTACCGACGACATGGTAGATGATGATGACGTCAGTGAAGAGGCAGGTGGTGCGTCATCCCAAGAAGAACACCGCTTATCCCATAGTAATGTTAGGGGTGCCATCGAGTGAATTGAGAAAGTCAAGCTCCTCCTTTCCGACGACCCTGACGCAAACAGGTATGAAATCTTCACTACCCAGCTGTTGCAGACTATGGAGCCCTACATCAAGGTTTATCACGACAACATAAACACCAGCCATCAGCAAAGCATAACAGAGTTCTTCGCCCGCAACCCACCACAGCCAGCCCAAGCCAGTGATAGTGACAGAGACAGAGACAGTGATGATGACTTTGAGGGATTTGTCAGGGAGGCACTAGTAAGTGTGGATGACAGTGATGAAGACTCACCTGAGGGCCAGTAGCCTGCCCTCTGCCTAGGAACCAGCCTCCATTCCCCTACGCCGACCCATCTCTTCTACTAACGTAAGTGTTAACCCCAACCTTGTTTTTTTCTAACCTAACCTTCAGTTTATTCTTCTCTTATTGACTGTTCCCTTCTATATTATGTGTGGGTGAATGCCATCATAAAGTTAAGATGTTTTTTATAGTAAAACGTACGTATTATGTCGGGAAAAAGTGGAGTTTGGGAGTCGGCCCGGTCTGTATTTCAATCAATCCCATATGTTATGTTGTTCACTTTACGTGGGCCGCCGTGGGTTGAATTAACTGCGTAAAGTGAGGGTTCACTGTATTATTATTATTATTATTATTATAATTTTTTTTTTTATTTTTGCCCCCCAGGCCCCGATGTGGGTCAATGACTTGTGCACAGGTGATCTTAAAAAAAAAAAAAAAAAAAAAAAAAAAAAAAAAAAAAAAATTCTGAAAACCGATAAATTCCGAAATCCGAAATGCCTCTGGCCCCAAGGATTTCGGATAATGGATTGTCAACCTGTGTGTATATATATATATATATATATATATATATATATATATATATATATATATATATATATATATATATATATATATATATATATATTGATAAAATCACACGGGAGAATGGAAACAACGGAGTACCTTAGCTTTCGTCTTTATTCAAGACATCTTCAGTTGCTTCTGAAGATGTCTTGAATAAAGACGAAAGCTAAGGTACTCCGTTGTTTCCATTCTCCCGTGTGATTTTATCAAGATTTATCTTATCCACGTTTTCATTGTGGATTTACATGAAATATATATATATATATATATATATATATATATATATATACATGAATAAATTTTTAAATTTTTATGCGAGTAACTTCTATTACCAGTTCAGTACCTAAATAAAACCTCTATTGAGATGATTATTATATTGCATCCATACACTAAAAATTTCAACACACATAAACCAATCAATGCTCCTTATTTCTCCCACATACCACTTGTCAAAAGATCTTATCTTGTGCTTTCTACTGTGTGTTCCTATCCAACATGTACTCTGCTAAATTCTGTGTGAACTCTCTAATGCATTCTTTCAAAATCATATCATGTTCATTGTCATATTGTCTTACCAAGGAACTCTCTCATGCTCCGTTTACAACATCCCACCATCAACTATCATGCCATCCTTAATAGAAAAACAAAACAAAACCGCAACCTACTGTTTTAGTCAATCTATTAATTTAACCACAATTTAACGTCAGCTTTCCATCATACACTCGCCTTTCTTTCATATCAATGTTTTAACATGTACAGTAATTATAATATGTAAGTCATCAATTGAAGTAAACTTTTTTCTCTTAATACTTCAGCTATTTTAATTATAAATTCTTTGTACATTTTCTGATACTCAAATAAACATGAATTATGGGCAGTGAAGTAATGTTCACATCCTCACAATACACCAACACACACCTGGAAAGAAAATGATTGGAATGGTTGACTGTAAAGTTCTTCATCATCCATATACACTGTAAACAAATGAGGTCATATAACTATAACCACAGTAATAACAATGTACTGTAGTCTAATGAGGAGGATGAACTTATTGTGGAAGGATTCTAAGTTAAAAGAATGTAACATCTAATCACACTACCACTTCTGTTCTTCACTATATTTCACACCCTCTATAATAAATACCTTCTCAAAATGTCAACCTTTTCCACAAACAAGTCAGAACTTGTCAACCTAACCTAATATTAATGGACTGTGCTCAATCACATGACTAAGGAAAGTTAGTGAAAGAAAATATATGTACAAAATTTATTTTTATTAGTAGGAGCCTCTGTTGCAGGTAGTGTCCCTCACTTCCATCACCTGCCACCTAGTCAACAGTCTCAATCAGCCACACCATGAAACCTTAATTTTTCTAATATTTTTATGGTTTGATCTATGCCAATCATAAAATGAAATAAGCTGATGAAAATGTTATGGATCAAGGTGTACTGTTTCACCCTCTGCCAAGTGGCTCATGTGTGGTTGTGCTGTGCAGTCAGGTCCACAGCCAGTATACACCCCGAACATCGGTAACCTCAGGACAAACTTTCCTCCTTTCTCAACATGAGTACTACAACATCTTAATTCCCCATAAATATCACACTTAGGATAATCTAATATAAAAGAACAGACATGCCTGCCTACTGAATTTCTCATCTACTATGAAAACTAACCACTGTAATTGTTGCTAGGAATTAACCAAAAGTAACCACTGTAATTGTTGCTAGGAATTAACCTAGACTAACCACTGTAATTGTTGCTAGGAATTAACCAATACTAACCACTGTAATTGTTGCTAGGAATTAACCAAAAGTAACCACTGTAATTGTTGCTAGGAATTAACCTAGACTAACCACTGTAATTGTTGCTAGGAATTATCCAAAACTAACCACTGTAAATGTTGCTAGGAATTAACCAAAACTAACCACTGTAACTTTTGCTAGGAATTAACCAAAACTAACCACTGTAATTGTTGCTAGGAATTAACCTAGACTAACCACTGTAATTGTTGCTAGGAATTAACCAAAACTAACCACTGTAAATGTTGCTAGGAATTAACCAAAACTAACCACTGTAATTGTTGCTAGAAATTAACCAAAACTAACCACTGTAATTGTTGCTAGGAATTAACCAAAACTAACCACTATAAATGTTGCTAGGAATTAACCTAGACTAACACTCTTCAACAAGAAACACATTGACAAGTTTATCGTCATGATGATAATTTCACCTGAGGCATGATAAAGTTATCCACCCTGATGTGTGCATACAAAATATATAAATATATAAATAAATAAATAAATAAATAAATAAATAAATATATATATATATATATATATATTATCAACGACCTCACCAGCAAGGAATCGAACCCTCGACCTACTGGGTGTGACTAGGGAGCGCTTACCGGCTAGGCCACACTGAAAAAAAAAGGTTCTCTGAAATTCAGGAAAATGAGCCTTATTTTTTTTCTTAAGGCCAGAAATTTCCGGAAAATTACGGCATTGGGAACGATTTTCCGAGAAAATTTTATTTCCAGCTATTGGAGAGTTCCAGGTCTGAGGCATTCCTGCAAACAGAGATACAGGTACACCACCAATTTTCCGGCACCCTTGGTTCCAAAGCCTTGTTGGATTAGCTGTTTTGCCGGACCAACCGAGGCCAGGTAATAATAATTAAACAATACACTAATTATACACGCCCTGTGTCTCTATAGCACCATAGACTGTGAAGAAGCCATAATTTTGAGCAACATATTATTGTATACTCACTTTGAACCCGAACATACTACACTAAAAGATTAAAATTTTTATCTCATGCAAACTATGTGATAATTATACTCAAATTATTCACCATCTTGCAAGGATTCCAGCAATGCAAGTTATATTTTGCTAAGATTAGTCTGTGACATTTTATACAATAAAAACTGGCTGGGAGGAGGGGGAGGTTAGTGTTGACAGCAAGCAGGGAGTTAACAAAGTGGGTAGTTATCAGTCATATAGAGGGAGTTTAAGTCTTGTGCTTATAAAATGTCACTGAATTAACTTAGCAGAATATAACTTCCATTGCTGTAATTCTTGTAGGATAGTGATTAATTTGAGTACAACATCCCAGAGATTGAACTAGACATAAAATTTTAGTAATTATATAGTACATTTGAATACAGGTTTGCCCTTAGGACAATTATTTCTTTTACCTTTATTCACAATATGTATTGAGGAAGGTGTGTGCATGTAAATAAGTAAAAAAATAAACGAAGAAAGTTACGTTTATCTACCCGAAAATACAAGATGAAAAAAAAAAACCCCACCTCGCAGCTTGGCCCAGTAGCCTGCTGGTTGCAGTGACGAGTCTAACCTGGCTACAATGCCATGATTAATCACTATTAAGCATTATTATATCAGTAAACACTAATAATAGCAGTACATCCAGTGAATTATGGCAGGAAGGGAGGGAACTTAAGTGCAGATGACACTCAACATATGTATCACACAGCTTCTACTCAGAAACACTACGGTACAGTTTTTTTCAACAGTTGCACCTTATCTTGTATCGATATGGACTGGTGTTTATGCTTGACACCACCATTGACACTTGCACCTTACTTAGAAGTCATACTTACGATTAGATGTAAGCAAAATAAGCTAAGAATCGCACAAAATTGAAGTATCACCACCAACAACTGCAATGCAAACAATTAAGTGAGCGCGCACCACACGCACTGCCATCTGTGGCCGGCCAGTAAACTAGTCTGGCAATCGAGGAAATTTCAAGTTCCCTCATAATTTTGTCCATACTAAATGATGTGCCCGACCATCAGTTCCTGGAAAATCGGTGGTGTACCTGTATTACTGTATATACATACTGTATAGTACTATAGTACAATTGTCTTAATTATCTCTACTGGGTCATTGCTTTGGTAAAGATTCACTGAATGACTCAGGGAAGTTTTACTTCCCTGAGTCATTCCCACCGATCCAATCCTACCCCAGTCAGCTGAAAAAAGCCCTTTATAATTCATTGTACAACTCAAAATAAGCTACTGACAACAATCACCTGGAGGGCTCCTTCTATACCAACATTTGGAATAGATTCTCCTAACATTCCAAACCAGTTTTGCATTGATAAACAAGATTCTAACTGGTAATGTCTAACCAGGTGATGGTTGGCTGAAACACGGAAAAATGCATCAAGAATAGAATCCAATTTGGCCAGTCCTGAACACCTGAATCATTATGGTGTGTATATGCTAGTGTGACATCATTCCTAAAAAATTATCTTATTATTAATGGCATCATTTACTTTTAATTTTGCATGTTTAGGAAGACAGTTATAATGAGTAGTAAGTACAGTATTGGAATAAGTGAGGGTAATAGTCCAGCCACCAGTGTTAGAGGTCTAGACCTGACAGCTTAGGTGTTCAACTATACAAGAGTCACTTGACAGGCATCAAATGGAATATTGTTCAGTCATGAAATTCAGCTAGTCAGAAAATTTACAATTCCATCTTTTATTTCAAAGTATTAAAACAGACAACAATTTCTACATGATCAATAAAACAAACAAATTCTTAAATAACCATGCATACATAAAAGTCATGTCATGAAACTACATGAACATTACCTACCCGACTAAACTGAAGGTGTTTACCTAACAAAAAATGAAATAATCTATGTACTGTAGTGTAATTTACACATGGTGAAAATACTGCAATATCCTGTGACAATAATAACAATATCTCCTTACATATATCAACAGAGATCAATAATTTTACAGCCTTTTCCCCAAAAAAATTTTCTAGCAGCAAGTGAAGAAGTACATAATTATTTTAACAAGCCAGTGTATACATTTTACACTGCCACCTTCTGACTTTCTAAAATATTGGGCAACAACTGTACATACAGTACCAAGTCACAGAATCAGTCTTCTATACAAACACTGCAAGGTCCCTAATATTCTTGTACTTGTCACATAATCAAAACCTAGCTAACTACCCTTCAAAATACTGTACTACAAACACTCACTGCTTATTACAATACCTTTATCTACAGTTAACCAATATAACTCAAGAGTATTATACAGATATCTGCACTTCAAAAAATATATAAAGGTGTAATTTTGAATGACGAGAGCTAGTGTATTTCAGAGTGCAGCCATTAAAAGTTCATGGAGGGGGAGCACAGCTCTTGTCATCTGTAAGGCTTAAAACTGTTGGCCTCTTCACATAGAACCATGCATGGTCACAATCAATGATCCCTACCCCATAAGTACTAATCAAGGCCCAAATATCGGTGATTATCCCATAGCCAATCAATGTAGAAATTCAACATGTGGTCGGAGGGGCGGATTTTACGCCATTCATTGACACAGAAGATTCTGTATGAATCATTTCCATATTTTCCAATACCATGAAGTTCTTTGGGATAAATCCAATCTTTTGTTAGGTATTCCTCTGAAACAACAAAACATTTAATAAATTTAAAAATGAAAAAACAAATTTAGAACTTAAAACTAGTTTGTTATAAAAGAGAGCAGTGATAATTAAAAAAGAAGATAATTATAATATAAAATTTATGGCTCAGAGAGAGAGAGAGACAAGTACAGTAATGTGGAAGATCACGTGTCAAAACTCCCTCGGGTACACTCTACTGTACAGAGGTTAACTCCCTCGGGTACACTCTACTGTACAGAGGTTAACTCCCTCGGGTACACTCTACTGTAAAGAGGTTAACTCCCTCGGGTACACTCTACTGTACAGAGGTTAACTCCCTCGGGTACACTCTACTGTACAGAGGTTAACTCCCTCGGGTACACTCTACTGTACAGAGGTTAACTCCCTCGGGTACACTCTACTGTACAGAGGTTAACTCCCTCGGGTACACTCTACTGTACAGAGGTTAACTCCCTCGGGTACACTCTACTGTATAGAGGTTAACTACATTCATAGCAGTCACTCATTCTACTTAGATCAGTGCAAATGCTGCTAACAGTCACTTGACCATTTGCATACAGGTAATTCGCATTTGATGTAAGCGTTTTTGGAATAAAGCGATCGTTCAATTAATACCAAAAGCTAATTTACGCGCACCTATTTTTTAAATAACGCGCTCAAGACAGTTTAAATTTGCCGTGTGTATTCTCCTGGTCGCCTGGCAGTGGAGTAGCGTGTGATGCCTGGCGATGTGCTTGTAAGCTATTACTATAAAGTCTCAGTCATATCAACATTAATGATTTTAATATTATTATTAATAATAGTAATTATTATAATAATGTAATAATAAGATTATTACTACTAATGATGAAGATAATGATGATAATGAAGTATTCTGTACAACAACTGTGACCACGTCCAACAAGCTTCCAGCGGATCACTTTCTCAGTTCACACCGGCACTACTTTTTCTCTGTGCTCTCATTTGCACTGTGTGTTTATCACGTACCCTTTTAGTGTTAAATGCCGTTTTCCCCATCTGCCTCCTCTGGGGCACCTAAAGCTAAAGAGGCACGAAAAACAATCGCAATGGACATGAAATTAAATGTGATCACCCGCCTTCAGAGAGGAGAGCGTGTGTCGGAGGTTTGCTTTGTTTAAGTGAGAGCACTGTTCGTACCCTGTGTGGTATATGATGGTTCCCCTAACCTGTACCATTTACATGTATTCTTATGGGAAAATTATGTTTAATTTACACATTTTTGAATTAAGCGGTGGTTTACAAGAACGTAACCCCCATGTAAAACAAGAGGTGGGTGTATACCTTTATGAAGCAAGTTATGACCCTAAGTCAGTATTGCTTGAGAAGCAACAGGTAAATGTTAAGGAGTCCTCAGGTGGCTCTGTTCACATATAACCCTTCAGTCATAAACTGTACACCAAACCTCATACATATGAAGATTGTACCCACTTTTTTCACTTAGTAGCTATATCAGCTCCCGTGTATAGAACCTAACACACAATACGCTTGAATATCTCTCACAAAAATGTGAATAACAAAGTGTGCGGCCAGACATAGTGCCTCACACTCCTGTACTCACGCAGTTGCGAATTAGTTACCCTTCATGTACAGACTACACAAAGAATTTACTTGAAATACTCTGTAACATTCAATGCCATAATATCCTGACCAAGGGGGTTAGTTATACAGACCCTTTGTGAACTCGACTCTGTAATCCTTTTGCACTAAAATTAGCCACCACCACCACCTCCGAGACTTGAGTACTGCACTGGGCTATATTCTCACATCTCATACACTACACAAGACCTCAATTATCACATCAGTTTAACCTTTATTGAATTCTGATTTCAAAAAAAGTTCCAATACTATACCAATACCAACCTGAGAAACGAATAAGCATCTTTGCTCTCTTCTCGTGAAGGCCCAAAGGTTGAATGAGATTAGCAATATCATCACAGGAAGCCAAAACTGTATCCTCTGGGGTTGGCCACCTCTCTAGGAACTCCCACAGAATATTTCTACCAAGAGCTTCTTCACCTGTGTAGTGAATGAGTATATGTGAATTTAAAATTATCAATAAGTTTATTACAGTGAGCCCTCAAAGATCCGGACTAAATAGGTGGACCACCTGTCTGAAAAAGCCAATTGTCCGAATCTTCCGGGAATGTATTAAATGTATAAAAACGATAAAAAATTATACAAAAAAAACACCCAAATTAAGTACATATTATCCTAACCACTGGGGTTAGTTATACAGACTTTCTCCTGTGGAAAAGTCATAATTTTGAGCAACATATTATTGTATACTCACTTTGAACTCGAACATACTACACTAAAGGATTAAAACGTTTATCTCATATACAAACTATGTGATGTTTATACTCAAATTATTCACCATCTTGCAAGGATTCCAGCAATGCAAGTTATATTTTGCTAAGATTAGTCTGTGACATCTTATACAATAAAAACTTTAAGCCTAGAACTACCTTCACCCTGGCTGGGAGGAGGGGGAGGTTAGTGTTGACAGCAAGCAGGGAGTTAACAAAGTGGGTAGTTATCAGTCATATAGAAGGAGTTTAAGTCTTGTGCTTATAAAATGTCACTGAACTGACTTAGCAGAATATAACTTCCATTGCTGTAAGTCTTGTAGGATAGTGATTAATTTGAGTACAACATCCCAGAGATTGAACTAGACATAAAATTTTAGTAATTATATAGTACATTTGAATACAGGTTTGCCCTTAGGACAAATATTTCTTTTACCTTTATTCACAATATGTATTGAGGAAGGTGTGTGCATGTAAATAAGTAAAAAATAAAAGTTACGTTTATCTACCCAAAATACAAGTTGAAAAACTTGTACAGCAGAGTATGCATCACCTTGTACACTGTCAGTACAGTACAGTTCACATCACCTTGTACACTGTCAGTACAGTACAGTTCACATCACCTTGTACACTGTCAGTACAGTACAGTTCACATCACCTTGTACACTGTCAGTACAGTACAGTACAGTACACATCATCTTGCACACTGTCTGTACATTACAATACACATCATCTTGCACACTGTCAGTACAGTACAGTACACATCACCTTGTACACTGTCAGTACAGTACAGTACACATCATCTTGTACACTGTCAGTACAGTACAGTACACATCACCTTGTACACTGTCAGTACAGTACAGTACAGTACACATCATCTTGCACACTGTCAGTACAGTACAGTACAATACACATCACCTTGTACACTGTCAGAACAGTACAGTACAGTACACATCACCTTGCACACTGTCAGTACAGTACAGTACAGTACACATCATCTTGCACACAGCCAGTACAGTACAGTACACATCATCTTGCACACTGTCAGTACAGTACAGTACAATACACATCATCTTGCACACTGTCAGTACAGTACAGTACAGTACACATCACCTTGCACACTGTCAGTAAAGTACAGTATACATCATCTTGCACACTGTCAGTACAGTACAGTACACATCATCTTGCACACTGTCAGTACAGTACAGTACACATCATCTTGTACACTGTCAGTACAGTACAGTACACATCATCTTGTACACTGTCAGTACAGTAGAGTACACATCATCTTGTACACTGTGAGTACAGTACAGTACACATCATCTTGCACACTGTGAGTACAGTACAGTACACATCATCTTGTACACTGTGAGTACAGTACAGTACACATCATCTTGCACACTGTCAGTACAGTACAGTACAGTACAGTACACATCATCTTGCACACTGTCAGTACAGTACAGTACAGTACACATCATCTTGCACACTGTCAGTACAGTACAGTACAGTACACATCATCTTGCACACTGTCAGTACAGTACAGTACTCATCATCTTGCACAGTGTTAGTACAGTACAGTACAATACACATCATCTTGCACATTGTCAGTACAGTACAGTGCAATACACATCATCTTGCACACTGTCAGTACAGTACAGTACAGTGCAGTACACATCATCTTGCACACTGTCAGTACAGTACAGTACAATACACATCATCTTGCACACTGTCAGTACAGTACAGTACAATACAATACACATCATCTTGCACACTGTCAGTACAGTACAGTACACATCATCTTGCACACTGTCAGTACAGTACAGGACATATCATCTTGCACACTGTAGGTACAGTACAGTATACATCACCTTGCACACTGTCAGTACAGTACAGTATACATCATCTTGCACACTGTCAGTACAGTACAGTACAGTTCACATCACCTTGTACACTGTCAGTACGGTACAGTACACATTACCTTGCACACAGGCAGTAAAGAACATACTCACTTAACACTGTAGGAAGACTGGTATTAAGAGAGTTGCACCTAAACTATAGGTACAGTATATAATATATGGTACAGAATATAAATCTTACCTGTGGTTCTATTGAGGAATATAGTTCCAACAAGGAGTTTCCATGGATCATGATAGAGGGATTCTTGGAACAGGTTGAAGGGTGAGCGCGGAGGAGACCACTTTGCAGCAGCTTTTAGTCTCACTCGGCCTAGTGTTTCACCTTTTGTTTTGAAGTACTCACTCTTCTGGTCGTCATCTTTTGCTTTTTTTAACAGGGGTTCTATAAGATAAGAGAGGAACTTACTTCAGTGTTATACTAGTACAGGTCTGTGTGCTACCCATCATCACTTTTGTCTACAACAGTGATTCCCAAATTGTGTGAAGCGGCACACAAGCATGCTACTGTTGTCATTTATGTGTGCTGAGAAAATCTTTTGATCGATTATAACTAATTTGATGTTTCTGTTAATACAGTAAATCCGCGTTTACTGTTGCCCTCGATAACGTCGCTACTCTTTAGATACCAATAATTAGGTTAATGTCCCGACGACTCAATATAACTTCGTTTTTTGCATCGTCACTTACTACTTTTCATGGCGCATCACCTTCTCTTGTCTTGGCGTGCTACGCTCTCTCGTCTTGGTGTGCTGCCTCTCACTCGCAGAACGTCACAACGTCCTCAAGCGTCGTCAGTCATTGTTGGGCTTCCACAGCGTGCTTGCGTGTTTAAGTGTTTTTGCTCTTAATACTGTACTCTAACAATTCGAAATTGCTTCCAAGTGCCCATCAAGTGCTACTAATGGTAGTGCTGTGAAGAAGCAACGTAAAACCATTAGCCTTGCTTCGAAAACGGAGGTTTTTAAGCCGGGAGGAGGAGCAACTCGCCGGGTCTCAGTGACTCGCCACTCTCCTCCTCCGCTCCACTACCCATCACACAATTGCTCCACCACCTCCGCCCATAAGTGAAATACAAAATGAATGATATATATATATATATATATATATATACAGGTGGCCTATCAAAAATCCGGCAACCTCGGGACCTGAGGAGTGCCGGATTTTCGAAAATGCCAGAAAACTGATGATTATATTTGCTGTATAAGTTTAACAGAAAATGACTACCTGTACAGTCCTTTAAACAAAGAAAATTAAACACTTAAGTTAGGATAATATAATTGACATTGCTGGATTCCTTGTAAGACCAGGAATATTTTGAATAAAAATGTCATATATTTTGCACAAAAGATAACATATTTATTCAGAGTAAACATTATATCTAAAATTTGTATGTCTAATGCAAAATCTATGATGTTTATATTCAAAATGATCATCAAATTGTAAGAATTCCAGCAATGTAAATTATATTCTGGCAGGGTAATTTGTATGAATTTTATGAGCTAAAACAAATATCTTCAGTTAATAAAAAAACAAAATATTCTTCACACCGTGCCAGATGGTCAGGCGGTCCCTCCCTCCCCCCCCACCCCCCACCAACCCTCCCTACCAGATAAATGTGTGGGAAAACCAGACTATTTACCTTTTTAGTAATAAATAATACCTCAGACTGAAGTTAGGGTAATATAATTGACAATGCTGGATTCCTTCTAAGACCAGGAATATTTTGAATATAAATTTCATATATTTTACATAAAAGATAACATATTTACTCAGAGTAAACAATATATCTAGAATTTGTATGTCTAATACAAAATCTATGATGTTTATAATCAAAATGATCATCAAATTGAAAGAATTCCAGCAATGTAAATTATATTCTGGCCGGGTAATTTGTATGAATTTTATGAGCTAAAACATATATCTTCATTAAATAAACAAAGAAATATTTGAAAATGCGCTCTGAAATCCATGCCGGAAAACTGAAGGATCCAGTTTATCGGTTGCCAGATTTTTGATAGGCCACCTGTATATATGTATATACATGAATATATATATATATATATATATATATATATATATATATATATATATATGCAAGTAAATCACTGTAGGTGCGCGTGATCTAGGTATATGCTGATAACCACCCCTGAAGATGTGAATTACACGAAAGCGCTTGGGAACTTCGTGTTTTCTTCTTTCCTGGTGGTTATCAGCATATATATATATATATATATATATATATATATATATATATATATATATATATATATATATATATATATATACAGTGATTTCTGCTATAACGCGTGTTTTGATAACGCGAATTTGCTCTAACGCGATTTATGAATTAGGAACGATATTTGTATAACGCGAACGCTTGTTTGCTATAACGCGATTTTTGCTTACTATTTCTCCAATTTTGTGGTATTAACTGTGAATATGGTAAAGAAGAATATCTCCAAGAAGCGTTCTGGTGATAGAATTCCCGGTGATGATCGTAAAAGAAAGGATATAACACTTGAAGAGAAGCTCGATTGTATCAACCTCAAAATCACCCTTCTCCCCCATATTAGATATGAATGTAACATTTATCTAGACTGTGCTATCCTTTGTGTTAGGCTAACTACAAAATTTTTTCGATTTCGAGTAATCTGCACCTAACCCTATTTTCTCCATAAGCCCTGTTATTTCTATTACGCGATTTTCTATAACACGATATTTTACAAGAACACAATTATCGCGTTATAGCAGAACTACCTGTGTGTATATATATATATATATATATATATATATATATATATATATATATATATATATATATATATATATATATATACATATATATATCACTGGTCAATAGCCAAAATGGTTCATATATGAGATCATGCTCACACAACTAATTTCATATTGCTGAATTTGAATCTGATATTTGTTTTGTTCTATCAGATCAGGTTTTATAAAAAAAATCAATAGGTACAAATATTTAATATTCCATCACGTGTCGTGCAAAAGATGAGATTATCTCATGTGACTGTGCTTTCATGACTAATTTCATATTAATGAATATTAATTGGATGTTTCATTCTACCATCAGACCTACTTTCTTAAAGAATAAAAAAAATAGTAAATATAGTAACATTATCGCGTCATGCAAGATACAATTTTAAACCTATCACAGATAAGCTCATAAAAAATTGTACCAAAAAACATAAGTTCAAATCCTTTATAATGACAAAATATGAAGTTCTAAAAGTGCTTCTGAACTTTACTGTTTCTCTTGTACAGCTTGCTCTCTTCTCGTTGCAGTGTCCAACAATAGTCGCCCATCATGTTAGGACTCAATTGTCTCTGATATCTGCTCTCCATTATGGCGATATCTTGATGAAATCTTTTGCCGTGTTCATCACTAACGTCTCCAAGGTTACCTGGGAAAAATTCAATATGAGAGTGGAAAAAATGCAATTTCAAGGACATCCTTGCTCCCAATGCATGATAATTCTGAAGCATGGTTGTTACGATTTCTTTGTAGTTGTCAGCACGATAGTTTCCAAGAAAATTCTTTGAAACATTGACAAATGATTCCCATGCTTTTTTCTCCAGTGGGTTCAATGTTTTGGTGAATTCGCTATCATCAACTAGTATACGAATTTGTGGTCCATTCAAGACACCTGCTTTCAACTTGGCTTCGGAAACCACACCACCTAGTTTCTGAGATAAGTATAGAGTCCCAGCACCGAATTGATCCATAGCTTTGATGAAATTTTTAGCCAAACCGAGCTTTAGATGCAGTGGAGGCAAAAATATCTTTTCTGGATCTACAAGCGGATTGTGAGCACAGTTAAACCTTCCAAGCGCATCTCTTGGTCTTGTCGACCAATCCTTTCTCACATAGTGCTCTGCATCAGCTCTGCTGTTCCACAAGCACAAAAAGCACATGTGCTTTGTGTAGCCACTCTGAAGGCCCAGTAGTAAACTGATGACTTTGAGATCGCCACATATCTTCCACTGGTGTTTCTCATACTCTATAGTGGCCAACAGAATTTTCATTGTTTCATAGCTCTCAGTCATTTTTGTTGCGTGTGCTATTGGGACAGATGGAAGCCGATTGCCATTGTGTAAAAGAACAGCTTTCAGAGAGTCTTTTCCTGAGTCTATAAACAGCCTCCAATCCTCTGTCTTGTATGTTTCAGACTTGCAGAGTTGTTGCATGAGAGATACTGCGTCCTCGCAATAACAAAGGTTGTTTGCCATCTTGAAAAATGCAGACAGCTGTCTATGTCAGTAACGCGCTGTAGTGATATGCACTCCATCTTCCAGCAGGTTACGCTGCTTTAGTCTGGATCCCAAAACTTCAGCCTTTTCTTTTGACAAGTTTAGGTCCCTGATGAGATCATGAAGCGCTTCTTGAGTAAATAGTTTAGGCCTGGTATTTTCAGAGTCATCCTGGTAGTCGTTTTCCATTGAGGTAGAGGTAGAATCGGAATCACTCAATTCTTGTTCAGTCGGTGGATTTGGGACTGGAAGTTCAGCACTGTGCGGTACTGGTCGGATTGCAGAAGCAATATTGGGGTACTGTACCTTGCCTCGTGTCTTGATTTTTATTCCCTTAATATTTGTGAGACAGAAGTAGCAGTCACTACTGTGGTCTTTAGGTTCACGCCATAACATCGGTACAGCAAACGGCATTCCTGAACTTCGTTTACCACACATCCACTCGCTCAGGTGGTTAACACAAGACTTACAGGCTACATGACGTGCCCATTTCTTGTCTTGGTCACCCAAATGACATTTGAAGTAACTTTTGTAGTTCAGTCGAACAGCTTTTGTGATTGGTTTCTTGAGGCTACCAGGAGTGAAGGCACCACATATGTAGCAAAAACTGTCAGCACCGTTCACACACTTGCGACGTTCCATGTTTTGTTAATTTCAGAGTAATTACAAATCATGCAGGTGTAGATATGCAATATCATGAATCAGCAAACTGAAACAAACAAAAAAGCACAAATCAGGACAAAATAATTGCATAAGTGGAGCCAATGAGCATATAAATTACTGTATGAATAACATGGTACACTAAATATATAGATATGCTGGTTCGGGAAAACTGAGCCTGATACAGCTATACGAATGTCATAATTGAGTCTAGCACATACAATTACACTAGAATCAGACTGTTTTGATCCAGAACCATGAGAATTTTTTTTTTATGTTGACCAGTATATATATATATATATATATATATATATATATATATATATATATATATATATATATATATATATATACAGTATATATATATATATATATATATATATATATATATATATATATATATATATATATGTATATATATATATATATATATATATATATACAGTCAACCCTCGCTTTACGTGGTCCCACTTTATGCGTTTCCACGTTTATGCGGTACCCTGCCGAAACCGGAATGCTCACTTTCCGCGGTGCGTGTACCCCTTTACGCGGAGAGCGGCTGGCGGTCCTCTCGCGCTGCGCCATTTTTGGATCCAAACCTACCGCCATCTCCCGCCATCCGCCATATTGTGTAAGCGGTGCGAGTAGGTTGCGCAGTGTATGTCTTTGTTGCGTTATTGGTGACGTCATATGACGTAGCGGACTGTGATTGGGCAAAGCATCATTACCTCCCTCCCTGCTAGCTGTGATTGGTTTAATGTAGTACTATGACGTGCCCCGCCACGGGAGCGTTCAAGCCCCTCGACCTATGGAGTCAGTTACACCCTTCCAGGCGACACCGTGTATATCGGAATCCATTGTTCCATAAGAATGGCTTCCACTGGACCACCACCACCACCACCACAAACAAACCTTGCATTACCTGGACCCAGCCACCCTAAGCCAAAGAAGACACGACGTTCCTTATCCTTAAGCTACGAAATTAAATATAAGCTCACACAAGAGTTGGAGAAAGGAACAAGACAGGTTGATCTCGCGCGCCAGCATGGTATTAACGAGTCTACGATCAGGACAATTAAGAAGGATGCAGCCAAGATAAAGGAGCACATGAACATCACAAAGTCTACAGGTGCTTCTATGATCAAGTATTGCCACAACCAGGTGCTTCTCAAGACAGAAAAATTACTTGTGAGCTACTTGGTGCGTCAGGCGCGACGGTACATGACGGTGGACACGCGCTCAGTTAAGGAGTACGCACGTGAACTGTATGCTGCAGTGTCACGAAAGATGGGAATTACAGAGCCCAAACCCTTTAATGCTTCCTCTGGGTGGTTACAGAGGTTTAAGAAGAGGAACAAGATCACCAATATCAACATTGGTGGTGAAGAAGCAAGTGCTGACCGTGTTGCGGCTAAGGAATTTCCTCCGTTTTTACGTGAGATTATGGAGGAAGGACAGTACACCGACGACCAGGTGTTTAACATGGACGAATCTGGTCTTTTTTGGAAAAAGCTACCTTCCAAGACCTTCGTTGTGAAGAATGCCAGCAAGTGTCGGGGCCGGAAGTTGCAGAAGGAGCGCATCACCGTCTTGTTTACCACCAATGCCTCCGGTACCTGTAAGCTCAAGTTATCGGTGATCCACACAGCACGCAAGCCGCACGCCTACAAGAGCATGGACATGACCAAGCTAAATGTCCACTGGCTGACCGCACGTAAGGCGTGGATGTTCTCTACACTGTCCCTCTCCTGGTTTGATGACTGCTTTGTTCCTGATGTGAAGAAATTCTGTGAGCAACATAATGTGCCATTCAAGATTTCGTTGCTGCTGGACAACGCACCATGACACTCGCCCCTACTGTTAGATCGTCACCCCAACGTAAAAGTGGTCTTCCTTCCTCCCAACACTACGTCTATATTTCAGCCCATGGACCAAGAATTGATCTGTACCGTATATCTCGGCCTACAAGGTGACGGGGTGTATTAGACAGCCCCAAAATTTCCATTTAAAAAGTAGCTTTTGAGCCCTATTCGCTGTACAAGACCGGTACCCCAAATGTGACACTTACCATTGGGAGCTTACTGACCCAGTAGTCCTTTACCAACCATCCCATTGACCAGAGCTGTTTACACATCCTTGGTTTTTTAAAATAAGGCCAATTCACTTCAAGTAATGGCATCAAATGTTAGAGGTTGGTGTAGTGTAAACACTAGCGACTCACTTAAAAGTCTGTTATTTAACTTGAACTAATGTCGGTGTAGAATACAATTGTTTCATTTACTTGAAATGGATTTACCGATATGTTTGTTTATTTATTTATTTATAACATACTGTAACATATTAAACACACTGCAAGTATTTTCTTTAATTTATAGGCTTGCTTCAACCAGCTACAGTATTCTAATTCAATAGTGTTTCATTAGGATTTGAGTGAAAAAGATTACTGTACATACTTACTACATACATTTATTACACAAATATATATATATATATATACACTTCATTTTTTGTCCATTTAACATGCGGACTTTGAACATATAATCAACGACCTCACCAGCAAGGAATCGAACCCTCGACCTACTGGGTGTGACCAGGGAACGCTTACCTCACGTTTCATACCAGCTGGATTCGGTAAAATGCTACTGACAACACATAAGAGGCACGGGCAGTTTCCCAATGAGGTTCACGGCGCCATCAGCTCGATGAACAGCCTTTGTGTGAAATATAACAGAGTCTAGAACTGCTTTTAGTGTCCTTGTGGCCTAGCCGGTAAGCATTCCCTAGTCACACCCAGTAGGTCGAGGGTTCGATTCCTTGCTGGTGAGGTCGTTGATTATATGTTCAAAGTCCGCGTGTTAAATGGACTAAAAATGAAGTATATATATGTACCTCGCGTTTCATACCAGCTGGATTTGGTAAAATGCTACTGATACCACATAAGAGGCACGGGCAGTTTCCCAATGAGGTTCACGGCGCCATCAGCTCGATGAACAGGCTTTGTGTGAAATATAACAGAGTTTAGAACTGCTTTTAGTGTCCTTGTGGCCTAGCCGGTAAGCGTTCCCTAGTCACACCCAGTAGGTCGAGGGTTCGATTCCTTGCTGGTGAGGTCGTTGATTTTATATATATATATATATATATATATATATATATATATATATATATATATATATATATATATATATATATATATATATATATTTATATATATATATTCACAATATTTTAGAATCACAGTCATGTACTGAATATTCTATGTAAAAAATATAAATTTTAAATTAATTATTTCTAGTGTGGTCGACTTCCTACACAAAGACAGGCTATAAATAGCCGTCTTATCTTCCCTCCCCCTCCATCCCTCTGTTCTCAGAGAGAAGGTCTTAGTAAATAACTTTTGTTTGTTTATTTTCATTGTTTGTCTAATTTATCATGTTGTATCAAAGAAATACTACTAAAAGTTTTAGGCAGCTACCAAACAGGGAGATTCTACTGCCTGAGAAGGTATTGGAAGCATAATGTACAGTATTGTCTAATGGTAGACCCTACTTCCATATGGCATCACAAAAATTGTGACCAAGTCTTAGGTTGCTGATTTATCTTTCTGCCTCATTTACACACAATTGCAGAGTTTCAATTGTTTCTCTTCCTTTGACAACACAACATACATACAATATGATGTTTCTCACCTCTGCTGATAGCAGCTGTGTTTATTACCGGGGTATACTGTATTGTTCTTTTACGGTATGTTAGACTGGTAAATAATACATTTTTATTATTTTAATATACCGGTAATCTTCATTTTAATCCAGCTTCCCAAACATAAGTTTCAGTATAAAATAATTAGTGGTAGGACCTTGTGAGTGGTTTACCATGTTTCCATCACCACTCTTGACACGCTAAACCGCAATATTTAAGAGCTAAGAATTTTATCTCTGGTGCTTAAGACGACCCCCTAACTTTGGGCAGATTTTTTTTTTTCCCAAATTCCGTCTTGTAGGCCGAGATATACGGTAATGTAAAAGCTGCATTCTCTGCTAAAAAATTCAACCTCCTGAACGACTACACCAACACCAAGGAAGAGTTGCGTAACCTGAGTGACACCAACACCGATAGCAAGAGAGAAGACGATGAGAATCAACAGTTGGCAGAGCAAGAAATACTTTTAAAACAATTCTGGAGAACATTCAACGTCAAGAAAGCTGTGGACTTCTTGGTGGAGGCATGGGATCAGCTGTCTGTAGCAACTGTTCGTCACGCTTTGGAGACATGTGTTGCAAGGCATTCCGGGTGTTAGGCAGAGTAAATCTGTGACAGGTGAGGTTCAGACTGTTGCAGTAGCAGTGGACCTTGCCAGAGAAGCTGCGCAGAGTGTTACAGTTGCAGGCTTCTCCGAGACCACCAACGACGACATCCTGGAGATGATAAGGGATCCTGATGTGACTACCGACGAGATGGTAGATGATGATGTCAGTGAAGAGGCAGGTGGTGCGTCATCCCAAGAAGAACGCCGCTTATCCCATAGTAATGTTAGGGGTGCCATCGAGTGTATCGAGAAAGTCAAGCTCCTCCTTTCCGACGACCCTGACGTAAACAGGTATGAAATTTTCACTACCCAGCTGTTGCAGACTATGGAGCCCTACATCAAGGTTTATCACGACAACATAAACACCAGCCATCAGCAAAGCATAACAGAGTTCTTCGCCCGCAACCCACCACAGCCAGCCCAAGCCAGTGATAGTGACAGAGGTAGAGACAGTGATGATGACTTTGAGGGATTTGTCAGGGAGGCACTAGTAAGTGTGGATGACACCGATGAAGACTCACCTGAGGGCCAGTAGCCTGCCCTCTGCCTCGGAACCAGCCTCCATTCCCCTAAGCCGACCCATCTCTTCTACTAACGTAAGTGTTAACCCCAACCTTGTAATTTTTCTAACCTAACCTTCAGTTTATTCTTCTCTTATTGACTGTTCCCTTCTATATTATGTGTGGGTGAATACCATCATAAAGTTAAGAGGTTATTTTTAGTGAAACGTACGTATGTGTCGGGAAAGGTGGTCAGAGTAACGTTTTACCAAATCCGGCTTCGAAACACGAGGATCCATATATATTTCACGGCGCCATAAGCTCGTTGAACAGGCTTTGTGTGAAATATAACAGTCTAGGACTGCTTTTAGTATCCTGGTGGTCCAGAGGTTAGCGCTCCCTGGTCACAGTCATGGGCTCATGGGCCGTGGGTTCGAATCCTGGCGGGTTGAGGTGTTGATTGTATGTAGAAGTCAGCGTGTTTATTGGGCTAATGAAATATATATGGATCCTCGTGTTTCGAAGCTGGATTTGGTAAAACGTTACTCTGACCACCTACGTGATACGGGTAGTCCCCATTAGAGGTTCATGGCGCCATAAGCTCGTTGAACAGGCTTTGTGTGAAATATAACAGTCTAGGACTGCTTTTAGTATCCTGGTGGTCCAGCGGTTAGCGTTCCCCGGTCACAGTCATGGGCTCGTGGGCCGTGGGTTCGAATCCTGGCGGGTTGAGGTGTTGATTGTATGTAGAAGTCCGCGTGTTTATTGGGCTAATGAAATATATATGGATCCTCGTGTTTCGAAGCCGGATTTGGTAAAACGTTACTCTGACCATCTACGTGATATGGGTAGTCCCCATTAGAGGTTCACGGCGCCATAAGCTTGTTGAACAGGCTTTGTGTGAAATATAACAGAGTCTAGGACTGCTTTTAGTATCCTGGTGTTCCAGCAGTTAGCGTTCCCCGGTCACAGTCATGGGCTCGTGGGTTCGAATCCTGGCGGGTTGAGGTGTTGATTGTATATATATATATATGTAACCGGTCGGAATTTACTGGACTTTAATTCCTCACTAGACTTGGGGTTTAATAAAGATTATTAGATGGTAATTGCAGTGGAAGCGCCCCTTTGAGAGAAATCCCGAACCAGCACAAGAACACTTAAATTTACTAAACAAAATGAATTGTCCGTGACCCGTGGAAGGATAGCATCTGTGACTGGGATGAATGAGACACACTGTAAAATTTAGACACTTATATTCCCTCCAACACTACAGACACAATCAAATAATGGTACACCAATATGCGCACCTCTTAACCTGAACTTAAAACACTACTCTGGGGAATAAAGGTTATACATGATATTGAAAATATTAGAAATTTATACAATGCCTCATTAGACAACAATAAATTTAAAGTATTAAGAAATGTTGCTTGCATACATGAAACAGGCCTTAAGGGCTTTCAACAAAATAATATCAATCACTGAGAAGATTTTATAAAAAATAGGAAATCAATAACTCTTCAATGAATAGGCCTTAAGGGCACTCAACAAAATGATATCCAGCACTGAGAAAATGGTATAAAAAATAGAACTTATTAACTCCACCCTGAGTAGGCCTTCAGGGCACTCAGGAAAATTATATTACCCCAACAGATACACACCTCCTAACCTAAGTTAAACACTACTCTGGGGAACAAGGGTTATACCTGAGATTGAAATTATAAGGAAATATTAAATGCACACAACATACATTAGTAACTGAAAAAAATAGTATTAAGTACACTCAAAAATATTATCACTATTATTAAGAAGTTACTGAGTCCACCAATACCCGTGAACCATGCTTCCTAACCTAACACATAGATTCCACTTGCACTCTGTAGTTTTGTAAGGCACAGCCAACAGGCACCAGTAGTTTAAGTCCCAAACCAGCCCTTTCTCAACCTTGGAAATGTACCTCTAAGTTCCACTGGACTCTTGGCCCCAGTGTGTGACCCTGTATCACTCAGCTGGCTTCACTTTACCCCCAGTACATCCATGAAACGGAAGGGAGTGAGCCACTCAGACCTTGTACAGTTGAGAGACGCTTTAGCTTCCCGTTAGTAAAAGGTTTTCACTAAGCTGCTTGAACATATGTGGTATTGTGACCCGAGGTAGAGGAGAGTTGATGACCCCAAACGATCGTCACGTCGTTAGTTGGGCACCGAGACAGCTGGGTTCACTCCAACTCTCACCATACTCAACAGGTGGCTCAAACCCAAGTCAGTGGACGGTTATACAGCTCGCTTCACCACTCGTGTCTCATACTGCCAGTGGACGTTATCATACCGCGTGGGGTCTACAGAACCTTGTTAATACTGATGTCAAATAAACGAAGGAACCAGGTCACGCGATCCGTATCTCCTGGGTACAGCACAGAGATGGTCCTTGACCTCTCTCACAGTTCCCCAGCCACGCTTGCTCACTGGTTCACGCTTTCCAGGAGTGACTTATTAACAGCTTAATTAGGACGTACGCAACATTTTCAGACTGGGAAACGATCTATAATTATTTTCAATTTAATAACTGATATTTAATTTCATGATTCGTGTCCCTATTAACTCGGTAAATTACATTTAATGTCATATAGGCCTAGTTCCACAACCTCTCGCTACGTGCGGGGAGCACGGTCTTCCCTCAGACGACCTTGAACTCAGCATCGCCAATGGCGCGGCGTCAAAAATTACTCTGAATTTATATATATATATATATATATATATACATATATATATATATATATATATATATATATATATATATACAGGTAGTCGTCGACTTACGACCTAGATTGGTTACGGCCGACCGGTCGTAAGTTGATCTGGTCGTAAGTCGGCCTATGTTATAATTACCTTACGTATATTATACTGTAATGTGTAATGATAATATAATCATCTTTAAGTCATATTTTATCAACATTTTCTTTGTTCATTATTGTTACGGTCGTCAGGTTTAAGTAAATCACTGCATACTACAGTACAATTGGTTTATTATTTACACTGGGGCTGGGGCCAAAACTGTCGTACCGCCGGTCGTAAAGTCGAACAGACGTAAGTCGCATAGGTCGTAAGTCGACGAATACCTGTATATATATATATATATATATATATATATATATATATATATATATATATATATATATATATATATATATACAAGTAAATCACTGTATATAGTGAACCCTCGCTTGACACGGTCAATTGAACCCACGAAGGCCCGCGTAAAGCGAGAAATGCGTAAAGTGAACAACATATGTGATTAATTGAAATAGAGACCGGGCCGACCCCCAAACTCCACTTTTTCCCAACACACATTACGTACGTTTCAGTAAAAATAACATCTTAAGTTTATGATGGTATTCACACACACATAATATAGAAGGGAACAATCAATAAGAGAAGAATAAACTGAAGGTTAGGTTAGAAAAAACAAGGTTGGGGTTAACATTACGTTAGTAGAAGAGATGGGTCGGCGTAGCGGAATGAAGGCTGGTTCCGAGGCAGAGGGCAGGCTACTGGCCCCCAGGTGAGTCTTCATCACTGTCATCTACACTTATTAGTGCCTCCCTGACAAATCCCTCACAGTAACCATCACTGTCTCTGTCACTATCACTGGCTTGGGCTGGCTGTGGTGGGTTGCGGGCGAAGAACTCGGTAATGCTTTGCTGACAGCTGGTGTTTATGTTGTCGTGATAAACCTTGATGTAGGGCTCCATAGTCTGCAACAGCTAGGTAGTGAAAATTTCATACCTGTTTACGTCAGGGTCGTCGGAAAGGAGGAGCTTGACTTTCTCGATACACTCGATGGCACCCCTAACATTACTATGGGATAAGCGGCGTTCTTCTTGGGATGACGCACCACCTGCCTCTTCACTGACATCATCATCTACCATCTCGTCGGTAGTCACATCAGGATCCCTCATCACCTCCAGGATGTCGTCGTTGGTGGTCTCAGAGAAGCCTGCAGCTGTTACACTCTGCACAGCTTCTCTGGCAAGGTCCACGGCTACTGCAACAGTTTGAACCTCACCAGTCACAGATTGACTCTGCCTCCCACCTGGGATACCTTGCAACACATGTCTTCATGCGTGATGAACCGTTGCTACAGACAGCTGATCCCATGCTTCCACTAAGAAGTCCACAGCTTTCTTGACGTTGAATTTTCTCCAAAAATGTTTCACAAGTACTCCTTGCTCTGCCAACTGTTGTTTCTCGTCATCTTCACTCTTGCTATCGGTGTCACCCAGGTTACGCAACTTATCCTTGGTGTTGGTGTAGTCGTTCAGCTTAAACTTCTTAGCAGAGAATGCAGCTTTCACATTACAGATAAATTCTTGGTCCATGGGCTGTATTAATGACGTAGTGTTGGGAGGAAGGAAGACCACTTTTACGTTGGGGTGACGATCCAACAGTAGGGGCTAGTGTCCTGGTGCGTTGTCAAGCAGCAACAAAATCTTGAATGGAACATTCTGTTGCTCACAGAATTCTTTACGTCGGGAACGAAACAGTCATCAAACCAGGAGAGGGACAAAGTAGAGAACATCCACTCCTTATGTGCGGTCAGCCAGTGGACATTTAGCTCGGTCATGCCCATGCTCTTGTAGGCGTGCAGCTTGCGTGCTGTGTGGATCACCGATAACTTGAGCTTACAGGTACCGGAGGCATTGGTGGTAAACAAGACGGTGATGCGCTCCTTCTGCAACTTCCGGCCCCGACACTTGCTGGCATTCTTCACAACGAAGGTCTTGGAAGGTAGCTTTTTCCAAAAAAAGACCAGATTCGTCCATGTTAAACACCTGGTCGTCGGTGTACTGTCCTTCCTCCATAATCTCACGGAAAAACGGAGGAAAATCCCTAGCCGCAACACGGTCAGCACTAGCTTCTTCACCATCAATGTTGATATTGGTGATCTTGTTCCTCTTCTTAAACCTCTGCAACCACCCAGAGGAAGCATTGAAGGGTTTGGGCTCTGCAATTCCCATCTTACGTGACACTGCAGCATACAGTTCACGTGCGTACTCCTTAACTGAGTGAGTGTCCACTGCCATGTTCTGTTGCGCCTGACGCACCAAGTAGCTCACAAGTAATTTCTCCGTCTTGCAAAGCACCTGGTTGTGGCAATACTTGAACATAGAAGCACCTGTAGACTTTGTGATGTTCATGTGCTCCTTTATCTTGGCTGCATCCTTCTTAATTGTCCTGATCGTAGACTCGTTAACACCATGATGGCGCAAGATCAACCTGTCTTGTTCCTTTCTCCATCTCTTGGATGATCTTGTATTACATTTCGTAGCTTAGGGAACGTTGTATCTTCTGTGGCTTAGGGCGGCTGGGTCCAGGTAATGCAAGGTTTCTTTGTGGTGGTGGTGGTGGTCTGGTGGAAGCCATTCTTATGGAACAATGGATACCGATATACACGGTGTAGCCTGAAGGCGTGTAACTGACGCGGGTAGGTCAAGGGGCTTGAACGCTCCCGCGGTGGGGCACGTTATATTACTTTAAACCAATCACAGCTAGCGAGGGAGGGAGGTAAGGATGCTTGGCCTAATTATATACATACATAATACATACATACATACATATATATTATATATATTATATATATTATATATATATGCAAGTAAATCACTGTAGGTGAGCGTGATCTAGGTATATGCTGATAACCACAAGGAAAGAAGAAAACACGAAGTTCCCAAGCGCTTTCGTGTAATTCACTAAAAATGAAGTATACTGTATATATATATATATATATATATATATATATATATATATATATATATATATATATATATATATATATATATATATATATATATATATATATATATATATATATATATATGCAAGTAAATCACTGTAGGTGCGCGTGATCTAGGTATATGCTGATAACCACCAGGAAAGAAGAAAACACGAAGTTCCCAAGCGCTTTCGTGTAATTCACATCTTCAGGGGTGAGTACAGACCCCTGAAGATGTGAATTACACGAAAGCGCTTGGGAACTTCGTGTTTTCTTCTTTCCTGGTGGTTATCAGCATATATATATACCGTATATACTCGTCTATAACCCCCCTTCGTATATAGGTCGACCCCGATTTTATGACCAAGAAATCGTTAATTTATGATATTCCTCGTTTATAGGTCGACCCAAGTTTTTGAGGGTAAAGGAACAACAAAACCTTCAGAAAAACACTACGTCATATAAACTTGTTTACCATTTATTATTACGACACTTTACACTGAAACGCGGGTAGTTTCAACAAAAATATTGTATATTTCCATTCAAGTATTTATTCAAGTCAATTAGGAGGGAATATTAATGTAATACAACAGTTTTTTAACTAAACCATTCGAAAAGTGATTACGGTAACATCTTTTGAACGAAAGAAAGCAAAAGTCATTGTTTTCGTCACGATTTCATCCCACTTTCCACTGTAATACGTACGTAATTTCAGCAAAAAATATTACATTTCCGTGAATGTAGTATATCAAGCACAGTATGAATAGAATATCATTGTAATATAACAGAATTTTAACCGAAAACTATTAAAAAAACGAATAACATCTCAAGAACATCGGAAGCTTAGGTAAAGTCTTTTGTTTTCTGCATGTAGTTTATCCTAATTTACATTGAAATACATCACGTTTTAGAAAAACTACTATTTATTTCTGAGAATATGGAAATGTAATATTTTTGGTGAAATGACGTACGTATTACAGTGGAAAATGACGAAAGCAATGACTCGCTTTCTTTCGTTCAAAAGATGTTACCGTAATCGCCTTTCGAATGGTTTTCAGTTAAAAACTGTTATATTACAATAATATTCTATCCTAATTCACTTGAGATGTAACAGTTTTTTAACTGAAAACGATTCGAAAAACACGCGTACCGTCTAGCTGATACGGCAGAGCCCTGGTCGCGGAGGCTTTGTGTTTGCATCGGCCCTTCTTAAGCAGCTTTTAATTTTAGCGTACGTTGAAATTGCGTTTACCGGTGTATTCTTATTTTCTTGCTTCTTATTTTCCAGAAATATGACAAGTTTTTATATAATACAATGTTACGGTACTTTTAATTTACAAGTATTCATTTTTAAAAATACAGAAGACACCAAACAAATACTAGTACGGATATTTGCGTGACTCTCCCGCCAAAAAAGACCAAACAGCTGGTACTCTCTCCCTCAGCCCTACCAAAAATAGCCCAACATCTTTCTTGTTTATTCTCTTCCAATTTCTCACTTTAACTGGTATTTTTTACTTCATATTGCCTACATCAGATAAACTACAGTAATTGAGGTTAGATATTGTCATAAATTTGATTACCGGGTCCTGGCAGGTACCGTTAGAACCACCTGACCCTACCAACAGTGTTGCAAGTCAGACAGCATTTCTTTTTTTTACATTTTTGGGGTCTCCATTTGTTTATTTTTTTTCTGTGGGGTTTGCACAATAGTATACTGTTTTACCTACAGTATTGTAAAACGATTTGGGAAAAGAAATACTCGGTAACTTAAAATTTTAAAAGGAAAATTTTGAAACTGGCAACTGTGTGTAGATGACCTGACTCACATCATATTGATGTTTCAAATTTAATTAACAAAAATTTATGTACTGTATCTATAAATAAACTTTTAAAAATGAATACTTTATGTTTTACATACTCCTGTGCATACCAAAACATGCATTTGGCTACTTTGGGCTTGCTATGATGACGCAAGAGATCTGCCCTGGCAACTGTACCGACACTCACAGCGGGTGGTGCGTTGGTGCGTCGTTTCCATTGTTTACTGGTAGTTACTGGTAAATATTTTTCAACCTAACGAAACTATTACCCGTATAGAGGTCGACCCCCAACTTTTTGCCCAAAAATTTGGTCTTAAGAACTCGTGCTATACACGGGTATATACGGTATATATACATATACATATTTATATATATATATATATATATATATATATATATATATATATATATATATATATACACAGTAGTACCCCGATTTACGCGGTCAATTGAACCCACAGGGTACCGAGGAAAGTGAAAACCAAGTAAAGTGAACAACAGAACATATGGGATTAATTCCAATAGAGACTGGACCGACCCCCAAACTCCACTTTTTCCGACACAATACCTTTGTTGTAGTAAAAATAACATCTTAATTTTATGATGGTATGCACACACAATTAATATTTAAGAGAAATACAGTCGCCAGGTTAATGTCCATTCAAATAATGGACTCAAATCCCCTCCCCCCCTCTTCCCAGCTCACTAGCTCCTACCTCTCTGAGAAATGTTTGGGTGAAAACACTAGATTTTAACGTTGAGTAATAAATAATACCTCAGACTACAGTTAGGATAATATAATTGACATTTCAGGATTCCTTGCAAGTCAGGGAATATTTTGAATGTAAGCTTCATATATTTTGCACAAAGGATAAAATATTTGCTTTGTGTAAACCAAATTATTACATTAGATCTAAAATTTGGATGTCTAATGCAAAATCCATGATGTTTATATTCAAAATGATCATCATATTGTAAGAATTCCAGCAATGTAAATTATATTCTGGTCGGGTAATTTACATGAATTTTATGAGCTAAAAAAAAAAAAAAAATTAAACTTCACCATGTATATGAGTAGATGCACTGCAGAAAGTGAAAGTCCAGTTCTGGCAAGGTACCGCGTAAATGAGAAATCGCGGAAAGTGAAACCGTGTAAAGCGGGGTAATACTCTGTATATATATATATATATATATATATATATATATATATATATATATATATATATATATATATATATATATATATATATATATATATATATATATATATATATATATGTGCAAGTAAACCACTGTAGGTGCGCGTGATCTAGGTATATGCTGATAACTACAGTATATATATATATATATATATATATATATATATATATATATATATATATATATATATATATATATATATATATATATATATATATATATACACACACAGTAGAAGTCCAAAAATCCGGACTGCTTGGGGATTGGGTCGGTCCGGATTTTCGGATTTTCCGGATTCCCAGGCAGTACTTTTAAAATTCAAATTTAAGGAGGAATAAAGAAGAGACGAACAGGTACATTTTGATAGTTTATTCATTCGCAAATATAGCATGGTTCATTTATCAAAACGAGCAGTTTTAAAGAAAAAGTTGTGAATTCTAGAATTTTATTCTTTGCCTTTTTTATATCATAAATTGTAGACTTTCCAATGTCGTATGTTTCCATTATTTCAAGTTTGTCACTCAATTTCAACGTGTTCTTCTTTCTCTTCACACAACGAAGTTTATCTACTATAGGAGCCATTATTATGGGCTTGTACAGTACTCTGTAAATGGAAAGAGTAGGACTCAAAATTACATATGTTGTCACAGCTTGACAGCTCGTTTTAAAGTGGCGACCATGTGGTCGCTTGTTGTCGCTGTGCAGCTGTGGCGCTCACGCATGCGCACATACACACAAAAGCCCGCTAAAAAAAAAAAAAAAGCTGTGAGTTTTCGAAAAGTCCGGATTCTCGGGTGGTCCGGATTCCTGGCATCCGGATTTTTGGACTTTTACTGTATATATATATATATATATATATATATATATATATATATATATATATATATATATATATACAGTAATACCTCGCTTAGCGCGATTTCACGTATACGCGGTGCCTCGCCAGAGCCGAACTTTCACTTAACATGGGTTTTTTCCACGTATACGCGCAGAGTGTCCGGCTGGAGACGCTATTTTTAGACTCGCCCCACCCGCCACCCGCCTGTTTTAGCTCATAAAATTCATACAAATTACCCGGCCAGAATATAATTTACATCGCTGGAATTCTTACAATATGATGATCATTTTGAATATAAACATCATAGATTTTGCATTAGACATACAAATTTTAGATATAATGTTTACTCTGAGTAAATATGTTATATTTTGTGCAAAATATATGACATTTGTATTCAAAATATTCCTGGTCTTACAAGGAATCCAGCAATGTCAATTATATTATCCTAACTTTAGTTTGAGGTATTATTTATTACTAAAAAGGTAAATATTCTGGTTTTCCCACACATCTGGTAGGGAGGGACCGACCGACCATCTGTTATGGTGTGAAGAATATTTTTTATTTTTTATTAATTGAAGATATTTGTTTTAGCTCATAAAATTCATACAAATTACCCGGTCAGAATATAATTTACATTGCTGGAATTCTTACAATTTGATGCTCATTTTGAATATAAACATCATAGATTTTGCATTAGACATACAAATTTTAGACATAATGTTTACTATGAGTAAATATGTTATCTTTTGTGCAAAATATATGACATTTATATTCAAAATATTCCTGGTCTTACAAGGAATCCAGCAATGTCAATTATATTATCCTAACTTTAGTTTGAGATATTATTTATTGAAATTTAGTGGTTTTCCCCCCAAAATTTCTCAGAGAGGGAAGAACCAGTGAGTGTAGTGTGAGAAGAGGGGGAGGGAGTTGAGTCCATTATTTGAATGGACATTAACTTGGGACTGTATTTCTCTATTTCTCTTAAGTATTAAATGTGTGCATGTACCATCATAAAATTAAGATGTTATTTTTACTAGAACATAGGTATTGTGTCGGAAAAAGTAGAGTTTGGGGGTCCGGCCAGTCTCTACTGGAATTAATCCCATATGTTCTGTTGTTCACTTAACGCGATTTTCACTTAACACGGTACCCTGTGGGTTCAATTGACCGCGTTAAGCAGGGTACTACTGTGTGTGTGTGTATATATATATATATATATATATATATATATATATATATATCTATATATATATATATATATATATATATATATACACACAAAAACCCCGCTTTTCACGGTTCTGCTTTACGCGTTTCTACATTTACGCGGTTCTGCTTTAAGCGCTTCTACATTTACGCGGTTCTGCTTTACGCGTTTCTACATTTACGCGGTTCTGCTTTACGCGTTTCTATATTTACGTGGTACCCCGCCAGAACCGGAAGTCCCGCTTTACTCAGTGCATCTACTCATATACACGGAGAGCGGCTGGTGGTCTTCTTGGGTCGTGCCATTTTTGGATTCAAACCTCCCGCCATATCTCCCGCCATGTGGGGTAAGCGGCGTGAGTAGGTTGCGCAGTGTATGTCTTTAATGCGTTATCAGTGACGTCATATGACGTATTGAACTGTGATTGGGCCACGCATCCTTACCTCCCTCCCTGCTAGCAGTGATTGGTTTAATAATAATAATAAAAATAATAATAATAATAAATGGTTTATTGAAAAAGTTTCCAGCCCGAAGGCTGAAAATATACATTGGACATAAATGACTTATTACATACATTGGTGGTTTAACAAAAGCCTTCATTAGAGAAAGGTGAAGGAACATACAGTGAACATACAGATTAATGTTTACACACGTAGATCATGTGAGCCGAGGTACTGAACAGCAGATACGTAGTGTAGTAACTCCCTCACAGATGGCGTTATGAGGGGCATCACGTGGAGTACTAGTTCCCTCACAGGTGGTGCTATGAGGGACTTGACGTGGTGTAGTAATTCCCTCACAGATGGTGTTATGAGGGGCCTGACGATGTAGTAGTTCCCTCACAGATGGTATATGAGGGGCCTGATGAAGTAGTAATTCCCTCACAGATGGTGTATGAGGGGCCTGATGTGGTGTAATAATTCCCTCACAGATGGTGTTATGAGGGGCATCACATGGCGTAGTAATTCCCTCACAGATGGTGTTATGAGGGGCATCACGTGGTGTAGTAATTCCCTCACAGATGATGTTATGAGGGACTTCACATGATGCTGTAGCAACTCATTCACCACGTGGTGTCGTAGCATCATGGGGACACCACATGGTCAGTTGTCACAGGACTTCACTCACTCAAGTGGGTGAGGTGTGGTCCCAGGCCTCTCTATCATGGAGTCTCAGGGGAATTATCACTGGGTACCTGGGACCTCACTGTGTGAAGGTTAGCTTGGGTAAGACTCAACTGTAACTGCCGAGTTGTTTTCATTGACTTAAGCACTGTACACCACTATTCATCACTGGTTCCATTCCTTTCCCAAATGAAATAGTATCTTCTGGCGAGAACGTGTTGATATTCCGGTGGGGAGGAGGGTTCAGGGGAGGGAGTTGGTATGGGCCAACATAATAGTTGACGTGGCTGCTGCTAAGCAGCGCCAGGTGCGTCTGACCCGTCTTGACGAGTCGGTGCTCAAGGATGAAGTGTAATATGACGTGCCCTGCCGTGGGAGGGATGAAGCCCCTTGACCTACCCGTGTCAGTTACACCCCTCCCGGCCACACCGTGTATATCGGTATCTATTCTTCCATAAGAATGGCTGCCACCGGACCACCACCACCACCACAGAAAAACCTTGCATTACCTGGACCCAGCAGCCCAAGCCAAAGAAAATATGACATGCCCTAAGCTACGAGGTGATGTACAAGATCATCCAAGAGATGGAGAAAGGAACAAGACAGGTTGATTTGGCGCGCCAGCATGGTGTGAATGAATCTACGATCCGGACGATAAAGAAGGATGCAGCCAAGATAAAAGAACACATGAACATCACAAAGTCTACAGGTGCTTCAATGATCAAGTATTGCCACAACCAGGTGCTTCTCAAGACGGAGAATTTACTTGTGAGCTACTTGATTCGTCAGGCAAGATGGAACATGGCGGTGGACACTCGCTCAGTTCAGGAGTATGCACGTAAACTGTACGCAGCAGTGTCACGTAAGATGGGAATTGCAGAGCCCAAACCCTTCAATGCTTCCTCTGGTTGGCTGCATAGGTTTAAGAAGAGGAACAAGATCATCAACATTGGTGGTGAAGAAGTGAGTGCTGACAGTGTTGCATCTAGGAAATTTCCTCCATTCTTACGTCAGATTATGGAGAAAGGACAGTACACCAACAACCAGGTGCTCAACATGGATGAATCCGGTCTGTTTTGGAAAAAGCTACCTTCCAAGACCTTCGTTGTCAAGTCTGCCAGCAAGTGTCGGGGCCGGAAGCTGCAGAAGGAGCGCATCACCGTCCTCTTACCACCAATGCCTCTGGTACCTGTAAACTTAAGTTATCGGTGATCCACACAGCCCGCAAGCCACATGCCTACAAGAACATGGACATGACCAAGCTATTTGTCCACTGGTTGACCGCACGTAAGGCGTGAATGTTCTCTACTCTGTCCCTCTCCTGGTTTGATGACTGTTTCGTTCCCGACGTGAAGAAATTCTGTGAGGAACAGAATGTTCCATTCAAGATTTTGTTGCTGCTTGACAACGCACCAGGACACTCGCCCCTACTGTTGGATCATCACCCCAACGTAAAAGTGGTCTTCCTTCCACCCAACACTACGTCATTAATCAAACCCATGGACCAAGAATTAATCTGCAATGTGAAAGCTGCATTCTCTGCAAAGAAATTTAAGCTCCTGAACGACTGCACCAACACCAGGGATGAGCTGCGTAACCTGGGTGACACCGATAGCAAGAGCGACGAGGACGAGGAACAACAGTTGGCAGAGGAAGAAGTTCTTGTGAAACACTTTTGGAGGAAATTTAACGTCACGAAAGCTGTGGACTTCTTGGTGGAGGCATGGGATCAGCTGTCTGTAGCAACGGTTCGTTACGCATGGAGACATGTGTTGCAAGGTATCCCAGGTGGGAGGCAGAGTCAATCTATGACTGGTGAGGTTCAGACAGCTGCAGGCTTCTCCGAGACCACCAACAACGACATTATGGAGGTGATAAGGGATCCTGACGTGACTGCCGACAAGATGTTAGAAGACGATCACGTCAGTGAAGAGACAGGCGGTGCGTCATCCCGAGAAGAACACAAGTTATTGCATGGTAATGTAAGGGGTGCCATCGAGTGTGTTGAGAAACTCAAGCTCCTCCTTTCCGACGACCCTGACGATAACCGGTATGAAGTCTTCACTACCCAGCTGTTGCAGACTATGGAGCTCTACATCAAGGTGTATCACGACAACATCAACACTAGCCGTCAACAAAGCATTATCGAGTTCTTCGCCAGCAACCCACCACAGCCAGCCCAAGCCAGTGATAGTGACATAGACAGTGATGGTGACTTTGGAATGATTTGTCAGGGAGGCCCTGACAAGTGTGGATGACAGTGACTCACCTGAGGGCCAGTAGTCTGCCCTCTGCCTCGGAACCAGCCTCCATTCCCGTACGCCGACCCATCTCTTCTACTAACGTAAGTGCTAAACCTAACCTTGATTTTTCCTAACATAACCTAACCTTACGTAAGTGTTAAACCTTGATTTTTCCTAACATAACCTAACCTTAGGTTCGTATTAAACCTTGATTTTTTAAAACCTGACCTTATCTTACGTAAGTGTTAAACCTTGATTTTTTCTAACCTAATCTACCATGATGTAAGTGTTAAACCTTGATTTTTCCTAACATAACCTAACCTTACGCAAGTGTTAAACCTTGATTTTTTAAAACTTAACCTTATCTTACGTAAGTGTTAAACCTTGATTTTTTCTAACCTAACCTACCATGATGTAAGTGTTAAACCTTGATTTTTCTTTTACCTGGTACAGTACGTATTGTGTCGGGAAAATGTGGAGTTTGGGGGTTCGGCCCAGTCTCTATTTCAAATAATCCCATATGTTCTGTTGTTCCGTTTACGCGTTTCCCGTTTTACGTGGGATTCCGCGGGTTCAATCGGGGTATTACTGTACATTACGTTATATTAGATTACTTTAGGTTATGATAGACTAAAAGTGAAGTACTGTGTGAAAGCAAGATGGATTATTTTGAATTGATTTGCCCCAGCCAGTGAAACAAATCAGGAGGAATGAGATAAAGTGATGGGAGTAGGAATTGTAAAATAACAGAGAAACAGAAGGGATTCTGGGTAAACAAAGAGAATTCCACAAATTACTGGAATTAACGCTCAATAGAAAGTTATAAGTGGTGAAGACTGATAATTGGGACGATTTGTAGGTTTACTGTACGCTGAATTAAATAGAAGTTTAATGTGCGCTTTGGGGGCGCCGGTGGGTAGAATGGTACCGCTCTTGCCTCGCAAGCGAGATGTTACAGGTTCGATTCCAAGGTAGGTGGAAAGTTGTTCAGACACCCTTCCCAGCCCCCCTTGGTCCCTGTTCACCTAGTAGCAAAGAAGGTACCTGCTGTAAATCGAAAGTTGCAAATTCGTATTCAGGGACAAGTTGTTGGAGCTTCCAATAACTTGCTTAAACATAAACCATTGACTCTTCAGGCTTCTACGCCCTTGACTCTTCAGGCTTCTACGCCCTTGACTCTTCAGGCTTGTACGCCCTTGACTCTTCAGGCTTCTACGCCATTCACTCTTCAGGCTTCTACGCCCTTGACTCTTCAGGCTTCTTCACCCTAGACTCTTCAGGCTTCTACGCCCTTGACTCTTCAGGCTTCTACGCCCTTGACTCTTCAGGCTTCTACGCCCTTGACTCTTCAGGCTTCTATGCCCTTGACTCTTCAGGCTTCTACGCCCTTGACTCTTCAGGCTTCTACGCCCTTGACTCTTCAGGCTTCTACGCCCTTGACTCTTCAGGCTTCTACGCCCTTGACTCTTCAGGCTTCTACGCCATTCACTCTTCAGGCTTCTACGGCCTTGACTCTTCAGGCTTCTTCGCCCTAGACTCTTCAGGCTTCTACGCCCTTGACTCTTCAGGCTTCTACGCCCTTGACTCTTCAGGCTTCTACGCCCTTGACTCTTCAGGCTTCTACGCCCTTGACTCTTCAGGCTTCTACGCCCTTGACTCTTCAGGCTTCTACGCCCTTGACTCATGAGACATAAAGGTAAGCATGAACTTAGCATGCTTCCCTGTTGGGCGCTGTAAACGCTCTGCGCTTCACCTTGCAAAAGGATGTAGGTGGGTGCCACCCCCCCCCACGGCCCCAAAAAGTGCGCTTTATTCAAAAATATATCTTTAAAATTTTGTGTTGGGCGGCTGGACAATATGCACAACACATAGGAAGAAGGAGTTTGCCAACCCTACCGAGACAATAGGAATCACAGGGTTTATTTTAAAATTTGTCGCACACATCCGTACATACGCTTTCTGGAGTGTTTGTGAGGTGCTTGACGGCATTACTGGACAACATGTGAAGTGTGAGAGGAATGATGTAAGTATGTCACTGTTAATTATGGAGTGTCACATGGAGCCATTTATGGAGTGTGTGTCAGATGGAGCTATTTATGGAGAGTGTGTGACAGATGGAGCTATTTATGGAGTGTGTGTGTGTCAGATGGAGCTATTTATGGAGTGTGTGTGTGTCAGATGGAGCTATTTATGGAGTGTGTGTGTCAGATGGAGCTATTTATGGAGTGTGTGTGTCAGATGGAGCTATTTATGGAATGTGTGTCAGATGGAGCTATTTATGGAGTGTGTGTGTGTGTGTGTGTGTGTCAGATGGAGCTATTTATGGTGTGTGTGTGTCAGATGGAGCTATTTATGGAGTGTGTGTGTGAGAGATGGAGCTATTTATGGAGTGTGTGTGTGAGAGATGGAGCTATTTATGGAGTGTGTGTGTGTGTGTCACATGGAGCTATTTATGGAGTGTGTGTGTCAGAAGGAGCTATTTATGGTGTGTGTTTGACAGATGGAGCTATTTATGGAGTGAGTGTGTGTCACATGGAGCTATTTATGGTGTGTGTGTGTGACAGATGGAGCTATTTATGGAGTGAGTGTGTCAGATGGAGCGATTTATGGTGTGTGTGTGTGTGTGTCAGATGGAGCTATTTATGGTGTGTGTGTGTCAGATGGAGCTATTTATGGTGTGTGTGTCAGATGGAGCTATTTATGGTGTATATGTGTGACAGATGGAGCTATTTATGGTGTGTGTGTGTCAGATGGAGCTATTTATGGAGTGTGTGTGTCAGATGGAGCTATTTATGGTGTGTGTGACAGATGGAGCTATTTATGGTGTATGTGTGTGACAGATGGAGCTATTTATGGAGTGTGTGTGTCAGATGGAGCTATTTATGGTGTGTGTGACAGATGGAGCTATTTATGGTGTATATGTGTGACAGATGGAGCTATTTATGGTGTGTGTGTGTGACAGATGGAGTTATTTATGGAGTGTGTGTGTCAGATGGAGTTATTTATGGTGTGTGTGTGTGACAGATGGAGTTATTTATGGTGTGTGTGTGTGTGACAGATTAGGGTGTGTCATAGGAGGGAAGATCAGCTAAAACTAATGGCCCATCACTTTTTTGGTAGATTTTAGTGTATATAAACAGAAAATAATTTTAGTTTCAATATTTTGCAACCTTTTGCTAGGTAAATTTTAGCGTGAAATTTATCGAAAATCTAACGAACAGCTGCATTAGTGCATTACAATTAAATAGTGAACATTGCTTTCTGACTTCATTCTTTAACAACCCAACTAACAATATTTTTTTCTGTTTCAGATTCTGATGCATTTATAAGTTGATAATATTTGCGATGGCTGCTTGTGTCAGGACGAGGAACCAAAAATCCAGCCATCTCAGTCACTATCTTGGGTCTGGGAGAGAGCTCCTGAAGTCGGAGTTGCCTACATTGAGAGATGCTTTGAGATACGGTGTTTTAATCAGGCAAATCAGTGAAAAGAACCAAAGAACTTACACAAACAAAGACATTGCCAGTGATATGACCAAAGCTGTCTTGGCACAGTACACTCTGGCTAACGCTCAGTTCAAGCCTCCAGTCATAACAAGTCAGAAGAAGATTAGTGAGAGACTGCTAGCCAGTTGGGAAAAGGCAAGAGATATCTCTCTTGGGAGAGGAAAACTTGCAGTTAAGGACAGCTTTGCCAAGCAACTGGACCAGTTATTTGACATAATTACTTGCAAGTGCCCAATTGTTCTCTGTCCTGAGTTTGGATGCGATCGTGACTGTAAATCCGAGGCCCACATCTCCTGTATTTGCAAGCGTGAACTGAAGATTCCTGTGATCGAACTGGCATTTGTCAAAGCACAGCGAGAGAAGACTGGCAGTATAGGGGCTCTCATGATTTCTAGCCAAGATATTCCGGAGTCCAAGAGACAGGAGGCTGCCACAGAGAGACAGAAGAGGAGAAGAGTTGCCGAGGAAAAGAGACTTGAGAAGGCCCAGGGTGAGGTAAAAAAGGCCGATGATTGGAGTCAAGCTGATTCAGAGTTTAATGACTTCCCCATGGCTGATCCGAGTGCTGACCAGGAGAACGGTGACTTTGTCCCTAACCCAGAAAATAATGATCCCAAACCTTCCAGGCATAACATTCGAAATAGGAAAGATATCCCAAGCATAGCTCTGGCCAGCATGCGACACCACACTGGTCTCAGAGAAACTGCAGAGATAGCAACAGCTGCCTGGATTGACGGTGGTTTGATAACACCTGATGATATTCACCTGGTGATAGATCATAACAAAATAAGGAGAGCTCAGGAGAAACTTGTAAGTAACCTAGAAGAGGAGTTTGATAAGGGGATAAGAGAAAATGGAATCAATTGTTTGTTCTTTGATGGGAGAAGGGATGACACTAAAGTGTTCATGAAAGTTGGAGATTCTGACAAGTTGTTCCCTGCCATGGTGAAGGAGGAACACTACTCCTGCTGCAGTGAACCAGGAGGGAAGTATTTGTGGCATTTCACTCCAGAGAAAGATGACATCAGGAAACCAGCTGAGATAGTGGCAGATAACATTGTGAACTGGCTCAGAGAGAGGAACGTAGACCAGACCCTGCAGGCCATTGGAGGGGACAGCACCAACACGAACACAGGGTGGCAAGGGGGGGTCATACAGTGGATAGAGCGGAAGATTGGGAGGAAGCTGGTCTGGATTGTTTGTGACCTCCACACCAACGAGTTGCCACTCAGACATCTGATCCAGGAGCTGGATGGCAAGACTCTTTCAAACAACAGATGGTCTGGTCCTCTTGGCAAGATGCTGGACTCTGCCACTGAGTTAGAAATAAATCCGAGCTTTGAAAAAATCACAGTTGGCCCTCCACTCGTTGAGCTTGCACATACTGTCATTGACGACCTGAGTACTGACCAGTACTATGGTTACATGATTTGCAGTGCCATCAAAACTGGGGTCATGCCTGATAGACTTGCTTACCTGCAGATAGGTCCAGTCTCACATTCTAGGTGGCTCACAACGGCTCTCAGGTTCTGCAGAATTTGGGTCGCTCATCATAAACTGAAAGGGAACCAGCTTCACAACCTGAGACTTATTGTCCAATTCATCGTGAGTGTCTACTTGCCAAATTGGTTCAACACCAAGGTCAAGTCATCGTTCTCCGAAGGTCCGAGGCATGTTCTCTTCCAGCTTGAGCTCCTGAGGAGTCAGCCAAGGAAGGTTGTTCAGATTGTGGAGCAAACTGTGAGGAGATCTTCCTGGTATGCTCATCCCGAGGCAGTTCTGCAGACAATGCTCTGCAGTAAGGATGAGGAGGAGAGAAGAGTGGCAGTCAAAAAGATCTTGGATATGAGACTTATGAGAGGATCTGGGCATGACGAATCAGTTGGTGACGATTCCTTCAGGGTCAGGAAGACTCCTGAAGTCAATCTAGGTGCCAAGACCCTCACTGATCTCATAGATCTGGATAACATCCAGGCTGGCAGTGAGCCCCCTCTTACCTGCAGCCTCACCAATGTTCAAGTCAGAGCTTTCCTGGACAACCCCATGCATGTCCCTGCCTGGCCCTCGCACACCCAGAGTATAGAGCGTTGTGTACAGCAAGTGAGCGAGGCCAGCAGTCACGTGTACAGCCAGGAAAGGAGGGAAGGCTACATCCGAGCTCATGTGGTCAGTAGGGAGGTGATGAGTAGAAACAGAAGCAAGAAAGACATGTTCTCTATGGTGTACAGCAACACCGGGTCGTAGTAGTAAAACCGGTTTTTGTATTTGATGATTTTGTTTTCTAAAGGAATATTAAATTTAATAAATGTGTCAAGATCATTCGTTTCACTATTCTGGATCATTTTCATCCTAATAAATTAACCTGATACATTTACTTTACTTTAAATAAGCTATTTAGTGGTGTTGGTAAAAGGGTGGGAATACTGAATTTTCATAAGACTTCAAGTTAAAATTTACCTAGCAAAAAATGAAAACTTTTCAAATCTGAAGATATCACATGATTCTGCACATAGAAATACATCATTAATACCAGGGGCCGATTTTTCAAACTCAAAAAAAAAAATTCGCCTCCGTATGACACACCCTAGTGACAGATGGAGTTATTTATGGTGTGTGTGTGACAGATGGAGTTATTTATGGACTGTGTGTGTCAGATGGAGTTACCATTACTCTCACCTTCCCAACCATTACTGTCACCTTCCCTACCATTACTGTCACCTTCCCTACCATTACTGTCACCTTCCCTACCATTACTGTCACCTTCCCTACCGTTACTGTCACCTTCCCTACCATTACTGTCACCTTCCCTACCATTACTCTCACCTTCCCTACCATTACTGTCACCTTCCCTACCATTACTGTCACCTTCCCTACCATTACTGTCACCTTCCCTACCGTTACTGTCACCTTCCCTACCATTACTCTCACCTGCCCTACCATTACTCTCACCTGCCCTACCATTACTCTCACCTTCCCTACCATTACTCTCACCTTCCCTACCATTACTCTCACCTGCCCTACCATTACTCTCACCTTCCCTACCATTACTCTCACCTGCCCTACCATTACTGTCACCTTCCCTACCATTACTGTCACCTTCCCTACCATTACTGTCACCTTCCCTACTATTACTGTCACCTTCCCTACCATTACTGTCACCTTCCCTACCATTACTGTCACCTTCCCTACCATTACTGTCACCTTCCCTACCATTACTGTCACCTTCCCTACCATTACTCTCACCTTCCCTACCATTACTGTCACCTTCCCTACCATTACTCTCACCTTCTCTACCATTACTCTCACCTTCCCTACCATTACTCTCACCTTCCCTACCATTACTGTCACCTTCCCTACCATTACTCTCACCTTCCCTACCATTACTCTCACCTTCCCTACCATTACTCTCACCTTCCCTACCATTACTGTCACCTTCCCTACCATTACTGTCACCTTCCCTACCATTACTCTTACCTTCCCGACAATTACTGTCACCTTCCCTACCATTACTAAAATTAAAACGCTCTACCACCCCCATTGACTTACCAATGAAACTCTTCAAGGAGTTCTCCCCGGAGCTTGCTAAACCCCTATGCTCCATCATCAATGCTTCTCTCAGTCAAGCCAGATGCCCAGCTGACTGGAAGACCTCTTATGTATCACCAGTGCCCAAGTCAACCAGCCCACAATCCTTAAATCAGCTACGACCTATTGCAATCACCCCAATACCCAGCCTTATCTGTGAAAGTTTTGTGTTCGACTGGGCTTATGCTGATATTGCAGGAGTCGTAGACCCTCAGCAATTTGGCAACATGAAAACTTCCTCCACCACTCACTGTCTTGTCAGCTTTCTCGATTACATATACCGCCATCTCGAGAAACGAAAAACGTCTGTAGCTGTCGCCTTCATTGATTTCACTAAAGCGTTCGACCTAGTCGACCACAATATAATCATCAACAAAGCTATTGACCTCGGGCTTCGGAGAAGTCTTATACCATGGCTTACAGACTTCCTCAGTGACCGACACCAAGCTGTACGCTTCCGAGGGGCTGTCTCCACCTTTCAGTCACTCACCTGTGGCATCCCACAAGGCACCAAGATGGGACCACTCTGCTTCCTTATGCTCATCAATGATGCCCTAAGAGAAACCCCTGCTCGCTGGAAATATGTCGACGACTCCACCATTGGGATCAGCGTCAACAATTCTGCTCCCAACTATACTGCCCTTCAGGATTTATTGAACAGTCTCCAAAACTGGGCCACCAACAACCATGTCACCATCAACCATACCAAGACCATGGTTATGCACATCAACCTCTCCTCCGACATTGTCCCACCTCCTTCCATTACTCTAGGTCCGAACACACTCCAGGTTGTAGATTCCGCGAAGCTCCTCGGCGTCACCATAGACAACAAACTAAATTGGAAACCACACGTCAGTGAAGTTGTCAAATCCTCCAGTTTCCGTCTCCACCTCCTCCGCCGACTCAAGTCCTTCGGAGTTCCTGCACATGAGCTCCTCAGTGTTTACACAACATTCATACTTCCCAAGCTCACCTATGCCTCCCCCACCTGGTCTTCCTCCCTAAATGCCACACAACGTAAACACCTAGAAAAAGTGCAAAAGAGGGCATGCAAGATTATTCTCTCCCCTTCCTACTCCACATATCAAGAAGCGCTCAACACACTGACCCTTTCGACTCTCACTGACCATCACCACGACCTCATCTGCAAATTTGGTAAGAAGCTTCTACACCATCCCCGACACCGGCTCCTACTACCACCTGAGATCCCTAGTCCAAGAATTGCTGTTCGACACCACAACCGCATACAGCCCATACGTGCACGAACTGATCACTATAAGAACAGCCCAGTCCCAACCATTGTAAAAATTATCAATAACTTGTAATAAACCAGTGTATTCACTCCCAGTAAACACTACTTCTTGCACTGTCACTATGTTGAAATGCCCTGTAGTTTGAGCTTTTCCCCATCTAGTTATTATATGTCTTATTTGTGTCACTTATGTTACTTGTATATTATTTTTAATTCGAAACCCATTCCCCAAATATGTAACTGTATATTTTCAGCCTTCTGGCTGCCAAGCTCTTTCAATAAACCGTTAATTATAATTATTATTATTATTATTATTATTATTACTGACACCTTCCCTACCATTACTGACACCTTCCCTACCATTACTCTCACCTTCCTTACCATTACTGTCACCTTCCCTACCATTACTCTCACCTTCCCTACCATTACTCTCACCTTCCCTACCATTACTGCACTACCTCAAAGTACTGTACAGGTATTTCTTAAAGCACAAAACCTGTTTATAATGGTTATTTATGGTGCACACAATAATTGTAAGGGAAATACAGTAAATACAGTAGTGTAGAGTAATAATACCATATCTGTACAGCATTTGTGAGAAACTGGATACTTGACACTAACGTCCACAGTATGAAACACTATACAGGTGCTCCCCGACTTACGACGGGGTTAGGGACCCAAATCCAGGTCGTAAGTCCGAATGGTCGTAAGTCCGACATAGATAAAAAAAAAAAAAAAAAAAATTCAACATTATGTTTTTCAAATTTTTTTTTAAAATAAAAAATCAACAATGAAATACAGTACAGTACAGTAAAAGTAATAAATAATGAGGAATGGATACAGTACAGTAAAAGTAATAAATAATGAGGAATGGATACAGTGTGACTGAGCACTTACCTTTACTGTAGTCAGCTGAATGCACATGCGGCCCCCATAATTTTCTAATTATAATTGGAGACTACATTAACTGGAAACGTTTTGGTATAGAAAATGCGTGTGTCAATGGAGAAAAAAAATGGTCACAACTGCGGCGGTCGTAAGTCCAAGCAGTCGTAAGTCGGGGACTACCTGTAATAGCTGTAGTAATACATATATTTCCATTATATAATTTAAGAAATGTTCTCCAAGATAAAACTATTCCAGCTGGACCCCTGATGAGTTAATGAGTAATTCTATTTGCTGCCACTTTGTTTACAAGACACAAACACCTTTTCTCATGGGCTACCAGCAATGTTGACACATTCTAACTTTTGTTCATTGTTTACAAGACACAAACACCTTTTCTCATGGGCTACCAGCAATGTTGACACATTCTAACTTTTGTTCACTTGCAAATGCCACATTTTCTCTTACACCTCTGTATCTTTATTGTACTTACTTACCAAATAAAATAATTTTCTATAGTATTTAATTTTCCACATACAGCATTACAATAGAGTAAATGAGGATAAATTGGTCCGTGTCAGTCAACTGGCTGAGTACTTGTCTCAGTTTCTGAGGAGTAAGGTATATGGAGATTGTAAGAGACTAATGTGAACTGTACATTGTAAGATTAATTGTACACTTAATAACATTGTGAGTGTTATAGAATAATGAAATAATTTAGCATATTGTTAATAACAAAAGCTGCATTAATCTACTATATCTCTGGATTTAGGTTCGTGAATCAAGTCAAGGGACTTTTTCTGTTTTTGATACCAAAACCTCAGTAAATCAGGGACTACCGTGCAACTTTCTCTCCTTCCCTCGATATTCTATTTGTATCTGTCTGGCCATAAATATTGCCTCTGTAGTCCCCTGCCTCACATGAAGCCAAATTGCATTTTATTTACCATTCCACCTCAGGAGATAATAATCTTTCCCATGAGAGATACAAGAAAAAAACAGAAGAATAAATTTTTCAGATAAATATTTGAAAAAGTTATAAGATGTCAAACTTTTGCTATAAATTACCTTATGTACAGTAGCTTCCTGGTGGCCTGGACGAGGTTCAAAATTTACACTTTCAGGGACCTTAGGGTATGATGTGGAGCCAGGGAGAGGAGGGGGTCAGTGTGTGTGTCATTTTAAAAGTCTGGTCATATATGGGGACAGTGTCTGAGCTAGGTGGTGTTGTGGCTGGGGGACACCTTACAACACCAGTTTATATAATAACAAAAAGTGAACAATGGAAAGAACTGTCTCAGTTCCTGTCCTCCTAAACTACAGTGTGAAAGGATTTGCAATAGTGAAAAAAGTGAAAGTGGGTCCAATAGGCATGACTGCCCATTAGGGACAGTGTATATCACTATCTCCTATATCATCTTTTTGCCCTATGGCCAAATTCTCTTGTCTTCACACACCCTACTGAACTGTACTGTATGTTTTACTCAATACAAAACCCATTCAATATTTCAGTTATTTTCTCCACATCCATGAAAAAATATAAAACTACATGTACTTGTAAATTTTAGACAAACAGTGCTAATAAGAATCACGTCCGAGTTAACTTTCTTCTCATTATGGCCGCCACCTTCCCTCGTGGTACAGTATATTCCTTCTGGCTATGACAGCCAATACAGTATAAAGGTAACCATTACAATTTTCATTATCAAAGTTTAATATTAATGGTCGTTTCACTAAAGTACTGATTATCGAAATGTGTGAACCAAGTGAGCTATTCAGTGTCTTAGTATCAACATACAGTATAAGTGTCTTCAAGTAATTTAATCAAGTGATAGGTTAAGAGCACAAAAAGTTAGCCACAAACTCACAAATCATCAAAAAATATCCCAAAATATGTAGACTGAGTAATGTTTTGGCATAAGCACCCCTTTCACTGTTGATAAATCATGATTGTTGCAATAATCTGATGATTTGTGAAGCTGTTGGACAACACAAGTTTGTTTTACTCATTTATTCTCCATAAAGTACATCACTTACATATAAAACAGTACAAATAAGTGACAGTTCCATGTTAAATAACATATCAAAATTCACTGAATAGTTTAGTTAAGCTCTTGCAATCATGATTACATCTTTAAACTTGGGAGAAAGAGGGTGATTATGCCAGCAACAGTACTGTACCATCAAGTTTATCTCACAAAATAAACACATCATCCTACAGGTGACTGCTGGTGGCACTCTATACAATACAGGTACAAGGCTGCCAACAAGTTAAAAAGGCTACAGTACTATGTATAGATTTTGTTCACAGAAATAACTTGTTTCATAAGTTTACAAATATTAATCAAGAACATGATAGCAAAAAGAGCCCCTCCCGAAGTACTTATTATTGCTCAATGTAAATACTAGTCCTCATAACTAAGCTTTTAAGTTAAATATTCCATAAATCCAGAGAGAATGTGTGACCTGCTCTTCCTCCACCTGTTGTGTGACCATCATTAACAATCTCACATTGTCTACTTCATTTTAATACTTAACCTTTTAACCTAACTTTTTCTCATAATCTTCACAACATTCAAAAACTATACACAACACTTACTGTAATACTGAAGGAAAAAATGAAACTTATAGAAATATTTCCATTAAAACCAAAACACAAAAATTTACTAATTATAAACTATTCATAAATCTCTGTATAAAATTAAATTAATAACTTCTTGTTTTCAGGAAAAAATGCAAAACAAATACGGCATATCTATGAAAACTCAAACTACTTTAGCACATCCTGGGGAGAGAGGAGTCAAACCAGAACTAAACAAAGTCTAATACAGTACAGTATAGTAAATCTGAACAAACTAATACATGATGGCACATAATTGTTTACATTTCTGCAAACTTATCAGTTAAGTAATCATACTACTGTACTGTACTTGTGTTTTATGAGTCTGATTATAAAAGTTAACAAGTATTAGCACAAATGTGAGGGACTGTACAGTAAGATTGCAAGTGTCTCAAGAGGTGTACAGGTTCTGCTTCACTCACTCACTGAGAAAGGTGACCCACGCTCGTGTACGCCCGGGGAGTTGATCAGCTATATATAATTATCTATCTCTATATGTTAACAGCATATGAGCTATAGGAAGAATACTGTACTATATATAAAGATGTACTGTACTCTTGTTTTTATTGACATGAAGGCCTGAGGACAGTCACGATGGCTAGCGACCCCTTAAAGGGCAAATCCGAGCCACACGGTTCTGTTAACTGTCACTAACTACCGTTACAAAGTATGATCTTGGACAACATGGCACAAAAGGGAAGCAGTATAGTCAGGGGTAGCTATCACAGCTATGTCAAGCACCACAAGTTTACATATTCTCACATTCGAGGAGTCCCTACATCACAGTGCAAAATAACCTGACGGACATAACCCCCCAAAAACCCCTTAAGATAGTAAACCAATTAAAGGAAATACCATAACTCCTAACATTTGACTGACACTTTGAAAAAGTTTGATTCCATAAACTCGTATGCTTATTAAATGCTTAGGATATTACAGTACAGTAGACCCTTGCAATTCGCAGGGGATAGGTTCCAAGAAATGGCACAAATTGGCAAAACCGAGAATAGCAACTGATACTACCTTAGTGCACTACTGTGTACCTATACCAAACAACTGACCAGCAGCGGCAGCAGTCATCCCCTCTTTTAACTTATCTAATAATTCAACTTTCTTTGTCAGGGTCATCACTGACTTCTGCCTCTTACATTTCACTCCACTAGCATCACTAGCACTGACACTAGGCTGTCTTTTAGGGGCCATTTTCACACAGAAACACTAAAGTTTGAGAGTACAACACAAGATGCTGAGTGGGATGACTCGTTGTGCTGCAGGAAAAGGCTCGTAAACTTGCCACCCGAGCCACCAGCTGCTTACCTTGTCAAAATTGAGACTGGCAAGGATCTACTGAGCTTTAAAATCAATACAGTGCATAATTCACTAATTTGCTGAAATTTCTCAAATAAAATCCACTTAATTTATATACATTAAACCTGTAATCATGTTGCCAATTCCTACGTCTAATATAGAACATGCATACAGTCCCCCCCACCCCCCTACCCAACCATCATACACACAGATAAGAAATCATCCTGTCAAGAGTAAAGGAATAATGTAGCCAAATGACTTATGCCGATACTGTTATTGATGTCTTCTATCTATATCTGTCTGTCTATACACCACAACATACTAACAGTTATACCTGACTGTCTGTCTATACACCACAACATACTAACAGTTATACCTGACTGTCTGTCTATACACCACACACATACTAACAGTTATACCTGACTGTCTGTCTATACACCACAACATACTAACAGTTATACCTGACTGTCTGTCTATACACCACAACATACTAACAGTTATACCTGACTGTCTGTCTATACACCACACACATACTAACAGTTATACCTGACTGTCTGTCTATACACCACAACATACTAACAGTTATACCTGACTGTCTGTCTATACACCACAACATACTAACAGTTATACCTGACTGTCTGTCTATACACCACACACATACTAACAGTTATACCTGACTGTCTGTCTATACACCACACACATACTAACAGTTATACCTGACTGTCTGTCTATACACCACAAACATACTAACAGTTATACCTGACTGTCTATACACCACAACATACTAACAGTTATACCTGACTGTCTATACACCACATATTTTTCCTCTCACAATACTTCTTTCTCACAACTCTTCCACGTCTCAACATTTTCTTTGACTAAACAAAAAATATACTGTATACAGTTTATATTTTGGATCAGTGGTTCTCTACTGCCAAACTGCTTGTAAAATATTGGTCTTCATTCTCGATTCCGATCAATTTCTTTGTAACGTTTTCCTGAAGTTGATCACAGCATTGTGTTTTATGTACTGTACTGTACTGTACTGTAATGTAATGTAATGTACACTCTTCAATGTTTTTATTTAGCTACAGTCTCATAGTGCGGAGGTGGATAGGACTAGCTATAGTTACTAAATTAATTCACACTGTCAGTGTAGTTATTTCCCACACCTGCTCAAGCTACTCTTACTTGTTGAGGTGTATCGAACTTTCCCCTGCATGGACGTGACGTACTACATTAGCTGCACTTCCCCTAATATCCTCGTATATGACCAACAATCCTTTAATACAGTACACCCACCTTGAGTACAACTAGCAGCAACTCTCACCCTCTGTTGACCTTAAGAGGGCAGGCAGGCAGACATAACATGCGAGTAAAGACCATTACAAGTACAGTACAAAACACTGCTGACATCCACTGAGCTTCAACACCACAATATGCTGTACCATAAATTGTTGATGGCTACTACAAGTGTTGTGCACTATAGGGGGGGGGGGGGAAGTAGTGAGGCACATGACAGGAACAAGTTGCTCAATAAGTTTCATGTAAATTATCTCCTTAACATTGATTCCGGTGGTTTAAAATTTAACCACACAAGTACCACAATGTCATACTCAGCAGACATGAATCTGCTCCTGAAGTGTTGATTAAATGTGTGTACTGTACTGTACTGTACTGTACTGTATACTAAAGCTTACTGTATGTATCCTTGAAGGAGTGTGGTCATAAGCTGATAATTTCCACTCTTTCCATTAAAATGACAAGCTTTCAAACAATAAACAATTACTGCATCTATTGTAAACGTGTAGACTAAGCTATGCTACACACTACAAGAGAGAAAAATAATTATATATAAAAAACAGATACAGTAATGTGAAAAAAAAGTGTTTTCTCTGAGTATTCTGAAATATAACCTTGGCCAATACTTTCTACACTACAAGTTTACTAATATTTGCCTCAAGATTAGACTTCCTTCATTACAATACAAACAGCAGACTTCTGAAAGAGAAAATGTGCAACAAGAGTCTGTGGAATATTTTCTAATTACAGTAGAGGCCCTTGATACAGAACCACCTTCACTTCCATAGTAAACTGAGCTCTTATCTCTGTAAGTTAAACTTTGCATGACAAAAATAGCAATACATTTCTGGATCCCAGAATTTCTCACATACCCGCAAAAATATTATATCTGTAAAGAAATAGTTCTATACATGTAGAATTATCCTACACTTCTCTAAGCAACAAAAGTAGTCTACTTCTCCATAAACCCAACCAACAATCGTCAACATGCTTTTGACAACCTTCTTCATGCAGTCAATAAGCTTAACCTTATGTTCCAAAGTATTAATAATAATAAATACTTCACTCGTTGAAGCCTTTACCCACTATTGCGATAAGTGTCCACAGTGAAGGACAAACACTCTCTCTCCTAGCTGCCATTCAATAATTTTAGCAGCTGTAGTAGATGGGTTCTGCTGTGGCATTTCTCTTCTACAATAAGGTGTCAAATATCTGTCACTACACACAACCTAACATGACCCATCAGTAGTACGTCCCTCCAGGAGTAATCTCGATGCTATTTCCTCCTGTCATTCCTCGAAGTCACCCCCAAACTCCATCAGCCTCCTAACTACCACCCTGTACCAGTGTGTCCCCCACCTTTTACTTTCATACCATTATTGGTCTCCCCCGCAACATTCTCCTACAATGTACCTCTGAAATATGCTCTCTTTACCATCCTTCACCTCACAGTCTATGAACATGTCCACATAACACCTTTATCTACTCTCTCCAATACTCCATTTTATATTTTTCCAATAACTAAAAATTTGTCATTTGTCACTTGATCCACTGGTTATTTTCCTTCTGTAAACCCACACTGCTCTACCCATATTGCAAGACTCTAGACTAAAACATAATACAGTAGTGGTATCCCCGTTAGCCAGAATATTTAGTGCAGAGCTCTTCTGGGGATCCTGATAACGAGACGACTTTTCAAACCCGGAAAAATTCTGGGTATTGAAAAAGGTTACTGAGAGTCTAAACTACACATCTTGCACACACAGACACTAGCCTACATCCCTGTATGGCTTCTGGTGCTGGAGAAAGTTTTCTGAGTCTAAGAGAATCTAAACTACAGTCTGCATCTCATCATCAAATCTTGCACGAACAAACTCTCTCCCATTACAATTAGACACTGGTATGAGCAAAAATTTATACAGCTTGTGAAAAGTGTATAAATTTTTATTCACAGGATCTGTCCTAATTGCATTTGAGAGATGAATTTGGTACCATAATGACCCTAAATACATTATCTACAAGACCATTTTAGTAAAAGCTCCTTAAACAATATATTTCAACACGATAAAATGATGGGGACTCATTTCTTTTATAAAAAATAAATAAAAAACATAGGATATGTTCATACCGGAGCCTATAAAATTAGCTCTCATTAAGTTAGAAACCACTTTTTACCAAAATAGTCCTGATTAGTTTATCTATGTTTAGTTAAATATAGTATATAAAAACCATAAATCTATTTGATACGGGCGTGAATGAAGCCGTGTGTTACAGGGAAGACAGTGAGATTTTCAGCTCTGCACTGGGGATGTTTTTACCGAGTTTTAACCCTCTATTAACATATATAAAAAGCTAAATATAAGACGGTTACATTAGCTAGTGCTCACGAAATTAAAAAACGTAAAATATGAGATCCTACTGATCCTCTAAATAATTATTCTTCCCTGTCCTTTCTTACAAGGGAAACCACAACGCCCCAACAGCTGGAATGATGGAAATCGGCCCGGAATTTTTCAGGAAAAATTCTCTCATTTCCGGATCTGTGAGCAAATCTCTCGTCCCTGGAACAACTGTGCACCAATTATTCTGGCTAATGGGGGGGAGGATATTACTGCAGTATGATAAAGTGTGTTATACTGGGGGGGGGGATATTACTGCAGTATGATAAAGTGTGTTATACTGGGGGGAGGATATTACTGCAGTATGATAAAGTGTGTTATACTGGGGGAGGATATTACTGCAGTATGATAAAGTGTGTTATACTGGGGGAGGATATTACTGCAGTATGATAAAGTGTGTTATACTGGGGGGGAGGATATTACTGCAGTATGATAAAGTGTGTTATACTGGGGGAGGATATTACTTCAGTATGATAAAGTGTGTTGTACTGGGGGAGGATATTACTGCAGTATGATAAAGTGTGTTATACTGGGGGAGGATATTACTGCAGTATGATAAAGTGTGTTATACTGGGGGAGGATATTACTGCAGTATGATAAAGTGTGTTATACTGGGGGGAGGATATTACTGCAGTATGATAAAGTGTGTTATACTGGGGGGAGGATATTACTGCAGTATGATAAAGTGTGTTATACTGGGGGAGGATATTACTGCAGTATGATAAAGTGTGTTATACTGGGGGGAGGATATTACTGCAGTATGATAAAGTGTGTTATATTGGGGGAGGGGGGGAGGTGCAGTATGATAGTGTGTTATACTGTTGAAGGGCAGGAATGTTTGGCTGCACTTACTAACCAACTGGAGGTGATACAAATAAAGACGACAATATCTGTGTAATAATGTAAGCATCCTGACCCAACCTTAAGGAGATACAACAAAACACTTTCCATACCACTGAGGAGTAACTAAAACAACAACACTGCAAACTGGTGTTAGTACCGTAATGTTCAAGCTGCCTTATAAATACTAATTGGCCATATCATAACAGTAAGCACTGTCATCCCTCACTCACAGAAGGAGAGTGATGCACTAAACACAGGTTCTTCTTAAGTTTGTACAGCTCTCAAGTGACTAGATGTAATAAGCCTGCACAATAGTTTCATCATGACTTGCATCCATGCAGTACTATGCAGAGAACCATAAACTTTTCACTGCTTGTTTTTTTTAGTTAAAAGTAATAATCTTCCAACCTTAACATCATACATCCCTATAAAAGTGTTATTAACTACAACAATCCAAGGAGCAAACATATGGTAACTGTTGTAAGATCATCAACACCAGGGACCAGGGTGGTGTATTTCCTGCTGCCAACATTAAAATTTCTGCATCATTACAAAACTGTTGTACTGCAATTAAAAAAAACTGGGCACAGTAAACAGCTCCTGGATCCATTTCCACAACATGCATGTCAAATAAACTACTTCTTTATTTGGAGTGCACTGTTTGGCTTACCAGTACTACACTGCACTGTAAGTCAGAGTGATGAGGCCCACATTATTAATAGATGCCGAGTGAATACTGCACTGTACTAACCAAAGTAGAGGAAAGTGTATAAAATATATACATCAGTTTCTCTTTTTGGTCTAATCATAATTGTGGTGATCACTGCAGCTTCTTTATTACATTACAAAGATAAAAAGTATGTATTTGAATGAAGTTGCAGAACACAACAAATACCGTAACTCTATGTATGGGTAAGTTGTACTGAGGTGAATACCCATGTTTTGTACAGAGGCAGTGACTATGTAGCTGACACTTCAATAAAAAATCTACCAAACCGAGAAGTCTAGTTCTCGTATCCAGCCTGAAATACTTTCTGTTGAGGTTTCCAAAAGACTGTTACCATCTTCCTCCACTGGAAAATCATCTAAAACTGGATCTGAAAATCCTGAAACATGTGACTCCATTTAGTACTACTGAATGCTCATTGAACCACTTAAAAGTAAACAAACACTACCCATGTCAAAGCGTGCATAATCTTCAGAATGTGAGCAAACTCTTCCCCAACAGTAACAGTGGCCTAGTCTAGCCTTACACTTCTCCCCCAACCAAATGGGACAACCCAAGTGAAACAGCACCACCTAACCTTACCTCCTACTCTTTTTAGCAGAGGGACCACCGTTGGCAGAGAACTTTCCTGCCAGTTTTCCCCTAAAGACAAACTTAACTCTCATCGTACCAGAATCTTTTGAAGAAGTTTTAGGACAAGACTTTATAGAGGCTTTGGCCTTGGCTTTAAAGGTGGCCTTTCTTCGACTCTTACCCTCAGTTTTGCTGGCCACTTTCCTCTTCCTCGTCGTCTCACTTTTAGGAGTTTTTGGTGACTTGGGAGTTTTTTGGACCTTGGGAACCTTTGCAGACTTTGTGGTCTTGGGCGACGCAGTCTTTGGTGTGGTTGTACCAGATCTCGCTATTCGAACTCCAGTTGTGGGCGTTCTTTGAGAAAAGAATATCAACGACATGTCCACTTCCAAGTTATTTCTTTCACAGTGTGTACGCACCTCATTCCTTGACCGTAGTTTCTTTCCAATGGGACTGTAAGAAAAAGATAAAAGCATTACTTATGGTTGATTTAATCAGTGAACAGATTCATGGTTTATTAAACATCTTAAGCTACACTATTGCAAGCTTTAGTTTGTGTAATAGTTAAAATCATTTTATCAAACAAGCAAGTCAATATGAGGAAAATTCTAGCCCTTGCAACTGAACATTATTTGGTGGAATAAGTGAAAGATTACAGAGCGCTATACATCTAAGCAGTAGTGTACCAAGGCTGCTGTAAGTATTAGAGCAGCACAGAGGAACAAGAACACTGTCACCTTCCACCTGCTACATAACATGACTATGGTTCACTTATGGGTGACAGCCACTATTGTCCTTCCATAAAAACAACACATATATAAGTTCTGCTCAACAGGACTAACAATTGTACTGTACAGGGGCCGAACACCTCATCAGTAGCAGAGGTACAGTACAGTAACTTACACACTTCTTACAGTCCCATAAATTTCCCATACTCAAAATTTACTTAAGGGGTCCATAAGCAGTCCGTAACTTTGGTGTTTACCCTGTACTGTATATTCAGTTCTCTTGTCTGAAGGTTGATGGTATTGCAAAACCTTATTGACCAATCGTCGCTCAGTTAACAAAATCATTAACCAATCACAAGAGAAGGAGAAATCAGCTGAGATCGACGCACGCGATAGTTGCTAGACGTACGTACTTAAACATCATTAGTGGAGATGGAATTATGTTTGAGTAATACTTGAGGATAATGGTTGACCAATGACCAAAATATATACAGTGATCCCTCGGTTAACGAATTACCTTCCATAAGATTCTTCACTTCGGTTAACGAGCAAACCCTCGGTTAACGAATTCCTTACGAATTTTTCCCAACATGTTTTCGCCTGCATTTGGCTGCCCACCAGCTGTAGTATTAGTCTGCCAATACAGTAATCAGTTCTAGGGCTTAAATTCCTTACAATTTTAGTAAATATCAAGAAGGTTGTACTATTCAATAATTTTAAAAGTTTTATATTAATTTTTTTAGTCATTTTAACAATTATTGAACATAATTGAAGCATAGAAAGCTGATTTTTAGTGTGCCAAACAGCGACTCAACACACCAAGCTTGACGTCAGTTTGTTTACCAACTCAGAGGAAGGAACATCTTGTTTGAGACTCTTCAATATAAATGCTTTTTTCTGTGTTTCCAGTCAAATTATTGGTCATTTTGAAATACATTTTACATATTGACAATATATAATGCTGTGCAGTGTTGATTTAAAGAAAATAATCTTGAATTACACCAAGTGAACTAAAATTTTATGGGTGATATGGCGGCATGGGGTGACTTCTCTTCCACCCCAATGCCTTCTCTTCTCCCTTCTCCTCCACCCCCATTCTAATTCCCATCATCATCATCATCAACCATGAGCCTTCTACATACACACCTCAAGGTAAGTGTACTTTACTGCATTTATTTTTAGATTGTATGTACCGTATTTTTCGGCTTAGAAGACGCTGCATCGTGGAAGACGCACCCTGATTTTGGAAATGAAATTCTATTTTTTTTTTTTTTCAGGTATTAGCCCACCTGGGCACAGGTCACTGACCCACATTGGGGCCTAGGGGGAGAACGTGTAATAATAATAATAATAATAATAATAATAATAATAATAATAATAATAATGATGATGATGATGATGATGAAATAATAATAATAATAATAATAATAATAAATACAAAAATGAAAAAAAAATCAAGAGAGAAACAATATATGTATGTTGTGTTGTCAAAGTAAGAGAAACAATTGAGACCCTGCAATTGTGCATAAATGTGGCAGAAAGTCGGATCAGCAACCTGGGATTTGGTCACAATTTTCGTGATGCCATATGGCAGCAGGGTCTACCAATATCTTCCCAGGCATTAGTACCCGGTACCTCTCTACTACCGACACCAGTGAAACCGTTGCTTGATAATTATACAGCCCTTTTGGCACAAGTACACACACCTCTTTGAATATCATCACCTAGAACTGATTATCAGTCGTCATTTTCATCAATTAAAAAAGGGAATCTGTTTAAGAAGGTGAAATCTTTAATACATCACTCATTTTATACACCTGGTCCCCTCCACATCTAGCGGGCTGTAGTGTTTACATTCTTTCTCTTGTTTTTGTCGGTATGACAACGACGGGAAATATTTTCCAACAGAAGAAGGTAAGCAAATGTAAACATGTATATCAACATCTATATAAAACAAAAAATCTTTATTTAAAACAAAATAAAAGTAAAAAAAAAACTAGTTTTTTGCAAAACCAGTGACTGATTGGTTCTACATAATTATAAAACTGAAGAAAAAAAGTCCTCCATTGTAGCTGTATTAAAATTAATGTAGAAAAATTAATATGGTTGTTTTAAGTAATGTTATTTAATGTTAATAAATGGAACAATGGAAGCAGCTAACAAATACGGGTAAAAAAAAAGTGAGATCACGTACGTAAGTGAGCACATGTGTAAACATATCGTCATTACTCTACATAAGAATATGAAAGCAACACTTATTTACTGTTCATATATATTTTAATTAATGTTTCTGAATTAAAAAAAAAATTCTACCCACCAGTGGTAGTAAAGTTGAAAACATAAGGACAGCCAACGTTGTTGTGTGTGTGTTTTGACTTGGATGACGAACTTGTAGTTAAATTTGGAAGATTTTAATTTTGTGGGGTTTTTACAGTCTAAATGGGTATCCAAATATGAAAGCCTACTGTAAATATGTGTCCAAATATGAGAGCCTACATACAGTAGAAGTCCAAAAATCCGAACTGCTTGGGGATTGGGTTGGTCCGGAATTTCGGATTTTCTGGATTCCCAGGCAGTACTTTTAAAATTCAAATTTAAGGAGGAATAAAGAAGAGATGAACAGGCACATTTTGATAGTTTATTCATTAGCAAATATAGCATGCTTCATTTATCAAAACGAGCAGTTTTAAAGATAAAGCTATGAATTCTAAAATTTTATTTTTTTGCCATTTTTATATCATAAATTGTAGACTTCCCAATGTCGTATGTTTCCATTAGAACAGTATTGCTCACACCACGTTCTAGTTTCTTAATTATTTCAAGTTTGTCACTCAATTTCAACGTGTTCTTTTTTCTCTTCACACAACGAAGTTTATCTACTTTAGGAGCCATTATTATGGGCTTGTACAGTACTCTGTAAATGGAAAGAGTAGGACTCAAAATTACACACGTTGTCACAGTTTGATTGCTCGTTTTAAAGTGGTGACCGCGTGGTCGCTTGTTGTCGCTGTGCAGCTGTGGCGCTCACGCATGCACACATACACACAAAAGCCAGCTACAAAAAAAAAAAAAAATAGTTTGAGTTTTCGAAAAGTCCAGATTCTCTGGTGGTCCGGATTTCTGGCATCCGGATTTTTGGACTTTTACTGTATAAAGAAACAAACATTCCTGCGCTTTCAGACCAGCAGACAACCTTTAGCAATTCCTCAATAGATGGCGCTGCCACACCACTGCCATTAGTAAACAAACACCACAGCAGCAAGGGTTTATTTTTATTCTTTTCACAATATATCAACAATATTAGTTAAATCAATAGTTTTATAGTACTGTATAGAGAATACTTGTAATTGTCAAGTACTGTGATGAGGTAACAGTCTTTGTAAGGCGCTGATTTATAAAACCTCTGCTACAACTCATCGACTAGTGTCCTGGAAGACACATGGTAATTTTCGAGGTATATTTTTGTCATAAAAAGTGCGTCTTTTTTCGGTTAACAAGCAACCTTCTGGAACGAATTGTGCTCGTTAACCGAGGGACCATTGTGTGTGTGTGTGTGTGTGTGTGTGTGTGTGTGTGTGTGTGTGTGCACACGTGCGTATATATACAATATATATATACTGTAAACCCTCGCTTTACGCGGTTTCACTTTACGCGTTTCCAGGTTTACGCAGTACCCTGCCGAACACGGAATGCTCACTTTACGAGGTGTGTGTACCCTTTTACGCGGCGAGCGGCTGGCGGTCCTCTCGCACTGCGCCATTTTTGGAAAAAGCTCCCTTCCAAGACCTTCGTTGTGAAGAATGCCAGCAAGTGTCGGGGCCGAAAGTTGCAGAAGGAGTGCATCACCGTCCTGTTTACCACCAATGCCTCCGGTACCTGTAAGCTCAAGTTATCGGTGATCCACACAGCACGCAAGCCGCATGCCTACAAGAGCATGGACATGACCAAGCTAAATGTCCACTGGCTGACTGCACGTAAGGCGTGGATGTTCTCTACTCTGTCCCTCTCCTGATTTGATGACTGTTTCGTGCCTGACGTTAAGAAATTCTGTGAGCAACACAATGTTCCATTCAAGATTTTGTTGCTTCTTGACAACGCACCAGGACACTCGCCCCTACTGTTAGATTGTCACCCCAACGTAAAAGTGGTCTTCCTTCCTCCCAACACTACGTCAATAATACAGCCCATGGACCAAGAATTGATCTGTAATGTGAAAGCTGCATTCTCTGCCAAGAAATTTGAGCTCCTGAACGACTACACCAACACCAAGGAAGAGTTGCATAACCTGAGTGACACCGATAGCAAGAGCTAAGACGATGAGGAACAACAGTTGGCAGAGCAAGAAGTACTTGTGAAACAATTTTGGAGAACATTCAACGTCAAGAAAGCTGTGGACTTCTTGGTGGAGGCATGGGATCAGCTGTCTGTAGCAACTGTTCGTCACGTATGGAGACGTGTTGCAAGGTATTCCGGGTGGGAGGCAGAGTAAATCTGTGACTGGTGAGGTTCAGACTGTTGCAGTGGCAGTGGACCTTGCCAGAGAAGCTGCAGAGTGTTACAGCTGCAGGCTTCTCCGAGACCACCAACGACGATATCCTGGAGGTGATAAGGGATCCTAATGTGACTACCGACGTGATGCTACATGATGATGACGTCAGTGAAGAGGCAGGTGGTGCGTTATCCCAAGAAGAACGCAAGTTATCCTATAGTAATGTAAGGGGTGCCATCGAGTGTATTGAGAAAGTCAAGCCCCTCCTTTCCGACGTCCCTGACGATAACAGGTATGAAATCTTCACTACCCAGTTGTTGCAGACTATGGAGCCCTACATCAAGGTGTATCACGACAACATCAACACCAGCCGTCAGCAAAGCATAACCGAGTTCTTCGCCCGAAACCCACCACAGCCAGCCCAAGCCAGTGACAGAGACAGAGACAGTGATGATGACTTTGAGGGATTTGTCAGGGAGGCACTAGTAAGTGTGGATGACAGTGATGAAGACTCACCTGAGGGCCAGTAGCCTACCCTCTGCCTCGGAACCAGCCTCCATTCCCCTACGCCGACCCATCTCTTCTAACCTAACCTACAGTATATTACAGTCGACCCTCGTTAATTCAGACTAATAGGGGGGGGAGGGTGTCCGTTTTAGCTGATTGTCCGAATTAACCGATTTAGGGGTTAATATCGCATTATATTTCAAAGTCATTGTTTTCGTCACGATTTTATCCCACTTTCCACTGTAATACCTAAGTAATTTCAACAAAAATATTACATTTCCGTGAATGCATTATATCAAGCACAGTATGAATAGAATATCATTGTAATATAACAGTATTTTAACCGAAAACTAGTAAAAAAAACCAATAACATCTCAAGAACATCGAATGCTTAGGTAAAGTCTTTTGTTTTCGTCATGTATTTCATCCTATTTTACATTGAAATACATCACGTTTCAGCAAAACTACTATTTATTTCCGAGAATATATTCATTCAGGCGCAGTTTAGGTAAAATATAAGTGTGATGTAACAATTTTTTAACTGAAAACGATTCGAAAAACACGTGTACCGTCTAGCTGATACACAACAGCTGGTGGTGCGTGATGCGTTGTTGTAAACAATAAGAGGTTGAAGTAGATTACCGGGTAATATATTAAGTGTGAAATGTCGAAAAGGTTTTTATTACCGGTATTTTTTGTAGATCAATGAGAACTGTGATACCGTATATGATATGATAAGTCAGCCTGTGCAAAGAACTTCAACATAGACTACTGAAAACACGTTGTAAGGTAATTTAGCCTATTGTAAGTTGGTGAGCTTCATTTGCTGAAGGAACTGCACAACTTTTCATTACTAATTGGTACATATTTTACGTTTCCATTGTTTACTGGCAGTAAAGGGTAAATATTTTTCATGCCTGAAGCTAAAAGTTGCTTTCCCCCCCCACACTAGTGGTGATGTTACATTTAACCAAAATGATGCTGGTGTTTTATCCCAGCAGTGGGTGGACCAGCATTTTAGCTTAAGGTCCGCGTAGGTAATATTCCTACACAAAAAAAAAAAAGAAAAAAGTTCGTTCAGATTTTGTCCGAATTATCCGAAATCTGGATTAAAGGGGTCCGAATTAACGAGGGTCGACTGTATTCTCGTATTGATTGTTCCCTTCTATATTATGTGTGTGTGAATACCATCATAAAGTTAATATGTTATTTTTACTAAAACTTACGTAATGTGTCGGGAAAAAGTTAAGTTTGGGGGTTGGCCCGGTCTCTTATTTCAATTAATCCCACATGTTATGTTGTTCACTTTACGCGGGCCGCCGTGGGTTCAATTGACCGAGTAAAGTGAGGGGGATATATATATATATATATATATATATATATATATATATATATATATATATATATATATATATATATATATATATATATATATATATATATAATCAACGACCTCACCAGCAAGGAATCGAACCCTCGACCTACTGCGTGTGACTAGGGAACGCTTACCGGCTAGGCCACAAGGACACTAGTGTCCTTGTGCAAAATATATGACATTTATATTCAAAATATTCCTGGTCTTACAAGGAATCCAGCAATGTCAATTATATTATCCTAACTTTAGTTTGAGGTATTATTTAATACTAAATGTTAAATTTTATTTTTTTCACCCACTCTTTCTCTTGAAGGGAGGAGTGGTGGGGGGTAGGGGGAGGGTTGGGACTGACCGCGCAGTTGGAAGAGGGGGGGAGGCAAGGTGGGGTACTTTGATTGACAGATAGTGTCGTGAGGAATATTTTTTTTTTTTATTAACTGAAGATATTTGTTTAAGCTCATAAAAATCATACAAATTACCCGGCCAGAATATAATTTACAATGCTGGAATTCTTATAATTTGGTGATCATTTTGAATAGAAACATCATATATTTTGCATTAGACATACAAATTTTAGATAAAATGTTTTCTCTAAGTAAATATGTTATCTTTTGTGCAAAATATATGACATTTATATTCAAAATATTCCTGGTCTTACAAGGAATCCAGCAATGTCAATTGTATTAGCCTAACTTTAATTTGAGGTATTATTTATTAAAATTTAGTGGTTTTCCCCAAAAAATTTCTCAGAGAGGGAAGAGCCAGCGAGTGTACTGTGAGAAGAGGGGGAGGGAGTTGAGTCCATTATTTGAATGGACATTAACTTGGCAACTGTATTTCTCTATTTCTCTTAAGTATTAATTGTGTACATGTACCATCATAAAATTAAGATGTTATTTTTACTACAACATAGTTATGTGTCTTCAAAAAGTGGAGTTTGGGGGTCGGGCTGGTTTCTATTGGAATTAATCCCATATGTTCTGTTGTTCACTTAACGCGGATTTCAATTAACGCGGGACCCTCTGGGTTCTATTGACCGCGTTAAGTGGGGTACAACTGTATATATATATATATATATACTGTATATATATACACACAGTTAACCCTCACTTTACGCGGTTAATGTAACCCGGAGGGTACCGCGGAAAGTGAGAAACGCGTAAAGTGAATAACATAACATATGGGATTAATTGAAATGGAGTCCGGGCCGATCCCCAAACTCCACTTTTTGACGACACACAACTATGTTGTAGTAAAAATTTTATCTTAACTTTATGATGGTATGAAAAAACAAGTAATATAGAAGAGGTTAGGTTAGGAAAAATAAAGGTTAACATAGGAAAAATAAAGGTTAGGTTAGAAAACTAAAACTTAGGTGGAACACTTACGGTAGTAGAAGAGATGGGTCGGCATACGGGGATGGAGGCTGGTTCCGAGGCAGAGGGCAGATTACTGGCCCTCAGGTGAATCACCATTACTAGGTGAATCACCATCACTGTCACTTACAGTTGTCAGGGCTTCCCTGACAAATCCCTCAAAGTCATCTTCACTGTTACTATCACTGGCTGTGGTGGGTTGCGGGCGAAGAAATCTGTTATGCTTTGCTGACGGCTTTCGTTGATGTTGTCGTGATACACCTTGATGTACGGCTTCATAGCCTGCACCAGCCGGGTATGGAAGACTTCATAGCGGTCATCGTCATTGTCGCGGGAAAGGAAGGACTTCATTTTCTCTGCACACTCCTTGGCACCCTTAATATCACTATGACTTAAACTGTGTTCTTCGGAGAATGACGCACCTTCTTCCTCCTCTTCACTGACGTGTTCTTCTTCCAACACCTCGTTGGCAGTCACTTCAGGATCTCTGATCACCTCCAGGATGTCGTCATTGGTGGTCTCGGAGAAGCCTGGAACTGTAACAGTCTGCGCAGCTTCTCTGGCAAGGTCCACTGCTACTGCAACATTCTGAACCTCACCAGTCACAGATTGACTCCTCCTCGCACCTGGTATTCCATGCAACACACGTCTCCATGCGTGACGAATTGTAGCAATAGACAGCTGATCCCATGACTCCACCAAGAAGTCCACAGCTTTCTTGATGTTAAATACTCTCCAGAATTGTTTGAACAGTATTTTTTGCTGTTCCAACTGTTGATCCTCATCTTCTTCGCTCTTGCTATCGGTGGTGGTGTCACTCAGGTTACGCAACTCTTCCCTGGTGTTGGTGTAGTCGTTCAGGAGCTGGAATTTTTTTGTTGAGAATGCAGCTTTTACATTACAGATTAACTCTTGGTCCATGGGCTGTAATATAGACGTAGTATTGGGAGGAAGGAAGACCACTGTTACGTTGGGGTGACGATCTAACAGTAGGGGCGAGTGTCCTGGTGCGTTGTCCAGCAGCAACAAAATATTGAATGGCACATTCTGTCGCTCACAGAATTTTTTTACATTGGGAACAAAACAGTCATCAAACCAGGAGAGGGACAGTGTAGAGAACATCCACGCCTTACGTGCGGTCAGCCAGTGGACATTTAGCTTGGTCATGTCCATGGTTTTGTAGGCGTGCGGCTTGCGTGCTGTGTGGATCACCGATAACTTGAGCTTACAGGTGCCGGAGACATTGGTGGTAAACAGGACGGTGATGCGTCCCTTCTGCATCTTCCGGCCCCGAATCCTGCTGGCATTCTTTACAACGAAGGACTTGAAAGGTAGCTTTTTCCAGAAAAGACCAGATTCGTCCATGTTAAACACCTGGTCGTCACTGTACTGTCCTTCCTCCATAATCTCACGTAAAAACGGAGGAAATTCCCGAGCCGCAGCACGATCAGCACTCGCTTCTTCACCACCAATGTTTATATTGGTAATCTTGTTCCGGATCTAAAACCTCTGTAACCACCCAGAGGAAGCATTAAAGGGTTTGGGCTCTGTAATTCCCATCTTTCGTGCCACTGCCATGTACAGTTCACGTGCGTAGTCCTTAACAGAGTGCGTGTCGACCGCCATGTTCCGTCGCGCCTGACGCACCAAGTACCTCACAAGTAATTTTTCTGTCTTGAGAAGCACCTGGTTGTGAAAATACTTGATCATAGAAGCACCTGTAGACTTTGTGATCTTCATGTGCTCCTTTATCTTGGCTGCATCCTTCTTTATTGTTCGAATCGTAGATTCATTCACACCATGCTGGCGCGCCAAATCAACCTGCTTTGTTCCTTTCTCCAACTCTTGGATGATGGTATACTTCACCTCTTAGCTTAAGGAACGTCGTGTCTTCTTTGGCTTAGTGCCGTTGGGTCCAGGTAAGGAAAGGTTTCTCTCTGGGGGTGGTGGTCCGGCGGAAGCCATTTTACGGAACAATGGATGCGCATTTACACGGTCTGGCCTTGAGGGATGAAACTACCGCGGCTAGGTCAAGCGTCGTCTTTCCTCCCTCCCTCCCTCCCCCAGATGGACACGTCATAATACTTTAAGCCAATTACAGCTAGCAGCAGAGGGGGGTAGGGATGCATGGCCAATCACAGGTCTGATACGTCATATGACGTCAGTGATAACGCAACAAAGACACACACTGTGCAACCTTACCGCGCCGCTTGCCCAAGCGGAGGGAGAGGCGAGGAGCACAGGCAGGCAGGCGGGCGGGTGGCGGGTGGGGCGAATCTAAAAATAGCGTCGCGCCGGACACTCTCCGCGTAATGGGGTTCACGTACCGCGTAATGTGAGCACGTGAGGTTCTGGCAAGGCACCGCGTTAACGTGGAAACGCGGAATGCGGGACCGCGTAAAGTGAGGGTTAACTGTATGTGTGCGTATATATATATATATATATATATATATATATATATATATATATATATATATATATATATATATATATATATATATATATATATATATATATATATATATATATATATATGCTGATAACCACCAGGAAAGAAGAAAACACGAAGTTCCCAAGCGCTTTCGTGTAATTCACATCTTCAGGGGTGAGTACAGTCTGTACTCACCCCTGAACATGTGAATTACACGAAAGCGCTTGGGAACTTCGTGTTTTCTTCTTTCCTGGTGGTTATCAGCATATACCTAGATCACGCGCACCTACAGTGATTTACTTGCATATATATATATATATATATATATACACAGTATTACCCCGCCTAACGCGGTTTCACTTAACGCGTTTTATCATATACGCGGTGCCTCGCCAGAACTGAACTTTCACTTAACACGGATTTTATCCACATATACGCGGTGAGTGTCCGGCTTGAGACACTATTTTTAGATTTGCCCCACCCGCCACCCGCCACCCTGCCTGACTGCCTGTTTTAGCTCATAAAATTCATACAAATTACCCGGCCAGAATATAATTGACATTGCTGGATTCCTTGTAAGACCAGGAATATTTTGAATATAAACATCATATATTTTGCATTAGACATACAAATTTTAGATAAAATGTTTTCTCTGAGTAAATATGTTATCTTTTGTGCAAAATATATGACATTTATATTCAAAATATTCCTGGTCTTACAAGGAATCCAGCAATGTCAATTATATTATCCTAACTTTAGTTTGAGGTATTATTTATTAAAATTTAGTGGTTTTCCCCCAAAAATTTCTCAGAGAGGGAAGAGCCAGCAGTGTAGTGTGAGAAGAGGGGGAGGGAGTTGAGTCCATTATTTGAATGGACATTAACTTGGCGACTGTATTTCTCTATTTCTCTTAAGTATTAATTGTGTGCATGTACCATCATAAAATTAAGATGCTATTTTTACTACAACATAGTTATGTGTCTTCAAAAAGTGGAGTTTGGGGGTCGGGCTGGTTTCTATTGGAATTAATCCCATATGTTCTGTTGTTCACTTAACGCGGATTTCACTTAACACGGGACCCTCTGGGTTCTATTGACCGCGTTAAGTGGGGTACAACTGTATATATATATATATATGCAAGTAAATCACTGTAGGTGCGCGTGATCTAGGTATATGCTGATAACCACAAGGAAAGAAGAAAACACGAAGTTCCCAAGCGCTTTCGTGTAATTCACATCTTCAGGGGTGAGTAGAGACTGTACTCACCCCTGAAGATGTGAATTACACGAAAGCGCTTGGGAACTTCGTGTTTTCTTCTTTCCTTGTGGTTATCAGCGTGTTATATGGACTAAAAATGAAGTATATATATGTACCTCGCGTTTCATACCAGCTGGATTCGGTAAAATGCTACTGACACCACATAAGAGGCACGGGCAGTTTCCCAATGAGGTTCACGGCGCCATTAGCTCGATGAACAGGCTTTGTGTGAAATATAACAGAGTCTAGAACTGCTTTTAGTGTCCTTGTGGCCTAGCCGGTAAGCGTTCCCTAGTCATACCCAGTAGGTCGAGGGTTCGATTCCTTGCTGGTGAGGTCGTTGATTATATGTTCAAAGTCCGCGTATTATATGGACTAAAAATGAAGTATATGTACCTCGCGTTTCATACCAGCTGGATTCGGTAAAATGCTACTGACACCACATAAGAGGCACGGGCAGTTTCCCAATGAGGTTCACGGCGCCATCAGCTCGATGAACAGGCTTTGTGTGAAATATAACAGAGTCTAGAACTGCTTTTAGTGTCCTTGTGGCCTAGCCGGTAAGCGTTCCCTAGTCATACCCAGTAGGTCGAGGGTTCGATTCCTTGCTGGTGAGGTCGTTGATTATATGTTCAAAGTCCGCGTGTTATATGGACTAAAAATGAAGTATATATATATATATATATATATATATATATATATATATATATATATATATATATATATATATATATATATATATATATATATATATATATATATATATATATATACACACAGTTGGTCCTCCTATTACGGGGTCCCGCATTCCGCGTTTCACCGTTAACGCGGTGCCTTGCCAGAGCCTAACATTTTCACATTCTGCAGTCGTGAACCCCATTATGCGGAGAGCGGCTGGCAAGCAGCGCCATTTTTGGATCCAAACCTCCCGCCATCCGCTATGTTGTGTAAGAGGCGCGAAAATGGTGCGCACAAGGTCGCCCAGTCATCAAAACATTACCGAGTTCTTCACCCGCCACCCACTACAGCCGGCCCAAGTCAGTGATAGTGATAATTATAGTGAGGATATGGACTTATATGAACTTTGGGGGGTTTGACAAAGAGGCCCTGCAAGCCTCTGTGGTGGATAGTGATACAATTGATACAAGTGATACAGGTGAGGGCCAATAATCTGCCCTCTGCCTCGGAACCAACCGCCCATCCCCGTGTGCCCAGCCATCTTTTCTACTAATGTAAGTGTTAAAAAACCTAATATTATTGATATTTCTCTTAATTATTAATTGTGTGTGCATGCCATCATAAGTTAAGATAATATTTTTACTACAACATAGTTGTGTGTCGTCAAAAAGTGGAGTTTGGGGATCGGCCCGGACTCCATTTCAATTAATCCCATATGTTATGTTATTCACTTTACGCGTTTCTCACTTTCCGAGGTACCCTCCGGGTTACATTAACCGCGTAATATGAGGACCAACTGTATACATACATACATACATACATACATACATACATACATACACACATACATACATACATACATACATACATATACACTCAAACGTTTTAAGTGTACTGTCGCTTGGCGCGGGGTTATGCAGTGTTTACAGTTCACGTTCGACATCACATGTTCAATTGATTCATGTGTTTTGTTTGAGAAGTGTTATTTGATAGGGGCTCTATAAATTTCATCCTTTTTTTGCAAATTTAGATGTTCCCATAAATACTATATGAAAAAATAAACAAAAATAATGTTTCGCAGTGCGGACTAATAGCGTTTTACACCCGTGCTCTGTTTCCATCACGCGATCAGTTGAAACACGTCGGTTGATTTGAAGCGTCCTCAGTGATTTTTGCTTACTATTTCTCCAATTTTGTGGTATTAACTGTGAAAGAAGAATATCTCCAAGAAGCGTTCTGGTGATCCCATTCCCGCTGATGATTGTTAAAGAAGGGATATAACCCTTGAAGAGAAGCTCGATGTTATCAACCTCAAAATCACCCTTCTCCCCCATCAAGTTATATTCATATTTTTTCAAGGTAAAGTGTTACATTTACTGTATGATCTCATTTTAAGATATGAATGTAATATTTATTAAGACTGTGCTATCCTTTGTGTTAGGCTAACTAATAAATTTTTTTTATTTCGAGTAATCTGCACCAAACCCTATTTTCTCCATAAGCCCTGTTATTTTTATTGCGTGAATTTCTATAACACAAGGTTTCACAAGAACACAACTATTGCATTGTAGCAGTACTGACTGCATATCCTTTGAAAACAAAAAATTCAATTTCGCACCATTTTCAACATTCCCCTGTGCGGTGCAGCAAACAGATGCCATCCTTTCCCGCCTCAGACACCCGCTGCTCCGAGAAGCCTCAGTCCACTCGTGGCTACCATACTGTGAATGCTACTGTGACTGCGTGAGGGCGCACAGACGCCAGGACAGCAGGGAGAGACTGGCAATGCGGGTGTTGCCGACCTCAGCGAAATATATAAATTTTTATTGACTTGTAAATAAACATTTTTTGTATATACGTAACTGTGTTTACGTTTTTCCATTAATATACTACAATATGATTAGTTTCAAATAATGATGTTAGTAAATGCCGGTACAGTGCATCAGTGATCAGTGTGACCACTGGGCCGTGAGTGGAGAGCATGGCGTGGTTAAGTGCATGACCTACCTGAGCTGTTTGGTGGCCACAGGTACAGTGATTCCTAAAAGGGTATTCGCTGTTTTGGCTTTTCGCAGGGGTTTCAGGAACATACTTCCCGCAAAATAGCACGGAATTACTGTACAGTGATCCCTCGCTTTATGCGTTTCTACATTTACATTTACGCTGTACCCTGCCAGAACCGGAATTCCCACTTTACGCGGTGCATCTACTCATATACGAGGATGAAGTATAATTTTTTTTACTTAGCTCATAAAATTCATACAAATTACCTGGCCAGAATATAATTTACATTGCTGGAATTCTTACAATTTGATGATCATTTTGAATATAAGCATCATAGGTTTTGCATTAGACATACAAATTTTAGATCTAATACAAGTATTTTGTTTACTCATAGCAAATATGATATCTTTTGTGCAAAATATATGACGTGTATATTCAAAATATTCCTGGTCTTGCAAGGAATCCAGCAATGTCAATTATATTATCCAAACTTTAGTCTGAGGTATTATTTATTACTAAAAATGTAAATATACTGTTATAACCCAATCATTTCTCTGGTAGGGAGGGAAGGTGGGGGTGAGGGGTAGGGAGGGAGGGAGGGAGTGACCCAGGGAGCAGGTGGGGAATTTTGATTGACAGATAGTATTTGGGTAAGTATATTTTCTTTATTTATTGAAGATATTTGTTTTAACTCATAAAATACATACAAATTACCCGGCCAGAATATAATTTACATTGCTGGAATTCTTACAATTTGATGATCATTTTGAATATAAACATCATAGTTTTTGCATTAGACATACAAATTTTAGATCTAATGTAAGTATTTTGTTTACTCTGAGTAAATATGTTATCTTTTGTGCAAAATATATGACATTTATATTCAAAATATTCCTGGTCTTACAAGGAATCCAGCAATGTCAATTATATTATCCTAACTTTAGTTTGAGGTATTATTTATTACTAAACCTTAAAATCTAGTGTTTTCCCCCAAACATTTCTCAGAGAGGGAAAAGCCAGCGAGTGTGAGAAGAGGGGGAGGGAGTTGAGTCCATCATTTGAATGGACATTAACTTGGCGACTGTATTTCTCTATTTCTCTTAAATATTAATTGTGTGCATGTACCATCATAAAATTAAGATGTTATTTTTACTAGAACATAGGTATTGTGTCGGAAAAAGTGGAGTTTGGGGGGACGGCCTGGTCTCTATTTCAATTAATCCCATATGTTATGTTGTTCACTTTACGCATTTCTCACTTTACGCGGGCCTCTGTGGGTCAATTGACCGCGTAAAGCGAGGGTTCACTGTACATTTCTTTGTACATGAGTAAAAGCGTACCCCCCGGTCAGCAAATGTTATTTGCGGATTTGGCGATTCACGGCCATTTTGAAAACCTAACCCCCACAAATTTGAAAGGCATACTGTACATCAAAATCTGTCATTAAATACAATACAGGACAGTATATGTTTTGTGGCATACTAAGACATTGTCTGATGCTGTCAACATTTCTGCAATTATTCCAGAGCTTGCAGCTACAGTACTTTTCCATTCTTTATTTTGTCAATCACTACAAATCATCTTCAACCTTTGATGGCAATGTAGTTGCTGTGTTGCATCTATGCTGCTGTGCTGTCAGGATGAGTAGCGACTTTGAAGCTTTGTTGGTTTGATGTCGGTGGCAGAAGTCACAGCAGTTATGAGCGCCAATGGAGGGAAAGCGTCCCCGCTGTATTTTTGCTCGGCATCGTACAGTACAGTATGTCTCAATAAGGTTTGGTTATTGTACATACAGTACCCTGGGTATTATTTCACTGTTGCACCTTTATGATAAGAGATTATTAAAATAAATTAATAAACTACTTACCTGAAGTAGTAGACATCAAACTTGCCAGCAGTAGCTCCAGTTGTGCGTTGAACTACTACTCTTGACCAGCCATCTGGGGTCGGTACCTCACCAGTATCTGGCATAACTGTCACAACAAGTGAAGCATTAGTCAGTACAGTACACACAAACATAAAGGTAACATGTGAAGTCCAAAACTTTCTGAAATCCGAGTCAATTTCATTATACAGTATTTATGGTAGATAATACACTGAATATATGATCATTTTTACTTGGGTAAATACTGTACGTATGTGTAATGATTAAAGGCAAGACCCAGGCTGCTTAGCACCTCAGAGTCAGGCGCCATGCCGATGCTTACCTTTCTGAGTCTTTAGTGTACATCTTATCATATATTTTACCTGCAAAATGATTATGTTATATTTCATAAAACTACCTGCGGAATACAGTCATGCGCCGGTTAACATCCAACCGAACAACGTCCGATCGCATTTACGTCCGTGGCAAAAAAAAAAAAAAAAACTTTCGTGACGCCTGCTGGACCACCACTCCACAACCCCCTGACGGAGACACGATGATCCTTCCCATACTGGCCAAATATTATGTGTTAAAGGAATATCCTCCCTTCCTTAGGCTTTAGTAAGCCCCTTTATAATATTTATTTATACAGTCATCCCTTGGTAATCGCGATTTTCGCTATCAAGCCTCCATCAAAATCTGCACACCTGCCGTTATAGCGCATTTCTCAGGCCGAGAATTTGGTTATCACGCATTTGCCTCCAGGTGTAATGTTAACCTACATCTATTGAGGATAAAATCTTTCACCTACAAATTGACAATAACACATTTGCTGTAATCAGACATACAGTAAAAGTCCAAAAATCCGGATGCCAGAAATCCGGACTGTATAGATATGTGGGTACCAAGATATGTGAACACGCCTGACGGCAGGACTCTGTTACCATTCATTGCACCATTTATTCACATGTCTGTATTACCATATTATCATAGCATGTCTGATATCTATGCTTATGTCTAATGCCTATGTTCACTCACTATGTCCCGATATACTATGTCTGTACCGCGCTAGTCGAGTAATTAGAAGACCTCATTTATTGTCCTAGTGATGTCTAGCAACTCTCCTTGCCCAGCTAGACAACTTGCCTCAGATCAGCCTCGGCCTACACACGGCCCGGGGTCCCTAGTTCCCGCTTCTGTATCGGTCGGCTATCACGCCAAGTCTTGTACCACTTATTGAATATATCTACTGCTCGTGCTCTGGAGTTTGAAGAACCTTGTCTAGGATTTCATCCCACCACATGGCGCAGTTGAGTAGCTCCAACACGACAGTTCACAAGTTGCAAAAGCCGGCCTAGTCTGTACCCCGGCCTCCTCTGTTTCCCGCCCAGAAGATATACTCCACGGTGCCCCTGGATTTAAAGTGCTTTGTGACCTTGTGAAGTGCAGTGCCTCTTATGTCTGTTTGCTATGTCTCTGCGGCCCTACAGGTAGCAGAGACGCCTTCAGCCCAGTCTCCAAGACAGCACCTCCGGCATACACCCCCCGTCCACGTAGGCCTACAAGCCACTGACTGACTCCCCCTGACTGAGTCACCACCAGCCCCGCCCGGGCGCGCGGAGTACACCGCTGCCAGCCGCCTTCTCTCACTTCACAAATATTACAGTCAATACTCTTCTACTTGCCCGCCAGTTCCTGCATTTAGGCAAGTACATTGACGAAAACATAGCACTCCACCTTATTCTCCTTGTCTTTCCCATCGCAACCATACCAAACACGAGATGTCTGACCACGACGATTTGCTGGGAAATTTAGATGAGGATTATGAGGAAGACGAAGCCTCACAGACCCTCCCACCCCCCCCTCACGCCTCACACGCCGAGCGCGCCAAATTCAAAGGATGGGAGCCAGGATATACGTCAGTTAATTCACTTCCTACAAGTTTCCCAAGAGAAGGAAGCCCAAAGACGTCAATTAGAGGAGGAAAAACGACGTCAAGAGGAATTGTCAAGACGTCAAGAGGAATTGTCAAGACGTCAAGAGGAATTGTCAAGACAGTCAGAGGAATCAGCTTACCGTCTTCAACTTCAACAACAACACCAAGCTGATACCCACAAATTCCTGGGACTATTGGAATTGCTGACAACGAGGACGACTTCACCAGCTGCCACAACCAATTCGCCAGCTTCAGCCTCTTCATCTATCCTTCAGACAACGCCTCCTCACACGTCACCTAGCCCCCTTGGGTATACCTCAGTGCCTTCTCAACCACCTGCTCCAGTCTCAACTCTCGTCGACCTCTCCGTGCCTCCTCCACCGCTTGCCGTCCCGAGCACACCCCTGCACAGCAAGTCTTCAGTTACCAGCCCCCCACCTCTTCAATCTGATGCAACATATCAAGTATACCGTCAATGGCGACGTCGGTTCGAAGACTTTGCTGTCATGTCTGACCTCAACCGAATGCCCCCTCATAAACAACTCATCCAATTAAGATCGTGCATTTCCCTCGAAGTCCAACGCCTCCTAGAGCACACGCTAGCCATTCCCCCTGATTCCTCCATGTCAGTGAAAGAGGTCTTAGACGCCTTGCAGAGTCATTTCCGTGGCCTCCGCAATGAAGCTTTGCGTCGCAGGGAACTGCTATCCTGCAAACAAGCTTCTGGGGAATCATTCTCAGACTTCTACGCACGACTTAAGGACCTAGCAGCCGAGGTGGACCTATGTACAGGCGATCCTGTAACCTGTGCTGAGATCCAGCTCAAGATGATCTTGCTGATGGGTGTACGTGACGAGGACCTGCTTCAGAAACTCCTCACCCTCGACGCCGCCTCTCCCCTCACCGACTTCGTCACCTGTTGCAGGTCGTATGAGGCCACAAGAGAGGCTGCCTCAGCTATACACTCATCGCCATCTCAAGTTCACGCCGTCTCCACCTACAAGAGGAATCAACGCCAGATGCAGACGGCGTCCTCTCCACAGCCCCCGTCACAGTCACCAGTTTTGTCCCCCGAATCCTGCAGAAGCTGTCAGCGCCAGCACGGTCCAGGAAAGTGCCCTGCGGCTGATAGTACATGTCGAAACTGCGGGTTTCAAGGCCATTGGCCCCGCACACCTCGATGTCCCGCCAACAAGGTCTCATGCAACGCTTGCAACAAGCAAGGACACTTCGCCAAGTGTTGCGGGTCCACCAAGAAGCCTCCATCTCCAGGTCAAACCGTCTCTTCACCGTCTCCCAAGAACAACAAAGGATGCCGACGCGTGGATGATGCCTCGAGTGACAGGTCCCCCAAGCCCGTCAATGTCCGCCTGTCCTACGGTACCAACTCTTCCAACCTCCTGATGATACCTGACACGGGCGCGGACATCACGGTGATTGGACCAACACACCTGGACGCCCTCAACATTCCCAGGAGTAGCCTGTCACCCACAGCCATGAACGACGTGCTCACAGCGGACGGGTCCCCGATGTCTCCAGCTTTGGGTTGCTTCAAGGCAACATTACAGCTCGGTCCCAAGTCTTGCCTTGCCACAGTCCACGTCCACGAGGGCATCCAAACCCCTCTCTTGTCATGTGGTCATTGTCAGGACTTGGCCATCGTCTCATCCGAGTTCCCAAAGCCCATCCTCGCCGTGACACACCTCAACAGGTGTGCAGAGATACCTGTTTCAGCCATGACCACACCTGCTGCCGCCCGGGAGTTCTTTCTTCGCCAGTTCAGCGACGTCCTTGTCTCCAAGTCCGACCTCCAGAAGACGCCGCTCAAGAAGATGACAGGCCCCCCGATGAGAATCCACCTCAAGCCTGGCGCGACGCCTTTCGCCACCCACACACCCAGGCCTATCCCCTTTGCCCTACGGGACAAGGTGAAGGCGGAGCTCGATTCTCTGGTGCAGCAGGGGATCATCAGACACGCCGGCGAGGAGCCCTCCGAGTGGTGCCACCCTATGGTCTTGGCACCCAAGCCTGTAGGTGTTCGCATCACAGTGGACCTCACCCATCTCAACTCGCAGGTCTCCCGTCCCGCCCATCCATCGCCTACGCCCATCCAAGCAGTCCGCAGCGTCACCCCGTCTGCAAAGTTCTTTACCACGGCGGATGCACTACATGGGTACTGGCAAGTCGACCTGGCGGAAGAAGACCGCCACCTCACCACATTCATCACGCCCCACGGCCGCTTCCAACACTGCCGCGGACCCATGGGCTTCGCAGCAACGGGGGATGCGTACTGCCTCCGTGGGGATATGGCTCTGCAGGGTGTCACCAACTGCGTGAAGGTCGTAGATGACATCCTGCTCTTCGACGATGATCTCCCGGCCCACTTGAACCGAGTTCATCTGATGCTCACAAGATGCCGCGCCCATGGTATCACCCTGAACAAAGAGAAATTTGTGGTCGCCGCCTCCCAAGTTAACTACTGCGGCTACAACATCTCGCCAGAGGGGATCTCAGCTGATGAGGAGAAGGTCAAGGCCATCAGGGACTTCCCTGCTCCAGCGAACCTGACCGACCTTCGCTCATTTATGGGCCTGGTAAATCAGCTGGCCGACTTCTCCCCTAAAATCGCCACATCAGCCCAACCTCTACGCCCCCTCATGAGCCCCAAGCGCTCTTTCCTCTGGACTCCTGACCACGACCTAGCGTTCAGGAATGTTAAGAAGGCGTTGCTGTCACCACCAGCCTTGGCACCCTTCGACCCGTCCTTACCAGTGGTCCTCCAGACCGACGCCTCCCGTCTATACGGCCTCGGATATGCCCTCCTTCAAGATCACGGCCAGGGTAGACTGCGCTTAGTTCAGTGTGGCTCCAGGTTTCTGACGGACACGGAGACCAGATACGCCACCATCGAACTAGAGATGCTGGCAGTCGCCTGGGCTATGGCCAAGTGCCGCCTTTACCTGTCCGGCCTTGGGCACTTCACCCTCATGACGGACCATCGCCCGCTCATACCCATCCTCAATCACTACACGTTGGACGCCATCGAAAATCCTCGCCTCCAACGTCTCAAAGAGAAGACCGCCCCTTACGTCTTTACAGCTGTGTGGCGCGCCGGGAAACTTCTGTGCATACCAGACGCCCTCTCCCGAGCCCCTGTTAGTCGCCCCACACCTGAAGATGAAGTCGACTGTACCACGGCCGCGGCTCACGTTCGGTCTTTAGTGACACACACAGCCACTTCTCTTGCTGACAAGATGACGACGACGCCCCCCATCGAAGACGATAGGACTCTCCAGGAGCTTCGCATCGCCGCCGCTCAAGACCCGGCATACGTCCAACTCCTCGACTACGTCTCCACTGGATTCCCCACCAACCGCTACGACATTCACGCCTCCGCCCTCCCCTTCTGGAAGCTAAGGGATAGCCTCTATGCGGACGGAGAGCTGGTGTTGTACGGCCCCAGGATCGTCGTCCCCGCTGCCCTCCGCCGGCGCACCTTATCCCGCCTCCATGACAGCCACCGCGGCGTTGAAGCCACCAGGCGCAGAGCCCGTCAGACCGTCTTCTGGCCTGGTATTGACGCCGATATTAAGAGCACGGTTGAGGCCTGTGAGCCTTGCCAGCAACTCCAGCCCAGCCAGCAACAAGAGCCGTACCTGTGCAATGACCTCCCGAAGCGGCCCTTTGAGTCCGTGTCCGCCGACTTCTTTAATGTGGCCGGAAAGTCTTTCCTGGTGGTCGCCGACAGGCTCTCTGGATGGCCCGTGGTAGTTCCCTGTGGTCGGGACACCACCTCTTCCAGGGTCATCCGGATGTTTTGTTGCTTCTTCCGGGAAGTCGGAGTGCCTCTCCGCCTCCGAACCGACGGTGGGCCCCCGTTCAATAGCCACGAGTTCAAGAGCTTTGCCGAACGCTGGGGCGTCCACCACATCGTCACCTCCCCTCATTACCCGCAGGCGAATGGCCACGCCGAGGCAGCGGTAAAGTCCGTAAAATACCTCATCCTCAAGACAGCACCAACGGGGAACCTGGACTGCGAGGAGTTCGACAGGGGCCTACTAGAACTCCGTAACACCCCTACCCCTGCCGGACGCTCTCCTGCCCAGGTGTTGTATGGCCGCCCCCTTCGTACTTGTGTGCCTGCCCACCCCCAGTCCTTCTTAGATGAATGGCAGATCAAGGCGGACGAGTGTGACCGCCGTGAGGCTGCCCGGATGGCCCAAGTGACAAGCCACTATGACGCCCACGCCCGCCCCCTTCCCAGGTTGACCGTCGGCCAGCAAGTACGAATCCAGGACCCGACGTCACACCGCTGGGACAAGGTCGGGGTCGTCATGGGCCGTGGCGAGTCTCGTTCGTACCAAGTCCGCCTCCCCAGTGGTCGTGTGTGGTGGCGAAACAGACGCCATCTCCGCCCAGTGCCATCCTCTAGTGACGAACCTTCCTCCCCGTCCCCTGTGTCCCCTTGCCCAGACCAGGAACGAAGGTCGCCAGTTGATCCCCCCATTGTCCCTCGCCGCTCCCCCCGACTCATGGAAAAAGAGTCCGTAGCCGCTCGAGATTGCACTACGAGCGTAAAGGGGGAGGGAGGTGTATAGATATGTGGGTACCAAGATATGTGAACACGCCTGACGGCAGGACTCTGTTACCATTCATTGCACCATTTATTCACATGTCTGTATTACCATATTATCATAGCATGTCTGATATCTATGCCTATGTTCACTCACTATGTCCCGATATACTATGTCTGTACCGCGCTAGTCGAGTAATTAGAAGACCTCATTTATTGTCCTAGTGATGTCTAGCAACTCTCCTTGCCCAGCTAGACAACTTGCCTCAGATCAGCCTCGGCCTACACACGGCCCGGGGTCCCTAGTTCCCGCTTCTGTATCGGTCGGCTATCACGCCAAGTCTTGTACCACTTATTGAATATATCTACTGCTCGTGCTCTGGAGTTTGAAGAACCTTGTCTAGGATTTCATCCCACCACACGGACCACCCGAGAATCTGGACTTTTCGAAAACTATTTTTTTTTTTTCTTTAGCGGGCTTTTGTGTGTATGCGTGAGCGCCACAGCTGCACAGCGACAACAAGCGACCACGTGGTCGCCACTTTAAAACGAGCAATCAAACTGTGACAACATACCGTATATACTCGTCCATAACCCCCTCGTTTATAGGTCGACCCTGATTTTTTGACCAAGAAATCGATAATTTATGATATTCCTCGTTTATAGTTCGACCCACGTTTTTTAGGGTAATGGAACAACAAAACCTTCAGTAGAAATGCTCTACGTCCTATAAACTGAGGCTCGCCATGCCTGAAACACCGAGTGCCGAAGGCAAATTGTTTACCATTTATTTTTACGACACTTTACACTGAAACGAGGGTAGTTTCAACAAAAATATTGTATAGTGTATTTCCATTCAAGTATTTATTCAAATCAATTAGGAGGGAATATTATTGTAATACAACAGTGTTTTAACTAAACCATTCGAAAAGCGATTATGGTAACATCTTTCGAACGAAAGAAAGCGAAAGTCATTGTTTTCGTCACGATTTTATCCCACTTTCCACTGAAATATGTACGTAATTTCAACAAAAATATTACATTTCCGTGAATGTAGTATATCAAGCACAGTATGAATAGAATATCATTGTATATAACAGAATTTTAACCGAAAACTATTAAAAAAACGAGTATCATCTCAAGAACATCGGAAGCTTAGGTAAAGTCTTTTGTTTTCGTCATGTATTTTATCCTTTTTTACATTGAAATACATCACGTTTCAGCAAAACTACTATTTATTTCCGAGAATATATTCATTCAGGCGCAATTTAGGTAAAATATACGTGCGATGTAATAGTTTTTTAACTGAAAACGATTCGAAAAACACGTACCCTCTAGCCCTGTTCAAGGAGAGGACTGGGAGAAGCTGTTTGGTGCTGAAGACGATGACAAGGAAAATGATTTTGATGGATTTTAATGAAAATATTCTGAAATATGGTATCGTAGTATTTATTCAAGTCAATTAGGATAGAATATTATTATAATACAACAGTTTTTTAACTGAAAACCATTAGAAAAGCGATTACGGTAACATCTTTTGAACGAAAGAAAGCGAAAGTCGTTGTTTTCGTCACGATTTTATCCCACTTTCCACTGTAATACGTACGTCATTTCAGCAAAAATATTACATTTCCATGAATGCATTATATCAAGCACAGTATGAATAGAATACCATTGTAATATAACAATATTTTGAGTCCTACTCTTTCCATTTACAGAGTACAAGCCCATAATAATGGCTCCTAAAGTAGATAAACTTTGTTGTGTGAAGAGAAAGAACACGTTGAAATTGAGTGAAAACTTGAAATAATTAAGAAACTAAAACGTGGTGTGAGCAATACTGTTCTAATGGAAACATAAGACATTGGAAAGTCTACAATTTATGATATAAAAAAGGCAAAGAATAAAATTCTAGAATTCACAGCTTTTTCTTTAAAACTGCTCGTTTTGATAAATGAAGCATGCTATATTTGCTAATGAATAAACTATCAAAATGTACCTGTTCATCTCTTCTTTATTCCTCCTTAAATTTGAATTTTAAAAGTACTGCCTGAGAATCCGGAAAATCCGAAAATCCGGACCAACCCAATACCCAAGCAGTCTGGGTTTTTGGACTTCTACTGTATCTAGTTGCCTCAACAATTGGGTTGCAATTTCAAATTCTGTGTCATTACTAAGGAATAACGAAGTCTCTGGTGCACTCTAAGATTGAGAGAAAACGAAGGACTCAGGTGTCCTGATGTGAGAGAAAACGGATTCCTATGATGGGGGACTCAATTAAAGAAAGACATAGCTGCATGTTTTGTGGACTACAGTATTAAGCGTACCCTTTTCATCACTATGTAATAAACCCAGCCATACCTGTGTGTGTTTATGATATTTACCATAACTTTATATATATCTTTAGTGGGTTTAAATGGTCGTAAAATGGGAAACTTGGGGTTGGATCTTGGGTGCCTGGAACCAATTGGAATAAATCCCATAGATTCTGCACTTTCGTTATCACGCACTCGGATAGGGTCCCAATTAGGCATGATAACCAAGGGATGACTGTACTGTACTGTATATACTTGTGACACTTGCCAGTTGCTTCTGGTGTTATGGTACAGGGGTACCTAGTGACAGCACTAGGATCCCACTTCCTCTATCAAGGAATAAGCAAATGAAATTGAAATTGAAAAAAAAAAACATTCAAATAATGGGACGTAGCAAACGTAAGTGGCCCTAAAGCGGGCACAGTCACGTTTGTATCACGTATGCATCGTGTATTCTTATAGATTATGCTGCCAGGCGTATTATGTTATTTTATTAGCCTTCCTAACCTCTGTGTTTCATTAGTTGTGTATGTATATATTGTGAATTTGGTCAATATTGTACAGTACAAGTACACTGCAATACAGTGGTCCCTCGGTTAACAATGGACCTAAGTGCAAACCTGTTCTGTACAATTATACATGTACTAAATGATTATGGTACTAAAATTGTTATGTCTATTGCAAATATAGATTGTTTATACAGGTATTCAAATAAATCACTATCTTACAAGAATCCCAGCAATGTAAGTTATATTCACCCAGGTCGTTTGGGTGGCAAATTATGAGAAGAGCTTAGTCACTCTTAAGGAATAAATAAACACGCAGGCCTTCAGTGCCAACTGTCAAATCATATCGCCTCACCTCCCCCCCCCCCTCCCTCGCTCTCCCCCATCTGCCCAAGCCAGGGTTTTAGGCCTTAAGTTTTTCATGTAATATCTCAGACTATAGGAGAATATAATTTGTATTGCTGAAATCCTTGCAAGACAGAGATTAATTTGAATATAAACATCATACATTTTGCTCAAGAGATAAAAACTGTAGTACATTAGTGTACAGTACTGCAGTACATTTTATAATATAAAGGTTTTCAACTGTATTTTTGGGTAGATTTACATAAATTTCTTCATTTATTTTTATCCATTTACATGCACACACCATACTAAAAGAAATGTAAAAGAAATAAATTACCTTAGTGCAAAGCTGGACTGCATATGTACTAATTTGATTACGGTACAAAAATTGTTATGTCTAGTGCAAATTATAGCTTGTTTATATTTAAATTAATCACTATCTTACAAGAATCCCATCAATGTAAATTATATTCACCCAGGTCATTTCACTGGCTTTTTATAAGAGTGAAGCTTTAATCACTTAAGAACTAATAAATAAACACACGTTAGACCTTGGGCGCCAACTGTCAAACGTACTACTGTACCTCACCTCCCGCTCCCCTCCCCCCACGCTCCCTCCCTCCCTAGGTAGTAGGTAACTACCAAGCAGGGAGGTACTACTGCCTGGGAAGATATTGGAAGCATAATGTGTTGTCTAATGGTAGACCCTGCTGCCATATGGCATCACAAAAATTGTGACCAAGTCCCAGGTTGCTCATCTGACTTTCTGTTTCATTTACACGCAATTGCAGGGTCTCAATTGTTTCTCTTACCATTGACAACACAACATACATATTTCGTTTCCCACTTTTGATCTTTTTTTTTCATTTTTGTATTTATAGTTCTTTATTATTAATATTATTATTATTATTATTACAGTTATTGTATTATTATCATCATTATTTTATTATTTAATTTTTGTTTGTTTTATCATAAATTATATTTACCGGTATTATGAATTATTATGACTATTATTTATTATTATTATTATTATTATTATTATTATTATTATTATTATCATTATTATTATTATTAAATTTTCGCCCCCCAGACCCCAATGTGGGTCAGTGACCTGTGTCCGGGTGGGCTAATCCCCATTAAAAAAAAAAAAAATCTACCCAGCATTGCTGGAATGCTTGTAAGACAGTGAATAATTTAATATAAATGTCATGTATTTTGCACAAGAGATAAAAATTAATCACCTGTATCACAAAACAGTAGTGATTTAAGAGTAAGAGTGTATATGTACACTCGCACCAAAAATTATCGGTGCAGGGTGAGATCGACGAGTTCCGAAACAATACGTATACACTGTGATATGTCGGGAAGGTTGGTGAGTGTATCCTCATAACCCCCCCCCCCCCAGGTGTTGCCATATGGCTGACAATCAGGGATGCCAACATATGGCTGGAACAACTCGCCTTTCCCAATACCTATCGTCACTGGTCTCAAATTGTTCACACTACAGTATGCACCGATACTTTTTGTTGCGAGTGCACATATATAGTATTCCACATACACGTAAGTGTAAATACAGAGTTTATGTGATGATCGGACAACGTCCATTTCGGTTAACGTCACGTTTCCAAGAACGTACAGTATCTAGGACGTTAACCGGCGCATGACTGTATATGTATCCATATACTGTAAATTAAATATAAAAGAATTTTGTGCAGAGACTTGGACCCCATCCCTACTGGGTGAGCTACTGCATTGTACAGGTTCTGTATACAGGACATAGGTATTCCAAAACCCAAAAATATTCCAATTCCGACACCCTTAAGGCCCCAAGCATTTAAAATAAAGGATACCCAACCTGTATGCCCATGGAGACATAATCAGACAAGAATAAATAGATGTAACTTGGACTCGCCCAACCTTAGTTAATGCCCAAGTAACCCATTGCCCATAGCAGCTAATCCACAAAACTTGGTCCATAAACTCACAAAAGTTTAAATATTTACATTGTTGACTTTTTATACTTATTTTGTAATGACCAACCACGGTCGTACACGTCAGTTAATGTAAAATCAGACGATTCATATTACGCTCAATAGTCCACAAAACAAGTAGCTATGCTTTCTTTATTTGAGACCCCCGTCTGAGGAGTCCGTTTTCTCATCACCTCAGGACAACCGAGTCCTCCGTTTTCCCTCAATCTTAGAGTGCACCCGAGATTTCGTTATTCCTTAGTCATGACAGAGAATCTGAAATTGAACTGTGGTTGCATATGTTGAGGCTCTGATTACAGTTGGAACATTCAAGATCTGTTGTGAGTAATGATGAAAGCTTCAACTGTCCTTATTGTTGGTAAAACTTGTCAAGTAAGTGAGTGTCGAGTTTGTCAGTATGAGTGGCATATCCTCGTGTCGTCCGTGGGGATAGCCATGAGTTCCAAGTGCTACTGAAGTTAGATTATTTTGATGCCCAAACATCAGAGAATTGGATGGTTGTAGTTTAGTTAGTGTCGGTTGTCTATTTTAGAAAGTCATTATTCTACTGAAAAGATTCTGTCAAACTCAAAATCTCCAAGACCTAACGGCTCTTCTCGGGAATAATTCCTTGGCTGTGGTTTGTGGTTTCCTGTAAGTAGAGTTGTTAGTGCATGTTTAACGTCCATTTCACTTTTTCCTGACAGACTCAATCTCTTATTAGATTATAGGGATAGACATGGAAAATTAGCCTGACCCGTGACACTGACATTCATAGTTGAGTGTACAGCGACCGAGGTGAATATAATTTCTGTTGTTGGCAAAATTAGTCTTTCTGGTATGTATGCGTGGGCAGGAACTGCCCCAGGCTCACATATATATGGATGCACAAGGAAAAATCACACGTTCGTGACTCTTCCTCAACGCATCTCCAGGCACTGTCTGTGTTGGCACCACTACTGAGGTTCGGTAGCTGAAGGATGTCTTTAATATGGCGAGATAAGAATCCAAGGACAAGATTACCCAGGGAACGCCATGCGGAGACACTGCACGAGTCTACCCCCCGGGCGCTCCTTGCAAGAGAGCTTCGGCTGTCTGTGGCGTAAACAACTCCCATTACTAGTGAACTCAGTCTTGTCCGTTCCATTGATCTTGGCTATATGTATTGAGCAGTATTGGTATCTATGATTGGGGATTAACTAGCAGAAATATAGTTATCCAAGGTTAAGTATTGAACCCATGAATGTTGGTGTTACTAGTGGTACCGTTGTTGAATTCACCAACCAGGTGTACTACCACTGAAGGCTAGTTAAAGTGCCATGTTGTCCATTGCGAACTAACAGGATGTGTCTGACAATATCTTCATTTTGGATTTTGTCGACCGTTTTATATAATCATCTGTAATGACAATGAACTAATATAATGAGTGTGTAATGTTGTAGTCAAGAAATTAATATCTATTTTGCTGTGTGTAAAGTAAGACCTAAGTGGTCCAGTCTTGTCTGAGTGTAATTAATTAACATCTTGTTCACTCCTTGTTAATAAATTTTGGATAAGTAAACTACAAGTCTCACCGCTCTATTCCTTCTACCCATTGGTTCTCAGAAAATAACTATTGAAACTCACGTTCCTAGAAGCTCGCTGGCACGCCAACAGTTCACTAAGATATGTTATATTCTAATAAAAGTCTCGGTGGTGGCAGGCTACCGTTGTCAGTATAGTAAGTGTTATAATGATAATGACATGGTTTCCCAGACTGATCCATCGTTTAGAATATAACAAAAACAAGATATTCTAGAGAGAAAGACAAAATATAAAATTCTTAAACTATGTACACCAGAAAAGATTACCTAATATAAAAGATAGAAATGTGCAAGAGAATAAGTAAATAAGAATATAAGAAAGAAGAAGATAAGTATATAAACATATATAAGAATAAATAGAATAAATTTGAAGTAAGAAAAGTCATGAAACAGTAATGAATTGTGTGTGAAGATTATTCTTTTTATAAATATTGCTTTATTCACCATAACTTGGCTGCATCTACCCGAACCGCGGGACACACAAAGACATGGTTTGGGCCGCTGATTGCCCATGGACAGTAAATAAACGTTGCCACACACAAGCCTGCACTACAGTGTCAGGATGAATAACCAGTGTTTGGCGGGAAGGGTGAGCCGGTAGTCAGGCTATGAATGCTGCACAGGTCAGGTCAGCGGTGCATGCACAAAACCTCCCTTGATTTTTAATTTTGCATATATCCTGGATGTGAGAACAGTGGACCCTGAAACCTGAAGCAGCAGGATAGCAAACCACGATCAAGTGACCGTTGGTAGAGCGGCGACAGCAGGCTTGGTGGCGATTGAGAGCGACGGAGGAGATTGTGGTGGGGCGGATAAGCACGAGGATTGTTCACTTTTGTATAGAATTATGAGACCTTGGCCACATATTCTACTTGGGTTAGTAAAGACTTTCTGATATAGTGCCAACTGAACAGCGTCCCCTGGTTGCTCACAGCGCCCCTAGCGGCTGACCACTAGACCACGTGAGGCCCCTCATAACACCATCTGTGAGGGAATTACTACACCACGTGAGGCCCCTCATAACACCATCTGTGAGGGAATTACTACACCACGTGAGGCCCCTCATAACACCATCTGTGAGGGAATTACTACACCACGTGGGGCCCCTCATAACACCATCTGTGAGGGAATTACTACACCACGTGAGGCCCCTCATAACACCATCTGGGAGGGAATTACTACACCACGTGAGGCCCCTCATAACACCATCTGTGAGGGAATTACTACACCACGTGAGGCCCCTCATAACACCATCTGTGAGGGAATTACTACACCACGTGAGGCCCCTCATAACACCATCTGTGAGGGAACTACTACACCACGTGAGGTCCCTCCTAACACCATCTGGGAGGGAGTTACTACACTACGTGTTTGCTGTTCAACACCTACAATAATCTGTATGTCCACTGTATGTTCCTTTACCTTTCTCTAATGAAGGCTTTTGTTAAACCACCAATGTATGTAATAAGTCATTTATGTCCAATGTATATTTTCAGCCTTCGGGCTGCAGAACTTTTTCAATAAACCGTCAATTATTATTATTATTATTATCATTATTATTATTATTATTATTATTATTATTATTATTATGACCACACTGCACACATAAATGGGGAGGGTAGCGGGTGGTTATACTGACTATGGGTATCAGGTTCCTGCCCTGCTAACCCTCTCTGCTCCCCACTATGTGAACAATACAGTGGTTAAAATCACCTAGAGGCTCACAGGACCCCAGATCAATAACATCACCAAATACAGTGGTCCCTCGGTTAATGAACGGTTCAGTTAACGAATTAGCTCCCATAAGGATCTTCAATTCAGTTAACGAACAAAACTTTGATTAACAAAATCCCTACGACAAACACGTTTTGTTGTGAGCATCAGCTGATTGGCTAGTCCGCCAATACAGTAATTTGTTCTATGTTTACATTTGTTTCCAGTGGATTAAATATCAAGAATGTTGTGTTCTTGAATATTTTTTCATTTTTTTATTAAAATTATTGGTCATTCTAAAATTTACATGCATACCCCGGTACACTGTCCTAAGGGCAAAGCTGTACTGTATATGTAATCAAAATAATGTACTAAATGATTACTAAAATTTTTGTCTAGTGCAAACTATAGCATGTTTACATTCAAATTACAACTCCTCCCCGACTTACGACCTACGTCCACCCGCACTTATGACCTACCCGACCTACGTCCACCCGCACTTACGACCTGCTCAATCCGTAACGACCGTCCGCACATACGACCGTGCAGTCGTGACCAAATTTTTTTTCAAATGACGCGAGCCTTTTCTATACCGAAAAGTTTCCGTCCCAAACGAGAGCGTGGCTTGGATCACCGTGTGGGTACAGCACCCACGCAGTAGAGCGCTTAATTGGTGTTTGGCTGTCGTATCCGCAAGTGTTTGGTGTTTGGCTGTCGTTGTATCCGCAAGTGGTTGGTGTTTGGCTGTCGTTGTATCCGCAAGTGGTTGGTGTTTGGCTGTCGTTGTATCCGCAAGTGGTTGGTGTTTGGCTGTCGTTGTATCCGCAAGTGGTTGGTGTTTGGCTGTCGTTGTATCCGCAAGTGGTTGGTGTTTGGCTGTCGTTGTATCCGCAAGTGGTTGGTGTTTGGCTGTCGTTGTATCCGCAAGTGGTTGGTGTTTGGTTGTCGTTGTATCCGCAAGTGATCGCGCTGTGTACTGACATTATTTTTGTATTTAATTGACTTTGTAATGACTGGAAAGCATTCAAGTGAGAGTGCTGGTGGTGCTCAGAAGAAAAGGAGACAGTCAATTACTTTTGAGACAAAAATGAAGATAATAATGCAGTATGAAAATGTAAAAACTGTGGCAACGATTTCACGTGACCTAGGCTTCTCGCACTCGACCATATCCACTATTCTGAAGGACAAGGAACGTATTTGTGATGTAGTGAAAGGAACAACACCTATAAAGGGAACTATAATTACGAAGAAAAGACAAGGTCCCATTCACGAGATGGAAAAATTATTGGTGATATGGATGGAAGACCAGATACAGAAGCGTGTACCCATAAGCCTTCTAAACTTTCAGGCTAAGGCAAGAAGCCTGTTCGAAAGCCTGAAGGAGGAGCTAGATCGTGTAAGGAAATTATTTGCTTGAGCAAATATTCAATGTGGATGAAACTGGATTATTGTGGAAGCGCATCCCTGAACGGACATACATCCACAAAGAGGCGAAAACAATGCCAGGATTCAAGGCATTCAAGGACCAAATTACACTTTTGTTGGGGGGGAATGTAGCTGGTTTCAAGATCAAGCCCTTCATGATCTATCATTCAGAGAACCCCAGGGCTTTTAAACATGTCAGCAAGCACACACTGCCAGTGTTTTATCGCAGTAACAAGAAAGCCTGGATGACCCTAGTACTGTTTGAGGATTGGTTCATGAATTGTTTCATTTCTCGAGCCAAGGAGTATTGTCTGCAACAAGGGATTGCACAAGATTTTGCTGATTTTGGATAATGCTCCGGGACACCCACCACACCTGGACGACATGCACCCTGATGTTAAGGTAGTCTACCTTCCACCTAACACTACCTCTATCATCCAACCCATGGATCAAGGTGCTATTGCTGCTTTTAAAGTGTATTATTTATGTACAACCTTCGCTCAGGCTGTTGCTGCTACTGAAGGTGAGAAAACACTCAGACAGTTTTGGAAGGAGTACAACATTTTGACATGTATAAAGAATATTATTGCAGCAGCATGGGATGAGGTTACAGGTCAGTGCATGAATGGAATATGGAAGAAAATACTCAAAAGATATGTGAACAGTTTCAGAGGATTTAATGAAAATGAAGTTATTTGTGAGATTAGTAACAAGATAGTGAAGTTGGGTAAACAGCTGGAGTTAGAAATTGATAATGAAAATGTTGAGCAGTTGGTTGAAAGTGTAGCAGAAGAGCTAAGTAACGAACTGGAAGCACACAAAAATGCAGAGGAAGAAGAGTCTAAATATAGAAGGACCTGCAACCCCCAAACATTTTTCAGTGAAACAAATGGCAGAGGCATTTGTTACAATTAACAAGGGGATGCAAATGTTTGACGGAATGGATCAAAATGTTGAGCGTTTTGTCAAAGTTGACAGAATGGTCCAAGATGCACTTGCTTGCTACAGGGAAATTTATAACGAAAAGAAAAAGCAAACTGTGCAGTCTAAATTAGACATCTATTTTAAGAAGTCCCCTAGTGCTGTCTCCTCACGCCCCACCAGTGCTGCCTCTTCACTCCCTCAAGATGATCCAATACCTTCAACCAGCAAGTTTCCATAAACCTGTCTGAAGAAAGTGACATTGATGACCCACCCAGCCCTGTCTCCTCTTCTGTTTCATCCAATTAATATAGTCTCCACGTATCCTGTAAATAGAAAATTATGGGGGCCCCATGTTCATTCAGCTGACTACATTAAAGGTAAGTGCTCAGTCACACTGTATCCATTCCTCATTATGTATTAATTTTACTGTACTGTATTTCATTGTAGATTTATTTATTTATTTTTTTTTTCAACTTACGACCTGGATTTGGGTCCCTAACCCCGTCATAAGTCAGGGAGGAGCTGTAATCACTATCTTATAAGAATTCCAGCAATGTAAATAATATTCTCCCCGGTCACTTCTATGATATTTTATAAGAAAAAACAAAAATTCAATCTAAAGGACATAAATAAACAAAAAATACTTCACTAGACCTTAGGCACCAACTCCCAGCCAGGGTTTGGTGGTCATACAGTAGGCTTTAAGTTTTTATCTTATATAATATCACAGGCAAAAGTTAGGGGAATATAATTTGCATTGCTGGAATCCGTGCAAGATAGTGAATAATTTGAATATAAACATCATATATTTTGCTCAAGTTAAAAATTTTAGTACATTAGTGTAGTACATTTTAATAATGTACAATTTTTCAACTGTATTTTTGGGTAGATTTACATAGATTTCTTCATTTATTTTCATTTACATGCACACACCATACTAAAATAAACGTACAAGAAATAAATGACCTAAGTGCAAACCTGCACTGTACATGTACTAAATGTACAAAAAAATTTGTCTAGTGCAAATTATAGCTTGTTTATATTCAAATTAATCACTATCTTACAAGAATCCCAGCAATATGAATTATATTCTCCCAGGTCATTTCAGTGGCATTTTATTAGAGAAAAGCTTAGTCACTCTTAAGGGCTGATAAATACACACACAGGAGACCTTCAGCATCAACTGTCAAACATATCACCTCACCTCCTGCTCCCTCCCTCCCTCTCCCCCAGCCAGGGTTTTAGGCTTACAATTTTTATCTTATATAATATCCCAGACTAAAGTTAGGTCAACTTATATGCCACAACTTATGGTAGGTACAATGCTTGGAGGATTACATATTGAGATGGCAGCCTGAATGGCAGCAGGGATTTGCAGGGATGGACAGATGTATTTATTGAAGCCCAGGTTACTAAAATCAGGTAAAGCAGACTCATATCTCAACAGCTCATCTAAAGTGTACGAGGTATGCACACCAGGTTGCAGCAGCTTCTTTATACACACTGCAGTGCCAAGCCTATGATGAATATGTTGAAAAGCTTGAGAATGACACTAGTAGTGAAGGATTTCCATCATGGTGCCAGGAAATGGCAAGACACCATCCCCAGTTCAAATACTGGTCGCTTGTTCTAGAACTAGAATTGACTGTGAGGTCTCTCAGGTTATCAAATTTCATGTTGTATGTTGATGCCCTTGTTCAGCTCATGCCATGGTTCTCTGTACTGGATCGTACACTATTCATGCTGGTTATTGTATGTGTACAATGAAAGACAAAAGTCGTGTCGTGAAATTTGGTGAAAACATATGCCGAAGGGCTAAAACTTTTGGTGTGCTCTGCCTTGTGGCAGGGTTCTCATAATGTTTCACGAGTTATATTTAATATTGGGACAAAAACGCGACATGACTTTTGTCTTTGATTGTACACAACATGCAGGAGCTGCCAGTAAAACATCCCCAGCTCGCTAGAGAATTTGAAGTTGGGAAATTCACATTACTCAAGACAAAACTTGCATTTTTGGCCATGTCTCTGTATCAGGTCCATGAACAAAATAATGAGATGGTAAAGGGTGAGGGTGGAGCCACTGGCTTGAATGGAAATCCACAAGCCCTCCATTGGTGGATGATTGGAGGCCCACAAATTGCCACCCTTGTTAATGAATTTGAAGAAAGTGCACACCTAAATGCAGAAGAGCAATTACTGCACCATGAACAGGTGCCAGTTTTCAAAGTAAGTTTATAGCTCAAGTGCAGTCAATGGTCGACACCATTACAGAGCTCAATAACCCACTCTGTGATGAAAGCAAGGAACTTGTGTCCCTTGGTAGCAACATTGTTGCTGAATTGTCAGTGGTCAAGGCTGTGGGTGAAGTAAGAGACTGGATTACCTCAAAACAAGTTTGCTTTGTTAAAGGATCAACCAAAACAAGCTGTTCATTCTAAGGTTAGCCTTAAACTCAAGTCAACAGAGAATGACTGCCTGTTATTTTCCAGACTCTACATTGGATGTCAAAACCGTGGTGGCAGTCTCGACGACTTCTATGCACATGATAATCGGGCCGACCCTCCTTCTATTTCTGATGGTGGCAGATTACAAACAAGCTCTAAGTCTGATGTTACAGTGCTTTCAAAAACTCTGTGAGGCAAGGACAGTGAGCCTGATGTCTCAGCAGTGGTCACTGATGGTGCTGGTATTGTGCAGATACTCAAACCAGGAACAATGAAGACCTTCAGAGTACAGCAAAGCTGTTCTTGAGCCTTACATTGCACAATGGCTTGGAAAAGTGAAGAGTGGATGTGGTATGGGATGTTTATCTGCAATGCAGTCTGAAATCATCAACTAGAGAGAGACGAGGCACAGGAACCAGAAGCAGAGTGATGGCTTCAAGTTTTTTACCATGAAATTGGCCCAAGTTCTTGCAATTGGATGAAAATAAAACAGAAATACGGTGATATCTCCGTTAGCCGGAACAACTGATGCAGAGCTCTTCTGGGAATGAGAGATTTCCGGGTAACGAGACGACTCTCTCGGAGCCGGAAAATATTCCTCGTCTCCGGAATTTTCGGGATACCGGAAAAATTTTCTCGAAATTTCCGGAAAATGTGCCCGATTATCATCTCTCAAACCCGGAAAAACTCCCCCATTTACAGAATTTTCCGAGTATCGGGAAAATTTTCTCAGAATTTTCTAGAAAATGTGCCACTCGGAAAATAGTTCCCAATTTTCCGAGAAAAGTTCAATTCCAGCTCGCGGAGATATTACTGTATTTCATTTCTTATCGCAACATATCATCCAGCTGAATAGGGACGGGAAGTAATCAGCGTAACAGATGGGCAGGATGTTGTGTGTGTGCAGGATTGTGTGGATTTATCTCAGCTTGCACTGTGTTCTCACGAAGAAGTCAATATACATTTATCATTCTTCACTGTATGAATGCTGTTACCAAGGGCCATAATAGATTTCTGGCAAGAACTGTGGAGGAACAATGGATAGCTTTTGGGTCAGGCAATAACTTCAGGTACCTGCCAGTTCACCTATATGCATCTGCCATGTGGCAAGAAAAAGCAAGAGCACTGTTCCATGTCATAACAGGATGTGATACTGTCTCCTTCTTCTGTGGTCCTGGGACAGCTTGGGATGTATGGAGATCTTATCAACAGGCCACACATGTGTTCCTACAACTTTCTGCATCCCCTATTGATGAACAACTGGCTGTACTGGAGAGATTTATTGTTCTACAGTAGAACGTCGATATAACGTGAGATACGTTCCAAGAGAGGTCGCTTTAAATCAAATTCGCACTAAATCAAAGTGTTGTTTCAATGGAATAATTTAGTTTGGTACTTGAGAGAAAAACAAAATATTAAAAAGACTTTTATTAACTAATAAATATGAGAATAATATGGCATAATGATATACAATAGAAGTCCAAAAATCCGGATGCCAGAAATCCGGACCACCTGAGAATCAGGACTTTTTGAAAACTCAAACTTTTAAATTTAGCAGGCTTTTGTGTGTGTGTGCGCATGCGTGAGCGCCACAGCTGCACAACGACAACAAGCGACCACGCGGTGGCCATTTTAAAACGAGCAATCAAACTGTGACAATGTATGTAATATTGTGTCCCACTCTAGTCCGGCATTCTGTGGTCCGGAACGATTTTAGTTTGTCCAATAGGTAGATAGGCAGCTTTTTTTTTTCTTTTTTTTTTTTTACTTCTCTGAATTATTATTATTATTACAGGAGTATTAAATTTTTGCCCCTCAGGCCCCAATGTGGGTCAGTGACCTATGCCCGGGTGGGCTAATCCCCTTAAAAAAAAAAAAAAAAAAAAAAGCCGCGGGAAATTAAGGTTTGTTTACATCCGGCAGTTCGGCTGCTCTCTCTCTCTCTCTGCTTGTCCATACAGAGTACAACATTTAACCCTTCAATATATATGAGCAGTAAGTAAGTGTTGCTTTCATATTCTTATGTAGAGTAATGACGATATATCACATGCACGCACTTACATACGAGCAGTCTCACTTTTTTTTTACCATTAATGGTTAGCTACTTATATTGTTCCATTTATTAACATTAATAACATTACAGGTACTTCAAACAACCATATTAATTTTTTTACATTAATTTTACTACAGCTAAAATCAGGGTCTTATTTTCTTCAGTTTTATATGTAGAACCAATCAGTCACTGGTTTCGTAAGCTTTAACATAAACAATGCCGGCAGCCGTCTCGTCTCCTCTAATATTCCACGTATTATTAATAAATTGTATTGTTAATTTTGCACACACATACATTAATTCAATAAAAACAAATTCAGAAACATTAATTAAAATATATATGAACAGTAAATAAGTGTTGCTTTCATATTCTTATGTAAAGTAATGACGATATGTTTTCACGTGTGCGCATGCGCACTTACATACGCGATCATACCCTCCTCCCCACCGGAAAATCAACAAGTTCTCGCCAGAAGTTACAATTTCATTTATGAAAGGAACGGAACCAGTGTTAAACAGAGGTGAACAGTGGTGAACAGTGCTTAAGTCAGTGAGAGCAACTCAACAGTAACAGTCGTACCCAAGTTAACCTTCACACAGTGAGGTCCCAGGTACCCAGTGATAACGGCCCCCGCGAGACCCAACAACAACCACCGATGTGTTAATCCGTCTACGATACGAAGCCCTAGGACCAAACCTCACTCATATAACGCCATCTGTGAGGGAATTACAACACCACATGTCCCTCATAACACCATATGTGAGGGAATTACTACACCACGTCAAGTCCCTCATCACACCATCTGTGAGGGAATTACTACACCACGTCAGGCCCCTCATAACACCATCTGTGAGGGAATTACTACACCACGTGATGCCCCTCATAACACCATCTGTGAGGGAGTTGCTACACCACGTGAGGCCCCTCATAACACCATCTGTGAGGTAATTATTACACCACATGAGGCCCCTCATAACACCATCTGTGAGGTAATTACTACACCACGTGAGGTCCCTCATAACACCATCTGTGAGGGAATTAGTACACCACGTGAGGTCCCTCATAACACCATCAGCGAGGGAATTACTACACCACGCCAGGTCCCTCATAACAACATCTGAGGGAACTACTACACCACGTGAGTTCCTCCTAACACCATCTGGGAGGGAGTTACTACACTACGAGTTTGCTGTTCAACACCTACATTAATCTGTATGTTCACTGTATGTTCCTTTACCTTTCTCTAATGAAGGCTTTTGTTAAACCACCAATGTATGTAATAAGTCATTTATGTCCAATGTATATTTCCAGCCTTCGGGCTGCAGAATTTTTTCAATAAACCGTTAATTATTATTATTATTATTAATCTCTCTTTTTTCTTTACCATTATCGTTAGCTACTTCTATTGTTCCATTTATTAACATTAAATAACATTACTTAAAACAACCATATTAATTTTACAACAGCTACAACCAAGGTCTTATTTTCTTCAGTTTTATATGTAGAACCAGTCAGTCACTGATTTTGTAATCAACGAAAACAATGCTGAGTCATTTCCTCGTGTGTTTTAATATTCTACATATTATTAATGAATTGTATTGCTCATTTTGCACACATAAACATTAATTCAATAAAAAAGACGTTCAGTAATAAACAATAATGAATCTTTTGTACATAAGAGAAATGACGCTGTTTACACGATTATGCACATCGTCTGCACGTTGGCGGGCCGTTCAAACCCGTCGAAATTCAAGTTTCCACCGTCAAAATTTTTATTTATTTATTTATGTGTGTGTTCCAATAAAATACGTTAAGAATTAAAAACTCGCGAAATTTGAGAAGCTACTATACGACATTTAACCATTCAATATGTCTTCAAAGAGACCATGACGCAGAGAAAGTGGTGCTAGTGCTTCCAGGCATAAGCACAAGTCACTGTCTATCCAGGAAAAGGGTGAATTTCCATGGTCCGGCAATTTCCATGGTCCAGCACCGGTCAGGTCCCGAGGTTGCCAGACTAGAGAGGTACAACCTGTATTGTATAGCATACGTATTTACAAGCCCATAATAATGGCTCCTAAAGTAGATAAACTTCGTTGTGTGAAGAGAAAGAAGAACATGTTAAAATTGAGTGACAAACTTGAAATAATTAAGAAACTAGAACGTGGTGTGAGCAATACTGTTCTAATGGAAACATACGACATTGGAAAGTCTACAATTTATGATATAAAAAAGGCAAAGAATAAAATTTTAGAACACACACACACACACACACACACACACAGATGTGGAAGCATTATGGGTGCGTGTCGTGCTAAGAGCCCACCCACGCAACACTGCTTCCATTATAATCTGTGTGGCATACCATCCGCCTCGATCACCCACCAGAGACACTCTTATCAATCATCTCATCACCACCTCAGACCACCTCAGAGTTAGGTACCCATATGCCAAGTTAATATTATGTGGGGATTTAAATGAAATTGACACCACTGATATCCAGGACCAGCTATCACTATCACAAGTTGTGACCTTCCCCACACACGGTCAAAATACCCTGGACCTTATCTTAACTGACTTAGCGGACCAGTACCAACCACCTCAACCAATGCCTCCCATCGGGTGTAGCACACACTTATCAGTGCTCTGGTCCCCAGCTGCCACTCCCACTCAAGTACAGAGACCCTACATCAAGACCTACAGGCCGATTACTGACTCTGCAGTGCGCCTCTTCGGGCAGTGGATAGTTCACCATCCCTGGACTGAAGTACTTAACGTGGATGACGTGGAAACCAAATGGATAAATTATACCAACACCACCACGCAAGCTCACCACCACTTCTTCCCCGAGAAGTCCGTCAGATCTCACCCAGCTGACTTGCCCTGGATCACACCTCGGATCAAAAGACTTATGCAACAGAGAGACAGAGCCTTTCATCTCAATGACCACATCCGCTACAGGTCACTTCGCAACCGAGTCATCCGCGAAATACGCACTGCAAAAAAGTCCCACTACCCAACCAAATTACAACACCTGAAGCAGACCAACATCAGTCAATGGTATGGTAAGCTTAAAGAACTCTGTGGACTAAACAATAAGACACACCCCCTCCCCTTCCTTAGCCATCTCACTAGTGTTGACGCAGCTGAGCAAACAAATAACCATTTCGCTACTATATGCCAGACGCTCCCCCGGCTTGACACAACCACTCTCCCTGCTTACCTACCAGCCCCCCTTCCCACTGACTTAGTAGAAGAATTTGACGTAGCAAAACGCCTGGACAAACTAAAATTAAAACGCTCTACCACCCCCATTGACTTACCAATGAAACTCTTCAAGGAGTTCTCCCCGGAGCTTGCTAAACCCCTCTGCTCCATCATCAATGCTTCTCTCAGTCAAGCCAGATGCCCAGCTGACTGGAAGACCTCTTATGTATCACCAGTGCCCAAGTCAACCAGCCCACAATCCTTAAATCAGCTACGACCTATTGCAATCACCCCAATACCCAGCCTAATCTGTGAAAGTTTTGTGTTTGACTGGGCTTATGCTGATATTGCAGGAGTCGTACACCCTCAGCAATTTGGCAACATGAAAACTTCCTCCACCACTCACTGTCTTGTCAGCTTTCTCGATTACATATACCGCCATCTCGAGAAACGAAAAACGTCTGTAGCTGTCGCCTTCATTGATTTCACTAAAGCGTTCGACCTAGTCGACCACAATATAATCATCAACAAAGCTATTGACCTAGGGCTTCGAAGAAGCCTCATACCATGGCTTACAGACTTCCTCAGTGACCGACGCCAAGCTGTACGCTTCCGAGGGGCTGTCTCCACCTTTCAGTCACTCACCTGTGGCGTCCCCCAAGGCACCAAGATGGGACCACTCTGCTTCCTTATGCTCATCAATGATGCCCTAAGAGAAACCCCTGCTCGCTGGAAATATGTCGACGACTCCACCATTGGGATCAGCGTCAACAATTCTGCTCCCAACTATACCGCCCTTCAGGATTTATTGAACAGTCTCCAAAACTGGGCTACCAACAACCATGTCACCATCAACCATACCAAGACCATGGTTATGCACATTAACCTCTCCTCCGACATTGTCCCACCTCCTTCCATTACTCTAGGTCCCAACACACTCCAGGTTGTAGATTCCACGAAGCTCCTCGGCATCACCATAGACAACAAACTAAATTGGAAACCACACGTCAATGAAGTTGTCAAATCCTCCAGTTTCCGTCTCCACCTCCTCCGCCGACTCAAGTCCCTCGGAGTTCCTGCACACGAGCTCCTCAGTGTTTACACAACATTCATACTTCCCAAGCTCACCTATGCCTCCCCCACCTGGTCTTCCTCCCTAAATGCCACACAACGTAAACACCTAGAAAAAGTGCAAAAGAGGGCATGCAAGATTATTCTCTACCACTCCTACTCCACATATCAAGAAGCGCTCAACACACTGACCCTTTCGACTCTCACTGACCATCACCACGACCTCATCTGCAAATTTGGTAAGAAGCTTCTACACCATCCCCGACACCGGCTCCTACTACCACCCGAGGTCCCTTGTCCGAGAATTGCTGTTCGACACCACAACCGCATCCAGCCCATACGTGCACGAACTGATCGCTATAAGAACAGCCCAGTCCCAACCATTGTAAAAATTATCAATAACTTGTAATACTGTAACACTGTCACTATGTTGAAATGAACTGTAGTTTGAGCTTTTCCCCATCTAAGTTATTATATGTCTTATTTGTGTCACTTATGTTACTTGTATATTATTTGTAATTCGTAACCCATTCCCCAAATATGTAACTGTATATTTTCAGCCTTCTGGCTGCCAAGCTCTTTCAATAAACCGTTAATTATTATTATTATTATCACACACACACACACACACACACACACACTTCTTTCCAGGCAAGACAGTGAGGATCCATCCCGATGACGTCCCGTGGATTACACCCCGTATCAAAAGACTAATTGAGCAGCGCAACAAGGCATACTACGCCAACAACCGCCTGTACAAAAGTCTACAAAACCAGGTCATCAGGGAACTCAAATCAGCCAAGAAGTCTTATTATCCCAGGAAAGTGCACGGCCTCAAGAAGGTCAGCATCAGTCAGTGGTACTCTAAGGTAAAAGATCTCTGTGGTCTCAACCGTCAGTCTCCCACACTTCCTTTTATCTCTTATTTACCTAGTGAGGAGGCAGCTGAGACAATTAATAACCATTTCGCTACCATATGTCATACCTTACCTAGTCTTGACCTCACTCTCCTCCCAGCTTACTTACCTTCCCCCTCACCCCCTCCCAGTGTTCAACCATTTGAAATTGCCAACAAACTCCTGAAATTCAAATCCAAACGCTCCACGACCCCAATTGACCTCCCAATCAAAATTTACAAGGAGTTTGCAGTCAACTTGCCACCCCCCTCCGTTCTATTATTAATGCATCCCTCAGACAAAGCAAATGCCCTAATGAATGGAAAACCCCATTTGTCACCCCTATCCCCAAGGTCCCCACCCCACAGTCCCCTAGTGACCTCAGGCCAGTTGCCATTACCCCCATACCCAGTTTACTCTGGGAAGAATTTGTTATTGAATGGGCATTTGCGAGTATTTATCAGTCAATTGTTCCATAGCAATTTGACAATATGAGGACCTCCTCTACATCACACTGCTTAGTTAGCTTCCTGGATTTTCTGCACAAAACCTGGAGAAACGTAAGACATTACTGGCCGTTGCCCTTGTTAACTTCAGGAAGGCCTTTGACCTTGTTGATCACTGCACTGTTATCAACAAGGCCATTGCACTAGGGCTGCCCACCAACCTGGTCTCATGGCTCACTGATTTCCTGAGTGAATGTCATCAGGCAGTGAGGTACCAGGGTTCTGTCTTCACATTCCAACACCTCACGTGCGGTGTTCTCCAGGGAACAAAGGTGGGACGGACCACTGTGCTTCCTAATCCTGATCAACGACGCTCTATCGGACACCCCTCACAGGTGGAAGTACGTGGATGACTGCACTGTGGGGGTTGCAGTGGACAACACCTCACCAGACTACTCATCGCTACAAGGCACCCTGGACAGGCTACAGGCATGGACTACGGAGAACAAGGTCACCATCAACCACACCAAAACCGTAGTCATGCACTTCAATACCGCCACCACTCCAGTCCAAGCCCCAGCAGTCACAGTGGGTGCCCATCCTCGCCAGTTAGTGCAGTCTGCCAAACTTCTGGATGTAACCATAGACCACAAACTGGACTGGAAAGCCCATATAAACAACATAATCAAGGCAGCCTCGTACCGACTCTACATGCTACGACGACTTAGGTCACTTGGGGCACCCACACCAGAGCTGAGGACTATCTACAATGCATTTATTCTCCCTAAATTAAAGTATGTGTCACCAGCCTGGTCGTCTTCTCTCAACAACGTCAGCTAGAGAAGGTACAGAAGAGGGCCTGCAGAATCATACTCGGTGCAGACTACTGTACTTCGGCTACAACAACGCTCTCTCCACCCTGGAAATGCTATCCCTCAGTGACCTCCACCACCAAGCACTAGCAGGGTTTGACAGTGGACTACTGCACCGTCATCGTCACCTACTGCCACCGGCAGTCCCCCCGCCCACATTGTGCAGTCCGCCACTACAACAAAATTCAGCCCATAAGCGCCTGCATTGATAGATATAAGAACAGCACCATCCCATCTCTTGTTAAAATAATAAACAACTCCTGCTTTATGTGCTGTACAGCACTGTAAATGTATTGAACGCATATCATTATGTCTAAATCATATGTAAGTATGTATATTTTCAGCCACCGGCTGCTACGCTATTAATAAACCGTTTATTATTATTATTATTATTATTATTACTACAGGTTGACAATCCTTTATCCGAAATCCTTGGGGCCAGAGGCATTTCGGTTTTCGGAATTTTTCGGTTTTCAGAATGTTTGTTTTTTTTTTTTTTTTTTTTTTTTTTTTTTTTTTTTTTTTTTTAGCCCACCCGGGCATAGATCACTGACCCACATTGGGGCCTGGGGGTCGAAAATATAATAAAAATTATAATAGTAATAATTCATAGGTCTAGGTCGTGTTTCTCACTTTTGATCTGTTTTTCATTCTTATTTCTTTACTGTATTATTGTTTTATTATTACAGTACAGTAAAAGTCCAAAAATCCGGATGCCAGATATCCGGACCACCCGAGAATCCGGGCTTTTCGAAAACTCAAACTCTATTTTTTTTTTGTAGCTGGCTTTTGTGTGTATGTGTGCATGCTTGAGCGCCAAAGCTGCACAGCGACAACAAGCGACCACGCGGTCACCACTTTAAAACAAGCAATCAAACTGTGACAACATATGTAATTTTGAGTCCTACTCTTTCCATTTACAGAGTACTGTACAAGCCCATAATAATGGCCCCGAAAGTAGATAAACTTCGTTGTGTGAAGAGAAAAAAGAACATGTTGAAATTGAGTGACAAACTTAAAATAATTAAGAAACTAGAACGTGGTGTGAGCAATACTGTTCTAATGGAAACATACGACATTGGAAAGTCTACAATTTATGATATAAAAAAGGCAAAGAATAAAATTTTAGAATTCACAGCTTTATCTTTAATACTGCTCGTTTTGATAAATGAAGCATGCTATATTTGCTAATGAATAAACTATTAAAATGTACCTGTTCATCTCTTCTTTATTCTTCCTTAAATTTGAATTTTAAAAGTACTGCCTGAGAATCCGGAAAATCCGAAAATCCGGACCGACCCAATCCCCAAGCAGTCCGGATTTTTGGACTTCTACTGTGTTATTGTTATTATTATTATTATTATTAATTTTATTATATTTTATTATTATTATTATTATTATTATTATTATTATTATTATTATTATTATTTTATTTTGGTGTATTTTTATTAAATTTTTTATTTACTATGAATAATTATTATTACTATTACATTTTCGCTCCCCAGGCCCCGATGTGGGTCAGCGATCTATGCCCGGGTGGGCTAATCCCTGTTTAAAAAAAAAAAAGCCCCACAAAAAAAAACTTTCGGTTTTCGGAATTTCAGATAAAGGGTTGCCAACCTGTATTATTATTATTATTGCACATACACACACACACACACACACAAACATAAAAATGGGAAAATACTTTCACAAATAATCAGACACAAGACAACAAAATGTATTGAAATATAGAAAAAATGTGAGTCTACCTTCAAGTCAACTCCATGATTTGTTATTAAAGCCGAGTAGGTTGGGTTGCCATACGGCAATTTTTTCCTCGTAAAAATTACTGTCTCTAGAACGAATGTTTCCCTGTCCCTACGTACACATGACATGTACGTAGAAACCTTATTCATGGCTTACCTTACACTAGGGGTTTGGTGTTTGTTTTAAAAAAAATTTCTATAATTTCCAAACTTTTTTCCAATTGATAGCTGCACTCTTGACTTTCTCCACCACACCACTTACTTTGTGAGACTTCTGAGAGACTTTCAGCATGATGGCTAAACACTGTAGTTAGTAGACCGAGAGGTAGACTGAGAGGTAGACTGTGAGGTAGACCGAGAGGTAGACTGTGAGGTAGACCGAGAGGTAGACTGTGAGGTAGACCGAGAGGTAGAACGAGGGTAGACTGTGAGGTAGACCGAGAGGTAGACTGAGAGGTAGACTGAGAGGTAGACTGAGGAAGACTGAGAGGTAGACTGAGAGGCAGTCTGAGAGGTAGACTGAGAGGCAGACTGAGAGGTAGACTGAGAGGCAGTCTGAGAGGCAGTCTGAGAAGTAGACTGAGAGGTAGACTGAGAGGCAGACTGAGAGGTAGACCGAGAGGTAGACTGAGAGGTAGACTGAGAGGCAGACTGAAGAGGTAAACTGAGAGGCAGACTGAGAGGTAAACTGAGAGGCAGACTGAGAGGTAGACTGAGAGGCAGTGTGAGAAGTAGACTGAGAGGCAGACTGAGAGGTAGCAGTGAACAACACACGCAGTGGCAACAGGATCAAGACTGAGCGGACGTAAACAAACCCCACGCGCCAAGCGGTGCATTTGGTGTAAAAATTAACGGAATCACGCTTGATTTAGTGAACTAGTTTGCTAAATTGAACAAAAATAACGAAAATTCGATTTAGAAGAAATTTTTGTGTAACGGAATGAGGCGACTGGAATTACTTTGTTAAATCGAGAAAATACTGTACTCTTCCTTATGTGAGGCTATCAGGGACCATGGTTGTGAATACTGTAGAACTGGTGAATGGAAGGAATAAACATAAATTATACTAATGTATCTATTTAAAAAGAAAAGTCCAAACTTACATAGCCAGGTGGCAATAGTTTGACTACAGGTGGGACACGGGGACTGGAGCGGCTCAGAGCCCCAACACCGCTCCCTCTACCACGATCCACCCGCACATTCTGTACGAACGATTGTGTGTGCATGTAACGGTAAAAAATATGTGGTGTTATAGCCGAATGCAGAGAATAAGCTACACTGAACCAGCAGGAAAACAAATGAAGAGCCACTCCCCCACCCTCGAGTGCATTTCAAGTACGTTTTCTTTTTATAAGTTCATGTGAAATTACAATATGCATTGGCAATAAATTCTTACATTATCCTGGAGCTCTCTCAAGAATTAAACTAAACATTCAGTAGAATTTTTTTTAATTTAGTTATTTATTTATTTATTTATTTTTTTATGGGGAATAGCCCACCCGGGCTTCTGTGTGAGGAAAGAAGGATGTACTATAACGGGTTATTTTAGTGTGACCGACATCCACAGAGAAACGGTGGGCACCGCGGGCAAGACGTGTGTTACGAGCCCACGGCCTTGCCGGTGGTACAAAGGATGCCAAATCCACTGAACATTGCCGGTCAAAGTACCTGTAAAAGAGAGAGAGTGAAGCAACATTGCGGCGAAGAGAAAGGGAAGAGAGGTTGTTGACTAAAGGAGGAGAGTTAAGAAGACAAAATGTCTTTGATTCCACCCTATCTAATAGTTGGACAGAAGAAGAGCCACCCCAGATATGAGAGCAGTACTCCAAGTTAGGATGAATGAGTCCCTTATATACTTGGAACAACTGCTCAGGAGTGAAGTAGCACCGGCATCTGTACAGCATTCCCAACTTTCGGGAGGCAGCTTTAGCTATATTAACGATGTGTGATTTCCAGGACATATTGGAGGAAATGGTGAGGCCTAACATATTTATTTCAGAATTTGTCAGGATGATAGCGTCCTGAAATGTAATTGGTGGGAGATCGTCTAATTTACAAAGTGTAATTGGTAAATACTGAGTTTTATTACTATTGAATTTAACCAAGTTTCTACCTCCCCATTCAGAGATGTTGCACAGATCCGCATTGATAGAAGTATGATATCAGTTCTAAAAACAGATCTAGTTTGAGAGTTAAGGTGAAGGGGAAAATGTGAAGAAGAGTGAAGAGTAAAATCATCAGCATAAGAATGGATAGAATTAGTTGTAGTGTGAAGTAAATCATTAATAAAAAGAAGGAAGAGAGTAGGTGAAAGAACAGAACCTGTGGGACGCCACTACTGGTAGAAAAAGAGCAAGAGATCGATCCCTCGACAACAACTGCCATGGATCGGTTCTCAAGGAAGCTAGAGATGAGAAAACAAAGTGGGAGAGAGAAACCAAAAGAGGGAAGTTTAGATAGCAAAGACTTGTGCCATACCCTGTCAAATGCTTTGGAGATATCGAGGGCCACGACGAAAGTTTCCCCATAATCCCTAAGAGAGGATGACCAAAGATGGGTGCAATAGGAGTGCAGATCACCAGTAAATCTCGCCTGAATAAGGTGCCAAAGAGATTGGCTTTGTCAGGAGGAGAGTCAGGACAGCGGTCTTTCCTTTTATAAAATTCCACTTGGCCCTATGAAGAATAGCCTTACAACGATTCCTAGAAGTAATGAAAGAGGTGTGGGTAATAGGAGAAGGATATTGTTTCATAGCTCGATATGCCCTATCTCTCACCCTGCAAGCAAGAGAGCAGGAGCGATCAAACCATGATTGCAATGTGAAAGTTTTGGTAGAAGATGGGATAAATGCACTCATACTGCCCTGTATAACCCCAGCAATGCTGTCAGCACATACTGAGGCATACAGAGTGGAAAAGCAACATTCATCCCCCACGAAAGTCAGTGAAGAATTCTCGCAAGGATTGCCAGCTTGCCATCCGATAGTGCCAGAGTTGACGTTTAGAGGTCGGTGGGGTGGGGGGAGGTGGTCGTGCCCAGTTTGATTGAATAAAAATAAGATTGGGATCAGAAGACCCTAAGGGGGCAGATATTGAGTATGAATAGTGTGAGGGGTTAGAGGTAAAACAAAGATCAAGGATGTTAGCAAGTTGATCGTGTCGATCAGGAACACGTGTAAGGTGTTTGATTATTTGTTCCAAATATTAAGTAAGGATAAAGAGAGTGCCTCAGCTCCACCTGGATTATCCCTTGCAGAGCCAAGCCACTCTCTGTGATGTACATTGAAATCCCCTAGGTAGAGGATCTCAGTGTTGGGGTGTGTGGATAGCAACGACTCATGGCAAGAAGTGAGATAGTCAAAGAGTTCCAAATAGTTGGTAGAGTTGGGAAGAACAGCTAAGGAAACAAAAAAAAAATAGTCATACAGTGAGTTCTGCTATAACGCGTGTTTTGATAACGCGAATTTGCTCTAACGCGATTTATGAATTAGGAACGATATTTGTATAACGCGAACGCTTGTTTGCTATAACGCGATTTTTGCTTACTATTTCTCCAATTTTGTGGTACAGTGGTGGTATGCTATAACGAATCTAATTGGTTCTAGAACCTTGTTCGTTATAGCATTCGTTCGTTAAAGGATTAATCCGTTCCAGGCCCCCAAATACAACCACTTAACACTGAAAAATATATAAAATTGTAAAAATTGTAAAAAAGTGCATAAATATGAATCTAAACCACTGAAATAAAGAATATCATTAATATTTGTAATAAAAAAACAATAAATTAGAAAAAAAATAATAATTTAAATAATGTTCGTTGCAGGAGTTTCGTTCGTTATAGCATTCTCAATTTTATAGGTAAAACCATTAGTTATAGGAATATTCGTAGTAGGATCCGTTCGTTATAGCATACCCCACTGTATTAACTGTGAATATAGTAAAGAAGAATATCAACAAGAAGCGTTCTGGTGATAGAATTCCCGGTGATGATCGTAAAAGAAAGGATATAACACTTGAAGAGAAGCTTGATTTTATCAACCTCAAAATCACCCTTCTCCCCATCAAGTAAAGTGTTACATTTACTGTATGATTTCATTATTAGATATGAATGTAACATTTATTTAGACTGTGCTATCCATTGTGTTAGGCTAACTTCTAAATTTTTTCGATATCGAGTAATCTGCACCTAACCCTATTTTCTCCATAAGCCCTGTTATTTCTATTACGCGATTTTCTATAACACGATATCTTACAAGAACACAATTATCGCATTATAGCAGAACTACCTGTAGTTGATAGAGATACTTTGAGCCAGATGACATCATAAAGGGAAGATTTTTACACACTTGTGGCGCAACCACATAAGGGGACAGACGTGCCCATAGGTGCTCTTGACTTCCCGTTCGTCCCACAAAGGCCCCCTCAGACCCGACTCCCCTCAGCCGGCAAGTTTTTGCCAGCATGGGGGGTTGACGTAAACGCCCCAGAAGAGGCGTCCCCTCCCTCATGGATGCAGACATCCCTGATACGGATGCCAGTGCCAACTCGTCTGGTCAAACTGAATCCAACACCCATCAGACCCCAGTGATTGTGACAGTGACGATAATGTTTCTATGGGCAACACTAGCCACAGTGGAAACACCAATGCCACGGACCCTATCACCCTGCCCTCTGCCAACCAACCAAGTAAGCTGAATCTCCACTTCCCCAAGGACTCACTGAAAACCGTCAAGGAACGGTTTAATTGGATGATGAAGTACTGCAGACAACACGGTCTCAACATTCAATTCCGAAAAGGTAGGAACCGGAATTTTATCACGTGTCAGACACCTGAGGTCTATGAAACATAGTACTGTTGGGTTTGACGGGGTTATCCTGGTGGCCCCCCCCCCCCCCCCCCCAAGTAGACGCTGATGAATGTTGCCACATCCTAGTGAAACAATTCCCCTTATACGCTGACATCCAAGATGCTCATGACTTTAATTCTAGTATACTCAATATACTTCGACATTACCGGGGGAACACCCCACAAGCAGCTGTCATTGTCAAGTGGAAGGGGAGGGAGTGCCCAACCACTGTGGATGCCCACCCAGTCCTCCCTCCACTTTATGCAGAGCCCTATCACCCAGGGCCTGCTTTTAGTGTTATCTGTTCTCATTGGGGTCACACCTTCACCGCCTTCTGCCGACGTGATCGTCCCAGATGTCGCTTCTGTTCACGTAACCATAACTCCGCCGCCTGTGCCCAGAGGTGGTGTGGGCTATGTAGTTGATCCCATGTGTTGTAACTGTGGCGGCCGGCACAATGCTGACTCACGGCAATGCCCCAATCGCACGTCTGTCCCGGGGCAAAAGCCTCCCCGAAGGCCGCATGTATCACAACCCCACCCCACCCCCCCCCCCCAGTCTACCAGGCCGCCTCCCTCTGCGTCCCCTCCTCTGTTCCCAGCAATGACTTCTTCAACAACACCTACCATTTTCTAGCTCAACCACTACTGGGCCTCATCCCTGTCTCTACTCTGACGCCATCAGGCCTTGTCTCCCCCCCACCCCCCCCTCCGGTGGCATGACACAGATCATATCCCTCTTCCAAGAATTTACCAACTGTGTTGATAAACTCTTTGTTACACTCTGTACCACCATCTCCGATCTACACCACCTACTCTTGCCCTCTGCTGCCACCCAGTCACTCCCCTCTTCTGGTTTGACACAAGCTGGTAATTCCCGTGAGCCCCCCCCCCCCCCCCCCTGCTCATGGCCTTCCCCACCACCGTCGGCCATCGTGGCACCTACTGGGCCTGCCCTGGTGGAATCCTTGCAAGACAGCGAATAATATGAATATAAACATCATATATTTTGCACAAGAGATAAAAAAATTTTAACTGGTATTTTTGGAGCTGTTAAGGGTATTATTAGGAGTGTTTATGATTTTATAAGGTTTATGGCTTTATGTGAGGTCCCAGGAACATTACCCACGCAAATTGTGAGTCAACTGTAAATAAATTATCGCTATATATTGGAAAATGTTGATACTATTAGTAGAAGTGATATAAAAAATCGTTATATAAAATCACTATATATCAAGACCCTACTATACCTTCTTCTGGAAGGGTAAGTCTGCTGCGGAGAAACCGCATTTATGGGGTTGGCTTTGCCATCCATCAACGCATCCTACACAGGCTAACTGAAATGCCTATTGGGATCAAAGAGCACCTCATGACGCTTCGAGTCCCCCTGAATCACTCACGTCATGCCTTTTTCATCAGTGCATACGCCCCAACACTGGATGCAGAGGATGACATCAAGGAGGCCTTTTATGCCAACCTCGACAGAGTGCTGCATGATTATCGCCCAAGTCCTCCGAAACAGACTTCTTCCCGAGGCGGGAAAACTTTCTCCCAGAATCCCAATGTGGGTTTGGACCATCACGTGGCACCACTGACATGATCTTTGCTACCCGCCAGATACAGGAAAAGTGCAGAGAACAGCGTCGTGACCTGTACATGGCTTTCATCGACCTAACCACGGCCTTCGAAGACAAGAGAACAAATGCCCATATTGTTGCTGACACCAACTATAGGAGCATCAAGGCTACCATTATCCATGAATAACTACGTTGGACTGGCCATGTTACCCTCATGGACGACAGTAGACTCCCAAAACAGCTACTTTACAGTCACCTAACGAATAGTAAATGTAATGCCGGCGAGCAATTGAAAAGGTATAAGGATAGTCTTAAGACAAACCTGAAAAAGTGCCAAATTGACCCCCTCAGCTGGGAGTCAATTACTCCACATCGTAATGCTTGGAGAATCACCACAAAGAAGGTGTCAATACCTTCGAGTTAGCCCGACTGCAAACCGAGGCAGACAAGCGCCAACGCCAGAAAGACACTGCCACTGCCACTCCCGCACTAGATGCAGCCCTCCACATGTGCAACAAATGTGGACGACCCTGCCAGTCCCGTATTGGCATCCCTAATAACTCATATTGTATCATAGCTGGATGATCGTCACACTTTATTCCGAGTGCCAGCTTGGAGGGAGGAGTAGTAGTAGTAATAGTAGTAGTAGTGTGTGTGTAACCCTTGTTCACTTTACTGTTCCTTGATATGCTCATCTTTTGTCAAAATAAAAGTTTCATGGGAATAAAATGTTTCTCAATATGCCTACCATGTTTGTTGCACTGTCCAAATTCTTAAATATGTGTGACAGCATCAATATCATGGATCCTACCAAATAGTTTTATGACAGGACCAAACAAAATATTTTACAAAGTTTGTTGCTTTTGTCCGACCTGTCCTCGTCATTTGGATAAGGGACCTCACTATTAGATGTTGTGGCGTCTTTACAGCCCCTGGACCGAGAAAGATAACAGAGTAACCCTATATTGCCTCCTCATGATATCAAACCTTTCACCATCTTGTTGCTAGTTTATGAAGGGGAGTGACAGAAGCTTCAATCTCCCAAAATTTGCACCCTTCCTGACCATTTAATGCAATAATTTGTCCAGTAATGCAACATATACATAACTGTACAACATTGGATCTCTCCTATAATAAATATGAGAGAGAGAGAGAGAGAGAGAGAGAGAGAGAGAGAGAGAGAGAGAGAGAGAGAGAGAGAGAGAGAGAGAGAGAGAGAGAGAGAGAGAGAGAGAGAGAGAGAGAGAGAGAGAGAGAGAGAGAGAGAGAGAGAGAGAGAGAGAGAGAGAGAGAGAGAGAGAGAGAGAGAGAGAGACCCCAACACTACACAACACACCCAAGAGTACTCACCAGTGGCAGGTTTTCTGGGACTTTTCTGCATCGGTATGAATTTCTTTTTCGGTCCTCTCTTCCTCCCGACAGGACCCGCCAATATCACCCCCGGTATCAGCAGGTGCGTCTCCTCCACACCGTCTTGGGGAGGCTGTTCAGTTTCACCGGCTGTGTCCGTCTCCTTCTCTTGGGTTTCCGCACCTTCTCTGTCTCTGTCTTTTATTTCCGCATCTTCCTTATCTTTCATGTCCGCACTCTCACTGTCTCTGTCATTTCCTGCATTTTTCGCGTCTTTTATCTGCACGTTCTCTTTGTCCTTTTCTTTAACGTCCACATTTTCCGCGTCGTTCTCTTCAGTTTCGACGTCGTCTTTGTCTTTTTCTTTCATTCTTGTGTCTTCTTCAGCATTTTCTCTTACTTCCACTGTTTTTTTCTCTTTCTTTTGTTCTTTATTTTCCACATTTTCGGAAACGGGTTCACTATCCCGTTCCACCTCAACTTTAGCATTGTCCACTGTCTCGTCCTTCTCTACTTCTCTCGTCTCTTCTCCTCCTCCTCCTCCTCCTCCTTCAACACCTTCCACCTTTTCACTTGTGTTCTTTTCATCTTTTTCTGAGGTGGGTTCACTTCCCTTCACCATCTGTTCGTTGGGGTCAGCATCCCCCTCTTCATTACCATTTTCTAAAACTGGCATCTCTTCATCTCTTTTCTCTGCCTTACTCTCCTGTAAAATACATAACACAATTATGTTACATTAACCACAGACACAAATGTAAATTACATTTCATTTGGACTCCAACTAATCATTATATACTTACTGTCGCATATTCTCTCAACACTCAAGAGAAGAAAATTATTAGTGACAGTGAACATCATATATGGTATATAAGAAGAAAAAAGAAAATGAAACATCCCAACTGCATAATGATAGAATTAAGTGATATTCCTGTACTCTAATTTCTAAATAATCTGGGTTGAAGGCTGCCAGGTCTACTGCCTCCATATTGTACCTTAGTTCACAAGTCACAGGTTGGCAAACGAAGACATGTTAAAAGACTCACCTCCTCCACTGCCGTCTCCAGTCCCACCGCTGCTTTTGTCGAGCCCTCTGATTCTGTCCTGAAACACACAAAAAAACAATTTACAGTATACAGTGGGGTATGCTATAACGAATCTAATTGGTTCTAGAACCTTGTTCGTTATAGCATTCGTTCGTTATAGGATTAATCCGTTCCAGGCCCCCAAATACAACCACTTAACACTGAAAAATATAATATAAAATTGTAAAAATTGTAAAAAAGTGCATAAATATGCATCTAAACCCCTGAAATAAAGAATATCATTAATACTTGTAATAAAAAAACAATAAATTAGTATAAAAAAAATTATAATTAAATAATGTTCGTTGTAGGAGTTTCGTTCGTTATAGCATTCTCAATTTTATAGGTAAAACCATTCGTTATAGGAATATTCGTAGTAGGATCTGTTCGTTATAGCATACCCCACTGTAAATAAGTTTTATGATGCCACTTACAGGATATGGCTTATCAACCTAACAATATTCTTGTGACTAAACAATATTTGGCTATTACAGTACAGTTCAGTACAGGGGCCAAACTACTCATATGTTACATACAGTAACAGATACAGTACCGAAACTTACAGACTCCTTACAGTCCCGTAAATTTCTCATACTCAGTCCGTAACTCTAGTGTTTACCCTGCAAATTCAGTTTTCTTATCCAAAGGTAGATAGCATTGCAAAACCTTATTGACCAATCGTCGCTCAGTTAACAAAATCATCAACCAATCACAAGAGAAGGAGAAATCAGCTGAGATTGACTCACGTGATAGTTGCTAGACGTACGTACTTTAACATCATTAGTGGAGATGGAATTATGTTTGAGTAATACTTGAGGATAATGGTTGACCAATGACCAAAATAAGCCAATACAGTACAGTGGTCCCTCGATTAACGAACACAACTGGCTCCACAGATTCGGTTGTTAACCGATAATTTTGTTAAACGAATCTATTATTTCAAGGGCATATTGGGTGATTGGTTCCAACTCACAGAAAAAGTATAAATATAAAGTACTGTAGTATACAGGTAATGGAATTAATAAGTCATTAAATATATACTAAATACAGCAGTGCACTGTACAGTATAGTGTATAATAATAAATAAAAAACAATACAATACTTATTTTGAGGTGTGTATGTCGTATTGCCGGCAGCTTTGTAGAGGCAGTCGATGATGACATGCCACATTCTTTACAGAGTGCATTGGTTCTAATGCCTTCTTCATGTTTCATAATAATTTCTGCACTGTTTATTATCAGTATATTAACTAAATTTCAGAATGACCAATAATTTTAATGTAAAAATGTAAAAATATTCAAGAGTCCAACAAACTGGACGTTCAGTCCACTGTAAACAAAGGTAAACTGAGAAGCGTTGTTGGGCGATTCAATCAGCGGATGGGCACACAAAAACTGTTCCCTGTACTGTCTATATTATCAATATGTTAACTAAATTAGAATAACCAATAATTTTAATATAAAAAACGCAAAAATATTCGAGACAAACTTTCTTGATATTTACTCCACTGTAAACGAATGTAAACATAGAATCAATTACTGTATTGACCTAGGCTAATATGCTACAAGTATTGAACCCTGACCTAGGCTAATATGCTACAAGTATTGAACCCTGACCTAGGCTAGTATGCTACAAGTATTGAACCCTGACCTAGGCTAATATGCGACAAGTATTTGTAGTGATGGGTTGTCAGACCACAGCTTACATCTCAGAAACAGTCCAGACCTGACCCGACATTTGGGGGGTCAAATGTAAGGGTACCCCACGCAGCCACTCAAGGAGCCACAAATCAACCAGCACCCCTCCCATGTCACAAGGCCCCAACAAACATGTAAGAAGCCACCTGCCGACTCTCTCCCAATATACACAATAACATACATCGCAGAAGTAGTCCAGACCTGACCTCACATTAGCCAGGTCAAGTGTAAGGGTACCCCTTGCAGCTGCTCAAGGGGGTTACAAATCAACCAGCTCCCCTCCACATGTCACACGGCCCCAACAAATATGTAAGAGAGAGACAGTCAGAAGGAGCCACCTGCCAACCCTCCCCCAATTTACACCATAACCTACAGTACATCTCAGACAAAGTCCAGACCTGACCTCACATTAGCCAGATCAAATGTAAAGGGACCCCTCGCAGCCCAAGTCAAGGGGCCACAAATCAACCAGAGCCTCTCTCATGTCACACGGCCACACCAACGATGTTAACAAGAACCCAGTCATCTGAAGATTTCGCCAAAATATACAACAACTTTTAGCTCCGAAAAAGTCCAGACCTGGCCCTACATTAGCGAGGTCAAATGTAAGGAGACCCTTCGCCGCCGCCGCCCCCCCCCTCCCCCCGATCAGCTCAACCTGACGGCTCGTCTCCCAATATATAGGACGTCGTAGCCCTCCCTCACGAGAGTGTCTTGTAACCAAGAAGGCCCAGCAACAATGTCCCCAGTTCCGCTCGAGGGAAGTCAGACAGAGAGGGCCGGAGGCCAGCCGCATCCGGTCGGGAGCGAGTTGCCCTCGACACCAGTGCCCAGCTAAGCAGTCTCCGATAGAGACAACCCAGGACCACTTGCTAGGCCTCCCCCAGGTCACATGAGTTTTTGTCAGAGCTTTCCATGGGATGAGTTACTTACGTGGGACGTGTATTCATTTCATGTTCGTGTCCGAGAATCAGTGTCTAGTAACGTAATATGATGTCTTAGTAACGTAAATATAATGTCCTAGTAACTTCGATAGAAGGTGTTATTAATGTGTCCATGTCATGTTCGTAATAAATAAACAGTTGGAATGAAGCGGAGTTTGTGAAGTCGTCCTTAAGAACGTAATAGATGTGTATTGACATATAAGATAGTGTATTGACAGAGTAAATAACAAACCCGGCCACACTACCAAAACCTTACTCTCTGTTACTCTCTTACTAAATATTCTCTACACATTCTCCTACCCTTAAAACCCCTCATTACATATTGAACCCTGACCTAGGATAATATGCTACAAGTATTGAACCCTGACCAAGGCTAATATGCTACAAGTATTGATCCCTGACCAAGGCTAATATGCTACAAATATTGAACCCTGACCTAGGCTAATATGCTACAAGTAATGAACCCTGGCCTAGGCTAATATGCTACAAGTAATGAACCCTGACCAAGGCTAATATGCTACAAATATTGAACCCTGACCAAGGCTAATATGCTACAAGTATTGAACCCTGACCAAGGCTAATATGCTACAAGTATTGAACCCTGACCAAGGCTAATATGCTACAAGTATTGAACCCTGACCAAGGCTAATATGCTACAAGTAATGAACCTTGACCTAGGCTAATATGGTACAAATATTGAACCCTGACCAAGGCTAATATGCTACAAGTATTGAACCCTGACCAAGGCTAATATGCTACAAGTATTGAACCCTGACCAAGGCTAATATGCTACAAGTATTGAACCCTGACCAAGGCTAATATGCTACAAGTATTGAACCCTGACCTAGGCTAATATGCAACAAGTAACGAACCCTGACCAAGGCTAATATGCTACAAGTAATGAACCCTGACCAAGGCTAATATGCAACAAGTAATGAACCCTGACCAAGGCTAATATGCAACAAGTAATGAACCCTGACCAAGGCTAATATGCTACAAGTAATGAACCCTGACCAAGGCTAATATGCAACAAGTAATGAACCCTGACCAAGGCTAATATGCTACAAGTAATGAACCCTGGACTAGGCTAATATGCTACAAGTAATGAACCTTGACCAAGGCTAATATGCTACAAGTAATGAACCCTGACCAAGGCTAATATGCAACAAGAAATGAACCCTGACCAAGGCTAATATGCTACAAGTAATGAACCCTGGACTAGGCTAATATGCTACAAGTAATGAACCTTGACCAAGGCTAATATGCTACAAGTAATGAACCTTGACCTAGGCTAATATGGTACAAATATTGAACCCTGACCAAGGCTAATATGCTACAAGTAATGAACCCTGGACTAGCCTAATATGCTACAAGTATTGAACCCTGACCAAGGCTAATATGGTACAAGTAATGAACCCTGGACTAGCCTAATATGCTACAAGTATTGAACCCTGACCAAGGCTAATATGCTACAAGTAATGAACCCTGGACTAGCCTAATATGCTACAAGTATTGAACCCTGACTATGGCTAATATGCCACAAGTATTGAACCCTGACCTAGGCTAATATGCTTCAAGTAATGAACCTTGACCAAGGCTAATATGCTACAAGTAATGAACCTTGACCTAGGCTAATATGGTACAAATATTGAACCCTGACCAAGGCTAATATGCTACAAGTAATGAACCCTGACCAAGGCTAATATGCTACAAATATTGAACCCTGACCAAGGCTAATATGCTACAAGTAATGAACCCTGGACTAGCCTAATATGCTACAAGTATTGAACCCTGACCAAGGCTAATATGCTACAAGTAATGAACCCTGGACTAGCCTAATATGCTACAAGTATTGAACCCTGACTATGGCTAATATGCTACAAGTATTGAACCCTGACCTAGGCTAATATGCTTCAAGTAATGAACCTTGACCAAGGCTAATATGCTGCAAGTATTGAACCCTGACTATGCCTAATATGCTACAAGTATTGAACCCTGACCAAGGCTAATATGCAATAAGTATTGAACCCTGACCAAGGCTAATATGCTACAAGTATTGATCCCTGACCAAGGCTAATATGCTACAAGTATTGAACCCTGACCAAGGCTAATATGCTACAAGTAATGAACCTTGACCAAGACTAAAATGCTACAAGTAATGAACCTTGACCAAGGCTAATATGCTACAAGTATTGAACCCTGACCAAGACTAAATTGCTACAAGTAATGAACCTTGACCAAGGCTAATATGCTACAAGTATTGAACCCTGACTCTGGCTAATATGCTATAAGTATTGAACCCTGACCTAGGCAAATATGCTACAAGTAATGAACCTTGACCAAGGCTAATATGCTACAAGTATTGAACCCTGACTATGGCTAATATGCTACAAGTATTGAACCCTGACCAAGGCTAATATGCTACAAGTAATGAACCTTGACCAAGGCTAATATGCTACAAGTATTGATCCCTGACTATGCCTAATATGCTACAAGTATTGAACCCTGACCAAGGCTAATATGATACAAGTAATGAACCTTGACCAAGGCTAATAGCCTAATATGCTACAAGTATTGAACCCTGACCCAAGGCTAATATGCTACAAATATTGAACCCTGACCTAGACTAATATGCTGCAAGTTATGAACCCTGGCCTAGGCTAATATGCTACAAGTAATGAACCTTGACCAAGGCTAATATGCTACAAGTATTGAACCCTGACCTAAGCTAATATGCTACAAGTAATGAACCTTGACCAAGGCTGATAGCCTAATATGCTACAAGTATTGAACCCTGACCCAAGGCTAATATGCTACAAATATTGAACCCAGACTTAGACTAATATGCTGCAAGTTATGAACCCTGGCCTAGGCTAATATGCTACAAGTAATGAACCTTGACCAAGGTTTATAGCCTAATATGCTACAAGTATTGAACCCTGACCAAGGCTAATATGCTACAAGTAATGAACCTTGACCAAGGCTAATATGCTACAAGTAATGAACCCTGACCTAGGCTAATATGCTAGAAGTATTGAACCCTGACCTAGGTTAATAAGCTACAAGTAATGAACCCTGACCTAGGCTAATATGCTAGAAGTATTGAACCCTGACCAAGACTAATATGCTACAAGTAATGAACCTTGACCAAGGCTAATATGCAACAAGTATTGAACCCTGACCAAGGCTAATATGCTACAAGTATTGAACCCTGACCAAGGCTAATATGCTACAAATATTGAACCCTGACCAAGGCTAATATGCTACAAGTAATGAACCTTGACCAAGGCTAATATGCTACAAGTATTGAACCCTGGACTAGGCTAATATGCTACAAGTAATGAACCTTGACCAAAGCTAATATGCTACAAGAAATGAACCTTGACCTAGGCTAATAACCTAATATGCTACAAATAATGAACACTGACCAAGGCTAATATGCTACAAATATTGAACCCTGACCTAGACTAATATGCTACAAGTAATGAACCCTGGACTAGGCTAATATGCTACAAGTAATAAACCTTGACCAAGGCAAATATGCTACAAGTAATGAACCTTGACCTAGGCTAATAGCCTAATATGCTACAAATATTGAAACCTGACCTAGCCTAATTTGCTAAAAGTAATGAACCCTGACCAAGGCTAATATGCTACAAGAAATGAACCTTGACCAAGGCTAATATGCTACAAGTATTGAACCCTGACTATGGCTAATATGCTACAAGTATTGAACCCTGACCTAGCCTAATATGCTACAAGCATTGATCCCTGACCAAGGCTAATATGCTACAAGTATTGAACCTTGACCAAGACTAAAATGCCACAAGGTTAATATGCTACAAGTATTGAACCCTGACCAAGGCTAATATGCTACAAGTATTGAACCCTGATCAAGGCTAATATGCTACAAATAATGAACCCTGACCGAGGCTAATATGCTACAAATAATGAACCTTGACCAAGGCTACTATGCTACAAGTATTGAACCCTGACAAAGGCAAATATGCTACAATTCATGAACCTTGACCAAGGGTAATATGCTAAAAGTAATGAACCTTGACCAAGGCTAATATGCTACAAGTATTGAACCTTGACCAAAGCTAATATGCTACAAGTAATGAACACTGAGCAAGACTAAAATGCTACAAGTATTGAACCTTGACCTAGGCTAATATGCTACAAGTATTGAACCCTGACCTAGGCTAATATGCTACAAGTAATGAACCCTGACCAAGATTAAAATGCTACAAGTAATGAACCTTGACCAAGGCTAACATGCTACAAGTATTGAACCCTGACTATGGCTAATATGCTACAAGTATTGAACCCTCACCTAGGCTAATATGCTACAAGTAATGAACCTTGACCAAGGCTAATATGCTACAAGTATTGAACCCTGACTATGCCTAATATGCTACAAGTATTGAACCCTGACCTAGCCTAATATGCTACAAGTATTGAACCCTGACCAAGGCTAATATGCTACAAGTAATGAACCTTGACCAAAGTTTATATGCTACAAGTATTGAACCCTGACTATGGCTAATATGCTACAAGTATTGAACCCTGACCTAGGCTAATATGCTACAAGTAATGAACCTTGACCAAGGCTAATAGCCTAGCATGCTACAAGTATTGAACCCTGACCCAAGGCTAATAGCCTAGCATGCTACAAATATTGAACCCTGACCTAGACTAATATGCTACAAGTAATGAACCCTGGCCTAGGTTAATATGCTACAAGTAATGAACCTTGACCTTGGCTAATATGCTGGAAGTATTGCACCCTGACCTAGGCTAATATGCTACAAGTAATGAACCTTGACCAAGGCTAATATGCTACAAGTAATGAACCCTGACCTAGGCTAATATGCTAGAAGTATTGAACCCTGACCTAGGCTAAAAAGCTACAAGTAATGAACCCTGACCTAGGCTAATATGCTAGAAGTATTGAACCCTGACCAAGGCTAATATGCTACAAGTATTGAACCCTGACCAAGGCTAATATGCTACAAATATTGAACCCTAACCTAGGCTCATATGCTACAAGTAATGAACCCTGGACTAGGCTAATATGCTACAAGTAATGAACCTTGACCAAGGCTACTGTGCTACAAATATTGAACCCTGACCTAGGCTAATATTCTACAAGTAATGAACCCTGACCAAGGCTAATATGCTACAAAGATTGAACCCTGACCTAGGATAATATGTTACAAGTAATGAACCCTGACCAAGGCAAATATGCTACAAGTAATGAACCTTGACCTAGGCTAATATGCTACAAGTAATGAACCCTGACCTAGGCTAATATGCTACAAGTAATGAACCCTGACCAAAACTAAAATGCTGCAAGTAATGAACCCTGACCAAGGCTAATATGCAAAAAGTATTGAACCCTGACCTAGGCTAATATGCTACAAGTAATGAACCTTGACCAAGGCAAATATGCTACAAGTAATGAACCTTGACCTAGGCTAATATGCTACAAGTAATGAACCCTGACCTAGGCTAATATGCTACAAGTAATGAACCTTGACCAAGGCGAATATGCTACAAGTAATGAACCCTGACCTAGGCTAATATGCTACAAGTAATGAACCCTGACCAAGACTAAAATGCTACAAGTAAGGAACCTTGACCAAGGCTAATATACTACAATTATTGAACCCTGACTATGGCTAATATGCTACAAGTATTGAACCCTGACCTAGGCTAATATGCTACAAGTAATGAACCCTGACCGAGGCTAATATGCTACAAGTAATGAACCCTGACCAAGACTAAAATGCTACAAGTAATGAACCTTGACCAAGGCTAATATGCTACAAGTAATGAACCCTGACCTAGGCTAATATGCTACAAATATTGAACCCTGACCTAGACTAATATGCTACAAGTAATGAACCGTTGACCAAGGCTAATATGCTAGAAGTATTGAACCCTGACCTAGGTTAATAAGCTACAAGTAATGAACCCTGACCTAGGCTAATATGCAAGAAGTATTGAACCCTGACCAAGTCTAATATGCTACAAGTAATGAACGTTGACCAAGGCTAATATGCTACAAGTATTGAACCCTGACCAAGGCTAATATGCTACAAATATTGAACCCTGACCTAGGCTAATATGCTACAAGTATTGAACCCTGGACTAGGCTAATATGCTACAAGTAATGAACCTTGACGAAAGCTAATATGCTACAAGTAATGAACCTTGACCTAGGCTAATAGCATAATATGCTACAAATAATGAACACTGACCAAGGCTAATATGCTACAAATATTGAACCCTGACCTAGGCTAATATGCTACAAGTAATGAACCTTGACCAAGGGTAATATGCTACAAGTAATGAACCTTGACCAAGGTTTAATATGCTACAAGTATTGAACCTTGACCAAAGCTAATATGCTACAAGTAATGAACCCTGACCTAGGCCAATATGCTACAAGTAATGAACCTTGACCAAGGGTAATATGCTACAAGTAATGAACCTTGACCAAGGTTTAATATGCTACAAGTATTGAACCTTGACCAAAGCTAATATGCTACAAGTAATGAACCCTGACCTAGGCCAATATGCTACAAGTATTGAACCCTGACCTAGGCCAATATGCTACAAGTAATGAACCTTGACCAAGATTAAAATGCTACAAGTAATGAACCTTGACCAAGGTTTAATATGCTACAAGTATTGAACCTTGACCAAAGCTAATATGCTACAAGTATTGAACCCTGACTATGGCTAATATGCTACAAGTAATGAACCTTGACCAAGGCTAATATGCTACAAGTATTGAACCCTGACTATGCCTAATATGCTACAAGTATTGAACCCTGACCTAGTCTAATATGCTACAAGTATTGAACCCTGACCAAGGCTAATATGCTACAAGTAATGAACCTTGACCAAAGTTAATATGCTACAAGTATTGAACCCTGACTATGGCTAATATGCTACAAGTATTGAACCCTGACCTAGGCTAATATGCTACAAGTAATAAACCTTGACCAAGGCTAATAGCCTAGCATGCTACAAATATTGAACCCTGACCTAGACTAATATGCTACAAGTAATGAACCCTGGCCTAGGTTAATATGCTACAAGTAATGAACCTTGACCTAGCCTAATATGCTAGAAGTATTGAACCCTGACTTAGGCTAATATGCTACAAGTAATGAAACTTGACCAAGGCTAATATGCTACAAGTAATGAACCCTGACCTAGGCTAATATGTTAGAAGTATTGAACCCTGACCTAGGCTAATAAGCTACAAGTAATGAACCCTGACCTAGGCTAATATGCTACAAGTATTGAACCCTGACCAAGGCTAATATGCTACAAGTATTGAACCCTGACCAAGGCTAATATGCTACAAATATTGAACCCTTACCTAGGCTAATATGCTACAAGTCATGAACCCTGGACTAGGCTAATATGCTACAAGTAATGAACCCTGACCTAGGCTAATATGCTACAAGTAATGAACCCTGACCAAGACTAAAATGCTACAAGTAATGAACCCTGACCAAGGCTAATATGCAACAAGTATTGAACCCTGACCTAAGCTAATATGCTACAAGTAATGAACCTTGACCAAGGCGAATATGCTACAAGTAATGAACCCTGACCGAGGCTAATATGCTACAAGTAATGAACCCTGACCAAGACTAAAATGCTACAAGTAATGAACCTTGACCAAGGCTAATATGCTGCAAGTAATGAACCTGACCTAGGCTAATATGCTACAAGTAATGAACCTTGACCAAGGCGAATATGCTACAAGTAATGAACCTTGACCAAGGCGAATATGCTACAAGTAATGAACCTGACCTAGGCTAATATGCTACAAGTAATGAACCTTGACCAAGGCTAATATGCTACAAGTATTGAACCCTGACTATGGCTAATATGCTACAACTATTGAACCCTGAACTAGGCTAATATGCTACAAGTAATGAACCATTGACCAAGGCTAATATGCTAGAAGTATTGAACCCTGACCTAGACTAATATGCTACAAGTAATGAACCCTGACCTAGGCTAATATGCTAGAAGTAATGAACCCTGACCAAGACTAAAATGCTACAAGTAATGAACCTTGACCAAGGCTAATATGCTACAAGTAATGAACCCTGACCTAGGCTAATATGCTACAAGTAATGAACCTTGACCTAGGCTAATATGCTACAAGTATTGAACCCTGACTATGGCTAATATGCTACAAGTATTGAACCCTGACCTAGCCTAATATGCTACAAGCATTGATCTCTGACCAAGGCTATTATGCTACAAATATTGAACCCTGACCTAGACTAATATGCTACAAGTAATGAACCCTGACCAAGGCTAATATGCTAAAAGTAATGAACCCTGACCAAGGCTAATATGCTACAAGTAATGAACCCTGACCTAGGCTAATATGCTAGAAGTAATGAACCCTGACCAAGGCTAATATGCTACAAGTATTGAACCCTGACCTAGGCTAATATGCTACAAGTAATGAACCTTGACCAAGGCTAATATGCTACAAGGAATGAACCCTGACCAAGGCTAATATGCTAAAAGTAATGAACCCTGACCAAGGCTAATATGCTACAAGTAATGAACCCTGACCAAGGCTAATATGCTACAAGTAATGAACCTTGACCTAGGCTAATATGCTACAAGGAATGAACCCTGACCAAGGCTAATATGCTACAAGTAATGAACCTTGACCTAGGCTAATATGCTACAAGTATTGAACCCTGACTATGGCTAATATGCTACAAGGAATGAACCCTGACCAAGGCTAAAATGCTACAAGTAATGAACTTTGACCAAGGCTAATATGCTACAAGTAATGAACCCTGACCAAGGCTAATATGCTAAAAGTAATGAACCCTGACCAAGGCTAATATGCTACAAGTAATGAACCCTGACCAAGGCTAATATGCTACAAGGAATAAACCCTGACCAAGGCTAATATGCTACAAGTAATGAACCTTGACCTAGGCTAATATGCTACAAGTATTGAACCCTGACTATGGCTAATATGCTACAAGGAATGAACCCTGACCAAGGCTAATATGCTACAAGTAATGAACCTTGACCAAGGCTAATATGCTACAAGTAATGAACCCTGACCAAGGCTAATATGCTAAAAGTAATGAACCCTGACCAAGGCTAATATGCTACAAGTAATGAACCCTGACCAAGGCTAATATGCTACAAGGAATGAACCCTGACCAAGGCTAATATGCTACAAGTAATGAACCTTGACCTAGGCTAATATGCTACAAGTATTGAACCCTGACTATGGCTAATATGCTACAAGTATTGAACCCTGACCTAGCCTAATATGCTACAAGCATTGAACCCTGACCAAGGCTAATATGCTACAACTATTGAACCTTGACCAAGGCTAATATGCTACAAGTAATGAACCCTGACCAAGACTAATATGCTACAAGTAATGAACCTTGACCAAAGACAATATGCTACAAATAATGAACCCTGACCAAGGCTAATATGCTACAAGTAATGAACCTTGACCAAGGGTGATATGCTACAAGTAATGAACCTTGACCAAGGCTAATATGCTACAAGCACTGAACCTTGAACAAGGCTAAAATGCTACAAGTATTGAACCCTGACCTAGGCTAATATGCTACAAGTATTGAACCCTGACCTAGGCTAATATGCTACAAGTATTGAACCCTGACCTAGGCTAATATGCTACAAGTAATGAACCCTGACCAAGGCTAATATGCTGCAAATATTGAACCCTGACCTAGGCTAATATGCTACAAGTATTGAACCCTGACCAAGGCTAATATGCTGCAAGTATTGAACCCTGACCTAGGCTAATATGCTACAAGTATTGAACCCTGACCTAGGCTAATATGCTACAAGTATTGAACCCTGACCAAGGCTAATATGCTGCAAGTATTGAACCCTGAACTAGGCTAATATTCTACAAGTATTGAACCCTGACCAAGGCTAATATGCTACAAGTATTGAACCCTGACCAAGGCTAATATGCTACAAGTACTGAACCCTAACCTAGGCTAATATGCTACAAGTATTGAACCCTCACCTAGGCTAATATGCTACAAGTATTGAACCCTGACCAAGGCTAATATGCTGCAAGTATTGAACCCTGACCAAGGTTATTATGCTACAAGTATTGAACCCTGTTACATAATACTTCCTTGAGATAAATGTATAGTATATATCAGGTGCCTAAAAGAGAGCTCAGGTTCTCAACTGGCGCAGCCATGCTAATATTGTTATTATTATCCACTCTGTATCTGTGTTTTTCTGGCTAAATAAACTGTTTCAATTCAATATGCTACAAATACTGTATTGAACCCTGACCTAGGAAAATCCCAGCTTTGGGAACGATTTTACAGAAAATTCCAGGGATGGAGGAGGTTTAATCTTTAGGGGGTTTGAGAGATGAAAATCAAGTGCATTTTCTTGAAATTCGGAGAAAAATTATCCGGTACCCGGAAAATTCCAGGTTCAAGAGATGATGTAATGGGTATTTCTGGAGCTTCCAAGAAAAATTTTCCATACACGGAAAATTCCGGGGATGAGCGATTTTTTCCAACCTCGAAAGTCTTCTTGTTACCCGGAAATCTCTCATTCCCGGAAGTGCTCTGCACCAATTGTTCCAGCCAACAGAGACATCACTCATAGCTAAGGGATGAGGCAAAGAGACACTAGCTAAGGCCTGGAGAGCACTACAAGAATTACTAAAAATTGTAAAACTGCTGAGGTTGGGTAAAAATAATCTTGAGGGCAAGTAAAATACTTAAAAGCTCTGCCACAAAAATAAATGCCACAGTGCGGAGACTACCATCCCAACAGAATTTGGGAAAGACTACACCAAAACCCAAGGTAGGTAGATACCAGGTAGCCTCACTCCCACAGGCTCTACGCTAATGAAAATAAAATTGAAATTTTTATTTACGTATTTTTGAAGGCTTATGATGGCATTAAAAGTTGTACAATAAATGTATGGAATGGAGATTTTTTTGTTTTATTTTAATTGGAGCCACAGATTAAATATATTAAATATATATAAATATCTTTCTTGTGATGCTTGCGACCACTGGATTCAATCCAACGTCGCTGATTGGCTAGCGATGACATCACTTATTAAGCTCCGCCCACTTGGTTACATCAAGCAGTAGAAGCGGGATATTTACAAGTGAAAGTGGAGTGTTTTTCTTTTATAACAATGATTTATTGCGCTGTAGCCACCTGCAAATTCAACTCAGAAAAGAAGAACAAGTTTGTATCTTTTTATTCATTCCCTCGGGACATAAAGTTACGGGCAAAGTGGCTAGATGCCTGTAAAAGAAAAGATATAAAGAACACCAAACAAGTGATGGCGTGGCATATGATATGTTCAATGCACTCACGTCCAACAATAAATCTACTGGGATTAGGAGGTGAAATCAAGAATGCTACAACATACGAAGATCATATATTGTAAGTACATTAAATGTGCATACGTTTTGTTTCCTGTTTTATATATAATGTATTAGCATTTTCAATTGTCAAAATATACAGTACCGGTACAGTAAAAATCTACAACAATTATATATTTCAAAGGAAAAAATTATGTACACCAATATATTTTGCTTCAGAGAACTGTTACCGATTCAAGTGCTCCTGAATAGAAAAGACTCTTCACGCCCATATCAAGCGGACTCAATTGGTGGACTCAGTCAAGATGGTGGACATATTCTGGATGATGAAGACGCTGATGGTGGACAGATTCAAAATGGTGGACATGGTCAAGAACTGGGACCTTCTTCCAGAAAAAAATGCAAAACGCCTTCGCAAAAATTTTAAGCTATTTTCATGTAGTATTAAGAAATAAGTCTGTTTCCCACCCACATGAAGTCTGCATAATGACCTTAATGATTTAAGTTAAGTAACAGATGGTAGAACATCTTTCATAGTTTGAATTCATTTTGTAAAATATATATTTAACCCTTAACCTTATGTAATATTTCATGTATAATTATCCACCCTTATAAACTCCCTTACCATCTGTTTAACGACATCCAGACTGGCATATCATTCATCTATCCACACACTCTCATGTCATCCATCTATCCACATCTAAACTCATCATACATCTGTCCACCCTGTCTCACAAAGGGCAGATACACACTCACTTTTAGACATACAAAAGTCCGTTAACTGTTGACTGACGGAATTTAGCAACACTCATGATTTGTACCTTTCTTTCTGTTAGTCAGGTCGGTAAACTACTGGAGAACAAAATATATGAATAATAAGGCGAATGTCAAACATTTCCAAAGCCAACTTCGGACAGCTAAACATACAATAAGGAAGCAAAATACTTGGAAGTCCTGCGGCAGCCATATTTTCCAATGCATCTAGAAGTCCTTGGGACCAAGACCGTGTGGCTAAAGCTTTGGCACTTAAGCCCATATCTTCCAAAGCTTGTGGTTTCGTTACTAATGTATTAAAACATCCATTACCCTCTGCAGCATGTCTTAGCCGATGGATAAAGAACTTTCAAACTCCCCCAGGAATCTTAACTAAAAGCCTGGATTTATTAAGTGCAAATGGTTTACTAAAAAACAGTTCAGAAGGATTGACAGTAGTTTCGTTTGATGAAATGAACATTAAGTCCCAATACAGTTATAGTGCTACCTCGGACAGAGTTTACTTCCCCTGCAGAAATGTGCAAGTCGCCATGGCATGGGGTCTTACAGACAAATGGAAGCAACCTGTATACTACAACTTTGATGAAGACATGACAAAAGAAAATCTACTAAGAATAATACACGAGCTGCACAAAATCAACTATACGTACTGTGGTGGCAGTCGTGTGTGACCAGTGAGGTAAAAACCAGGCACTGTACAAGTCCCTCAGTCTTACTGCTCTGGACTCATCTTTCACTCACCCAGAAATCATTGACAGGTGAGTAAATATAGCAAGTTTATTTATTTATTTTTTTCTAAATATATCACTTATACGTTTTTTCTTATCATGTGCACACTACAAGACCATAGTCCACTAATATATGAGCATCAAATGTATAAAACTTTAGTAAATATATGAAGGGAAGGAGATTATGGTGAAGCCAAAAGAGGGGTATAATATTCAAAAGTTTGGGATTCAATTACTTTAAAAGAAAGTCAGTAATCAGGTGTGATTTTCATTTATACCAATCCGATTTAAACTCAGTTTATAAACTGACTTCATTCTATATAACTTATCAATAATGGATATATACTACCGCCTGAGAAGATATTGGAAGCATAATGTGTTGTCTAATGGTAGACCCTGCTGCCATATGGCATCACGAATATTGTGACCAAGTCCCAGGTTGCTGATCTGTCTTTCTGCCTCATTTACACACAATTGCAGGATCTCAATTGTTTCTCTTACTATGGACAAGACAACATACTGTACATATAGCGTTTCTAACTATTGATTATTATTATTTTTTTTATTATCATTATTACAGTGTTGTTATTATTACTTTATTTTACTTTTTATTATAAATTTTATTTACTATGAATTACTATTATTATTATTATTATTACATTTTCGCCCCCCAGGCCCCGATGTGGGTCAGTGACCTGTGCCCAGGTGGGCTAATCCCCTTAAAAAAAACAAAAAAAACAATATATATATAATTATCATGAAGTATGTTATCTTTCAGCAAAATTTGGTTCCTCTATGATATTCCTCATGCCCTGAAAAACTTGAGGAATCACATTCTGGACCAAGGATTGAAGCTTCCTGATGGCATGTGCTCTCCAAACAAACTTTTCAAGATCTTCTTCAGATAGTTGGCTATGAATTTTCTGTGTGCTACAAGATTGGTCAACGACACTTAAATGTAGGTTGACTTAATCACTTAAATTATCCTGTGGAGCAGATTGACATCTAAAATAGGGAGACTCGCTGCAATTGGTGATAATAATATCTATACAGTCAACCCTCGCTTTACGCGGTCCCACTTTACGCGTTTCCATGTTTACACGGTACCCTGCCGAACACAGAATACTCACTTTCCGCGGTGTGTGTACCCTTTTACGCGGAGAGCGGCGCGAGCAGGGTGCGCACAAGGTCGCCCAGTCATCAAAACATTACCGAGTTCTTCACCCGCCACCCACCACAGCCGGCCCAAGTCAGTGATAGTGATAATGATAGTGAGGATATGGACTTATATGGACTTTGAGGGGTTTGACAAAGAGGCCCTGCAAGCCTCTGTGGTGGATAGTGATACAATTGATAAAAGTGATACAGGTGAGGGCCAATAATCTGCCCTCTGCCTCGGAGCCAATCCCCCATCCCCGTGTCCCCAGCCATCTTTTCTACTAATGTAAGTGTTAAAAAACCTAATATTATTGATATTTCTCTTAATTATTAATTGTGTGTGCATACCATCATAAAATTAAGAAATTATTTTTACAACAACGTAGGTATTGTGTCTGAAAAAGTGGAGTTGGGGGTCGGCCCGGTCTCAATTTCAATTAATCCCATATGTTATGTTGTTCACTTTACGAGTTGTTCACTTTACGCGGGCCGCCGTGGGGTCAATTGACCGCGTAAAGTGAGGGTTCACTGTATGTGATTTGCAGGTGCAAGGACAAGAGAGGCAGAACGTCAGACTGGCTGCGCAGCTGCTAAGTGAGAGCTGTGGTAGAGCACTGCAACAGTACCTGCCCCAATACTTTTCTCAGGCATCCGTCATTATAAATATTGACAGAGCTTTCGATGTTTTGAATTCACGCAAAATTCAGGAAGTAAAAGATGAGAGATGTGCATATGGCCTGAAACTTCAGAAACAAGATGAAGCTCTTAATTTTTTTACAAATGTCATTCCATTGTCCAGATTTCTTGGTTTTAAAAAGCTATTACCCTGTCAAAAAGCACTGGTTATTGCAGGAAATGCACTACCTAAGATCTTTAACTTTGTTCAAGATAAATACAATGTAAATTATGTTTTAACATCTAGATTAAATCAGGATGCCCTTGAGAGTTTTTTCTCTGTGTTCGGCGCATTGGGGCAAGTGAACATCCACATTACAGTGATTTTGAGGCAAGGATTAGGATTTTATTGTTAGGCTTAGATGTACCTGCTTCTCTTTTCCAGTCTACATTAGTCGAGGTACAAGATGAAACCGATGATAACACGCCATATAGTACAGCACGCAATATAGGATTTCAGCTTTCTGAATGTGAAGTTGACGACAGTGAGTATCATGAAGTACAACTGATAATGTCTGAGATAATAGACAACCAGAGTTGTCCTAGTAAGGAGAGCATAGATGCCCAACAGGAAGCATTAAAATATGTAGCAGGTTACATAGCATTTAAGCTCAAAGAAACTCACCCTCACTTTCTTGGAGAACCCTCAAACAATTCTTGGATTTCAAATATTAGCAAAGGCCATTTACTTCATCCTTCCCCTGAATTATTGGAATTGATCAAACAGTTTGAACTTGTTTTTTGTTTATTTCATGGAAATACTTTAGATGTAAACCCAGGAGTAATTCGGCGCTTTTTTTAATTACTGTACTAAAGTCTAAATATCCAAACTGTGGTGAAAAGTTTTTGAAACTGTATACAGTGACCCCTCGTTTAACGAACGCCTCGGTTAACGAAATTTCGGTTCACAAACTGCCTTCCATAAGGATCTTCAATTCGGTTAACGAACAAAAATTCGGTTAACGAACAAAAATTCGGTTAACGAATTTCTTACGAACCGACCTCAACATGTTTTCGCTTGCACTGACCGGGCAACCAGCTTTAGTATCAGTCCGCCAATACATTAATCGGTTTTAGGGCTTAAATTCCTAACTATTTTTGTAAATATCAAGAAGTTTATACTATTCAATAATTTTAAAAGTTTAATATTAACTTTTTTAGTCATTTTAACAATTATTGAACATAATTGAAGGTAAAGAAACTAGTTTCTGGCGTGCCATCCAGCCTGTTAACACACCAGACAGGCGTTAGTCTCTCTCTGTTTTCAGTGGAGGTAACATCTTGCTTGAGACTCTCTTCAACTAAATGCTTTTTTTCTGTGTTTCCAAGCAAATTATTGGTCATTTTGAAATATATTTTACATATTGACAATATATAATGCAGTGCAGTGTTGATTTAAAGAAAATAATCTTGAAATACACCAAGAGAACTAAAATTTTATGGGTGAAATGGTGCCATGGGGTGACTTCTCTTCCACCCCAATGCCTTTTCTTCTTCCTTCTCCTCCACCCCCATTCTAATTCCCATCATCATCATCATCATCATCATCCAGGAGCCTTCTACATACACACCTCAAAGTAAGTGAACTTTTCCACCATTTTTGTTGAATTTAGGAAATTTTCGGTGAGCTGGAACCAATTACCCAAAAACCCATTAAAACAATGGTTTCAGTTAACGAACTTTTCGGTTAACGAACGACCTTCTGGAACGGATTGAGTTTGTTAACCGAGGGGTCACTGTACTAGAACAAGAACATTTATTAGGTTAAAATACTTGAAAAAGGAATATGCAAATAAGCAGGTTAATTTCAGAAACTATAAAAAGAACAAACAATGGGCAGCCTCAAAAATTTATTAATCAGCAGTTTCCTTTCTAGGCCTCCAAATTCATTCCTCAATGCACCATCCCATTATTACTGCAAAGATTATCTATCACAAGACACCTTTTATTACTTTTTCACATACTTGGGAAAACAATAGCTCACAAAGATGGTTATTTTACCATACTTATGTTGAAGTATATACGTATCACTATGCGTGCTAATTAAAAATCAAGATCTAGGTGGTGGTGTTATTCGTTAAAAGTTGATCATGTGATTGTGATGACAGATATAGTATGGATGGATGTATGTATGTGTGTTTGTACTAAAAAGATGAAAAACGTAAACAGTTATTATGTCTGTTAAATGTTATAACATGAAAATGTACCTAGATCAATAGTAACTTGTAAAGTAATTGCAATACCTGTGTGAAATATATAAATGCATTCTTCATACATCGTGTATTATTTACATTTTTAAGGATATGATATGGTTGTGTGTATGGTAACTCTTAAACCATCACACTTCTTTTTGTACACTCAACCCTCACTTTACGCGGTTAATTCAACCCACAGGGTACCGCGTAAAGTGAGCAACATAACATATGGGATTAATTGAAATAGAGACCGGGCCAAGAAGAAGCACACCAAGGATACGACAACAACGACAACAACAGCTAAGTGTACCAACCCGTTCAGTCCCTTGATAGACGAATTGGACGTTAGTACAGTCAGGGAAAGGGATGACAAGGAAGGTATAAAAACTTTAATTGTTGGTGACTCACAGGTAAGGTACATGGACAGGGCCTTTTGTGGTAAAAACAAAAATAGGATGAGGGTGTGTTTGCCAGGAGCTGGGGTGGGGGATATAATTGACAGGATGGACAATATCTTGTCTGGTAATGGGAACAAACCCATTATCTGCCTCAGTGCAGGAGGCAATGATATTGGCCGGTGTAGGAGCGAGGAGCTTCTTGATAAGTTCAAGGCAGCCATAGATCGTATTAGGACTAAGGGAGGGATCCCTATCATATGCGGTGTCCTGCCTAGAAGGAGAGTTGGCAGTGAATGGTTGTCAAGGGCAGTTGGTGTTAACGACCGTCTTGACAGATATTGCAAGTCAATATCAGTCCCATTCATTGACAACTGGGACAACTTCTATGGCAGAAGGGACCTTTATGCTAGGGATGGGGTGCACCTGTCTAGGGATGGAGTAGCAACCCTGGCTGGGGCTCTAGAGGGGGCAGTTCAAAAGATATCGAAGTCTTTAAACTGCTAAGAGAACATAGGGGCACGGGGGTGGAGGAGACTGCAGTGGGAGCGGGTAAACAAGGCGAAAGATTACAGGGAAATAGTGTTAGGAATGATGACATAACTAAATTAGACAGGGAGTTTAAAACTAAACGCGGTAAGGGAAGGACTCAGAACACGACTAACTTAAATGTATATTACGCGAACAGTAGAAGTATGAGAAACAAAATGGATGATATTAGGGCCTTGGTATGTACCGAAGAAATCGATATAATTGCATTCACTGAAACATGGATCAACCTAGACACACGTGAATTACCAGTCGAATACCAAATTGCGGGTTACAAACTGTTCCATACCGATAGGCAGACCAGGAAAGGAGGCGGAGTAGCAATCTATGTTAGGGATAACCTGAAGTGTGAAATAAATAAGGAAATAAAAACTGAGAGGAATACAGAAACAATTTGGATAGAATTAAGCGACGGTCGGGAAAAATTAATCACAGGAGTAATATATAGACCCCCCAATCTTGACAGAGTCAATGAGCGACTTATCTGGGATGAAATGCGCAGGGCTTCCATACACAACAAAGTCTGTATAGTAGGCGACTTTAACCTTGGCCAAATAGATTGGACCGACCTTACGGGAAACTCAGAATCAGAGGATTTTCTCGAGACGATCCAGGACTGTTTCCTAAGTCAACATATAACCGAACCCACACGGGGTAATAATATATTGGATTTAGTTTTGTCAAACAGAGAAAACCTCATTAGCAATGTCGAGGTAGGGAACGAACTTGCAAACAGCGATCACAAAGAAATTCGATTCCAGTTAGATTTTCAGGGCAGACGTAAGGAAAATTCCACTAAAGTACCAGATTTCAGAAGGGCAAACTTTGACAGTTTAAAGAGGCAGCTGAGAGAGGGGGTGTCGCGCTTGGCCGTGAACCTGACAGATGACACCGACCTGATAACGAGATCTGAGATTGCCGAGTTCCACGACAATTTAAATAGTGAGTTACTTAATGCACAAAGGCAGAACATACCATACAAAAAACTCAGATCAAACAACAATGACCCTAAATGGATAAATAATTATTTAAAGAACATCATTGGCCAAAGGAAGGCTATAGGTAGAAGGATAAATCGTGGCAAAATTCACCTCCGGGACTATTATAGGGTATTGGCGAGTAGGGTTAAAACCGAGATAAGGAAAGCAAAGAGGAATAATGAGGTAAGGATAGCAAGGGAGGCAAAGACAAACCCCAAAGGATTCTACCAAATGTACCAAACTAAAACACAAGAAAAGATTGGACCAATACGGTCAGACTCCGGCGAGCTCACTGATAACGACGGAGAAATGAGCAATAATTTGAATAAATATTTTTCAACAGTTTTCACCAGCGAAAATTTAAACATGATACCCGAGGCACCGACTCTATTCAGAGATAGTGAAGAAAACAAATTAAGTGAGATAGTAGTGACTAGTAACGATGTTAGTAAGCAAATAGACAAACTAAAGCCTAATAAGTCACCTGGTCCCGATGAGATATTTGCCAGAGTATTAAAGGAATGTAAGGAAGAGCTTAGTATGCCCTTAGCAAAGTTGTTTAACATGTCCTTAAAAACAGGTGTAGTACCAGAATCCTGGAGGATAGCGAATGTAATACCGATCTTCAAGAAGGGGGATAGATCACTATCCTCTAACTACCGCCCAATCAGTCTAACATCAATAGTAGGCAAATTACTGGAAGCAATCATTTCAAACTCTATTCGAAATCACCTGGAGAAGCACAGATTGATCAATGATTCCCAGCATGGCTTCACAAGCGGACGTTCTTGCCTAACTAATCTATTAACATTCTTTTCATCAGTTTTCGAATCAGTGGACGAGGGGCACAATTATGATGTGGTATATCTCGACTTTAGCAAAGCCTTCGACAGAGTACCCCACGAAAGACTAATTAGAAAGGTAGAAGCTCATGGCATCAAAGGTGACATCCTTAAATGGATTAGGGCGTGGTTACAGGACAGGAAACAGCGAGTGAGCATTAACGGCACTAAGTCCCATTGGAGCAACGTCACAAGTGGAGTTCCCCAAGGCTCAGTACTTGGACCATTATTGTTTATTATATACATAAACGACATAGATATCGGCATAGGCAGCAACATAAGTAAATTTGCTGATGATACTAAAATAGGACGTGTTATCAAATCTGACGAGGACTCGGCAAAACTACAGGAGGATCTAAACAAATTTTTCGAATGGTCTGAAAAATGGCAGATGAAATTCAACATTGACAAATGTAAAGTACTCAGTATAGGAAATGTAAACAGGGAAACCAGATACCAGATGAACAACGATGCCATAGAGAAATCCGACTGCGAGAGAGATTTAGGAGTAATGATAAGTAGGAACCTTAAGCCAAGTAAACAATGTGTTTTTGCTCGAAACAAGGCTAATAAAGTACTTGGGTTCATACAAAGGAGTGTTAGTTACAAGACTAGCGAGGTCATCCTAAAACTGTATCTTGCTCTTGTGAGACCACACCTGGATTACGCAGTCCAGTTCTGGTCACCGTATTACAGAATGGATATAGAATCCTTGGAAAGAATTCAGAGGAGAATGACAAGACTAATCCCGGGTATCAGGAACCTTGAGTATAGAGACAGGTTAAAGCATCTTAATTTGCACTCCCTTGAGAGACGTAGAGCGAGGGGCGACCTGATAGAGGTGTATAAATGGAAGGCAGGGCTAAACAAAGGGGACATTACAAAGGTACTCAAATTATCCAACCAGGAGCGAACTCGTAACAATGGTTTTAAATTGGACAAATTTAGATTTAGGCGTGAAATAGGTAAACACTGGTTTGGAAACAGAGTAGTGGATGAATGGAACAAGTTACCAAATATCATCATTAACTCGAATACGCTGAATTGCTTCAAACATAGGTTGGATGCTCATATGAGCAATAGGGGTTGGGTGTAAACGGGACTGCCCAGTATGGGCCAATAGGCCCGCTGCAGTTTCCTCCATTCTTATGTTCTTATGTTCTAACCCCCAAACTCCACTTTTTGACGACACACAACTATGTTATAGTAAAAATATTATCTTAACTTTATGATGGTATGCACACACAATTAATAATTAAGAGAAATATCAATAATATTAGGTTTTTTAACACTTACATTAGTAGAAAAGATGGCTGGGCACACGGGGATGGGGGGTTGGTTCCGAGGGAGAGGGCAGATTATTGGCCCTCACCTGTATCACTTGTATCAATTGTATCACTATCCACCACAGAGGCTTGCAGGGCCTCTTTGTCAAACCCCTCAAAGTCCATATAAGACCATATCCTCACTATAATTATCACTGACTTGGGCCGGCTGTGGTGGGTGGCGGGTGAAGAACTCGGTAATGTTTTGATGACTGGGCGACCTTGTGCGCACCCTACTTGCGCCGCATACACAACATGGGAGAGGGCGGGAGAGATGGCAGGAGGTTTGGATCAAAAAATGGCGCGGCTCGCCAGCCGCGTAAAGGGGTACACGCACCGCGGAATGTGAGCATTCCTGTTTCGGCAGGGTACCACGTAAACGTGGAAACGCGGAATGTGGGACCGCGTAAAGCGAGGGTTGACTGCATATCAATTAGAGTAAAATAAAACGTGTTTACTTATTTTCTGCAGCAACAGTTGATGCTTCAGTCAGAACCAGTTAATGAAGTCAAGCAACAGTTACCAGACTGCTGGGAATAGCCAGAATGCCAGAATAAAATTAAAATGGGAGGAATTGTATTGAATATTTTACAATTCGACCAGAGTTCTCGTTATATTGTAAATTTCGTCAAACATTTTCTTATTGTGTAATGTACATGGCAATATACACTATATATTACATATTATTAAATATATATCTGATAAATAACATTTTATGCTAGTATATTTTGATAAGAGAAAGAATCTATACAGATAATAATACCACAATATTACAAACGCATGAAGTGGCACAAGGGGCGTGGCTTAGCGATCTCGAGAGTAGAGTAGCCAATTAGTGATTTCCTATGGGCCTGCGTGAGGCTACCTGGTATCTACCTACCTTGCCAAAACCCACCTCTGACTTAGAGCCGTCAGTGTAAACAGGGATAGTCCCTCTGTGAGAGGAGGGAGGGAGAGAATGAACCACACAGGGAGGGAGAGAATGAACCACACAGGGAGGGAGAGAATGAACCACACAGGGAGGGAGAGAATGAACCACACAGGGAGGGAGAGAATGAACCACACAGGGAGGGAGAGAATGAACCACACAGGGAGGGAGAGAATGAACCACACAGGGAGGGAGAGAATGAACCACACAGGAGCGAGAGAATGAACCACACAGGAGGAGAGAGACCACGGGGAGAGAATGAACCACACAGGGAGGGAGAGAATGAACCACACAGGGAGGGAGAGAATGAACCACACAGGGAGGGAGAGAATGAACCACACAGGGAGGGAGAGAATGAACCACACAGGGAGGGAGAGAATGAACCACACCAGATACTACATTGTTGCTATACACCTAAACTGGTTCTACACATTCCTTAATACCTATTTTTCTCTTGTAAAGTAATTTAACTAATTCATGCCGCCCCTTTCCTTTAAATTGAAATTTCTGCTAAATCGAATTTCCATTATTTTCGCTCGATTTAGCGTATTGTTCACTGCTACCTCACAGTCTACCTCTCGGTCTACCTCTCAGTCTACCTCAGTCTACCTCTCGGTCTACCTCTCAGTCTACCTCACGGTCTACCTCACGGTCTACCTCACAGTCTACCTCTCGGTCTACCTCAGTCTACCTGTCTACCTCTCAGTCTACCTCACGGTCTACCTCACGGTCTACCTCACGGTCTACCTCTGTCTACCTCACGGTCTGCCTCTCAGTCTACCTCTCAGTCTACCTCACAGTCTATCTCCCAGTCTACCTCACGGTCTACCTCACGGTATACCTCACGGTCTACTTCACGGTCTGCCTCTCAGTCTACCTCTCAGTCTACCTCTCAGTCTACCTCACAGTCTATCTTTCGGTCTACCTCTCAGTCCACCTCTCAGTCTACCTCACAGTCTATCTCTCAGTCGACCACTCAGTCTATCTCTCGGTCTACCTCACAGTCTCCCTCTCAGTCTACCTCTCGGTCTACCTCTCTACCTCACAGTCTACCTCTCGGTCTACCTCACAATACACCTCAGTCTACCTCACAGTCTACCTCTCTGTCTACCTCACGGTCTACCTCAGGGGCTACCTCTCAGTCTACCTCACGGGCTACCTCTCGGTCTACCTCTCGGTCTACCTCTCGGTCTACCTCTCAGTCTACCTCTCGGTCTACCTCTCAGTCTACCTCTCGGTCAACTAACTACGGTGATATCTCCGTTAGCCAGAACAATTGGTGCAGAGCACTTCCAGGAATGAGAGATTTCCGAGTAAAGAGACGACTCTTTCAAAGCCTGAAAAATAAATCCCTCAACCCCGGTATTTTCCAGAATTTTCAGGATACAGTGGTCCCTCGGTTAATGAACAGTTCGGTTAACGAATTACCTTCCATAAGAATCTTCAATTCAGTTAACGAACAAAAATTTGATTAACGAAATCCTTACGAAAATCACGTTTTGTTGTGAGCATAAGCTGGTCAGCTGATGGCCTAGTCTGCCAATTCGGTAATCTGTTCTATGTTTACATTCATTTCCAATGGAGTAAATATCAATAAAGTTGTGCTTTATAATAGTTTTGCATGTTTTATATTAAAATTATTAGTCATTTTAACATTTATTTAACATATTGATAATATATGCAGTACAGTCATTTCTGCTACAACGAATGTTTTGTCAACGCGAATTGGCTATAACACGATTGATGAATAGAAGAAAGATATTTGTAAAACGCTAAAGAGTGTTGGCTGTAACGCGATTCCACTCGAACGTTTTAAGTGTACTGTCGCTTGGCGCGGGGTTATGCAGTATTTACAGTTCACGTTCGACATCACATGTTCAATTGATTCATGTGTTTTATTTGAGAAGTGTTATTTGATAGGGACTCTTATAAATTTCATCCTTTTTTTGCAAATTTAGAAGTTCCCATAAATACTGTATGAAAAAAATAAATACAAATAATGTTTCGCAGTGCGGACTAATAGCATTTTACACCCGCGCTCTGTTTCCATCACACGATCAGTTGAAACACGTGGGTTGATTTGAAGCGTCCTCAGTGATTTTTGCTTACTATTTCTCCAATTTTGTGGTATTAACTGTGAAAGAAGAATATCTCCAAGAAGCGTTCTGGTGATCCCATTCCCGGTGGTGATCGTAAAAGAAAGAAGGCAAAGCAGCAAACATTAGACGTCTTTTTTAAGTCAACCCCCAAGAAGTAGTCTGAAGATACTGAACCACAGCCATCCACTTCTGGAGTTAGACATTTTTTTCGTCCTAACCATGCAACCAAAACTGCACCTGATGATGATGATACTGATGATGACGATGACAACTCTCAACTCCTGTCTGCATGACTCCTCAACCTCACCCTTCTCCCCCATCAAGTTATATTCATATTTTTTTCAAGGTAAAGTGTTACATTTACTATATGATTTCATTATTAGACATGAATGTAACATTTATTCAGACTGCGCTATCCTTTGTGTTAGGCTAACTACTAAATTTTTTTCGGATTTCAAGTAATTTGCACCTAACCCTATTTTTCCCATAAGCCCTGTTATTTCTATTGCGTGAATTTCTACAACGCGAGGTTTTACAAGAACACAACTATCGCGTTGTAGCAGAACTGACTGTACAGAGAACTAGTTAGTTGTGCACCCATCAGATGCTACAGCTCAGTTGTTAGTGCTAAACTTTGATGCACTGGTCCATACCAAGAGGTGCCAATTATCAGGAAGCAGCAGCAGCAAACAATGACATTGATCAAGGTAAGTAAACACTTGATTTGCTTGTTTTTAAGGGTTTTGCACGAGGGCAGACTAGATCCACCTTTCTTATTTTATCGTACTACTCACCTAAGAGGTGATTGCGAAGTGCTCATAATTATGTTACTTGGCCCGCATACTGTGTACTCATATTAAATCTGGCCCACCTTGGCAAATGAGTTTGACACCCCTGCTCTATACAGTACAGTGACCCCTCGTTTAACGAACACCTCGGTTAACGTAATTTCGATTAACGAACTGCCTTCCATAAGGATCTTCAATTCGGTTAACGAAAAAAAATTCGGTTAACGAAGTTCTTATGAACCGACCTCAACATGTTTTCGCTTGCACTGACCGGGCAACCAGCTTTAGCATCAGTCCGCCAATACATTTCTAGGGCTTAAATTCCTTAATATTTTAGTAAATATCAAGAAGTTTATACTGTTCAATAATTTTAAAAGTTTAATATTCAATTTTTTAGTCATTTTAACAATTATTGAATATAATTGAAGGTAAAGTGACTAGTTTAATGCGCGGCATCCAGCCTCTTAACACGGCAAACAGGCGTTAGTCTCTCTCTGTTTTCACTGGAGGTAACATCTTGCTTGAGACTCTCTTCAACTAAACACTTTTTTTCTGTTTCCAAGCAAATTATTGGTCATTTTGAAATATATTTTATATATTGACAATATATAATGCAGTGCAGTGTTGATTTAAAGAAAATAATCTTGAATTACACCAGAGAGCTAAAATTTTATGGGTGAAATGGTGCCATGGGGTGACTTCTCTTAAACCCCAATGCCTTCTCTTCTTCCTTCTCCTCCACCCCCATTCTAAATCCCATCATCATCATCATCATCATCCAGGAGCCTTCTACATACACACCTCAAAGTAAGTGAACTTTTCTACCATTTTTGTTGAATTTAGGAAATTTTCGGTGAGCTGGAACCAATTACCCAAAAACCCATTGAAACAATAGTTTCGGTTAACGAACTTTTCGGTTAACGAACGACCTTCTGGAACGGATTGAGTTCGTTAAGGGAGGGGTCACTGTACTATAAAAAATTATTTAACTATTATTGTTGATATACTGCAAAAAATACGATTATTTACTTACTCAGTAGGTAAAAAATAAACGGCTGCAGCTACACAACCCTTGCTGCTGTGTGGTTTGTTTACTAATGGTCGTGGTGCGGCAGCGCCATCTATTGAGGCATTGCTAAAGGTTGTCTGTTGGACTCAAAGAGCAGGAATATTTGTTTCTTCATACGGAGGCTTTCATATTTGGACACCTATTTAGACTGTAAAAACCTCGCGAAATTAAAATTGTCCAATTTTAAATACAACTTCCTATGGAGAAAATTAATTTGAGTCTGGTACTTTCGATGTTTGGCTAAATTTTGCCTTATTTACCGTACTTTTATGGCGAATTACTACCTGTAATAAAGCAACATCCTAATAAACCAACGAAAATAACACAGATAAAGTTAAATAAAAACTAAAAACATCACAGAAAAAGTTCTTATGTTCTACGTATTCAGCTACAGTTGAACCTGATGACTTGGCACCTTCATCATCCAAGTAAAAACACACACAACAACAACGTTGGCTGTCCTAATGTTTTCAACTTTACCACCACTGGTGGGTAGAATTTTTGTTTTAAATTCAGAAACATTAATTAAAATATACATAAACAGTAAATAAGTGTTGCTTTCATATTCGTATGTAGAGTAAAAACGAAATGTTTTCACATGTGCACCACTTACATACGCGATCTCATTTTATTTCTTTATCATTAGTGGTTAGCTACTTCTATTGTTCCATTTATTAACATCAAATAACATTACAGTAGAAGTCCAAAAATCCGGACTGCTCGGGGAATGGGTCGGTCCAGATTTTCGGATTTTCCGGATTCTCAGGCAGTACTTTTAAAATTCAAATTTAAGGAGGAATAAAGAAGAGATGAACAGGTACATTTTGATAAATTATTCATTAGCAAATATTGCATGCTTCATTTATCAAAACGAGCAGTTTTAAAAAAAATAAAGTCAACACTTGACAAAAATGTAAGACAAAAACGTAAACAAACTGTCTAATACCATGACGAGTCTTGAAATTCCTAAGCCATCCATCACTAAATGGGCACTCTGATTCAATGTTCACTTGCTCCTTAAAGGACTTTGCTTTGGCAATAAGCATCGGCCCAGAAGTTGCCATACCTTCTGATCGTTTTAACAAAAACCATTCGTGCAACACTTTATCAAGATTTTCTAATTTGGGCCGATGTAAACTTTTTCTTTCAGCAATTTTAATGTAAGGCTCAGAAGAAGCTGTGAATTCTAGAATTTTATTCTTTGCCATTTTTATATCATAAATTGTAGACTTTCCAATGTCGTATGTTTCCATTAGAACAGCATTGCTCACACCATGTTCTAGTTTCTTAATTATTTCAAGTTTGTCACTCAATTTCAATGTGTTCTTCTTTCACTTCACACAATGAAGTTTATCTACTTTAGGAGCCATTATTATGGGCTTGTACTCTGTAAATGGAAAGAGGACTCAAAATTACACATGTTGTCACAGTTTGATTGTTTGTTTTAAAGTGGCGATCGCGTGGTCGATTGTTGTCGCTGTGGTGTTCACGCATGCACACACACACACAAAAGATTTATTGTGCCTCAAATTTTACATTTCAGGACAAGCTAATTACAAAACTAACAAAATTAGCTACCTATAATTTACAATTACTTTTATTATTAGAATTATGTAAATTAATTTTTTTAAAGGAACTCCATTAATTTACGTAACCCACAAAAGCCCACTAAATTTAAAAGTTTGAAAGTTTTCGAAAAGTCTGGATTCTCGGGTGGTCCAGATTTCTGGCATCCGGATTTTTGGATTTTTACTGTACTCAATTTTACTTCAGCTACAACCAGGGTCTTATTTTCTTCAGTTTTATAAGTAGAACCAGTCAGTCACTGGTTTTGTAAACATCAACAAAAACAATGCCTCCTCGTATGTTTTAATACAGTGGTCCCTCGGTTAACGAACGCCTCGGTTAACGAATTACCTTCCATAAGAATCTTTACTTCAGACAACGAAAACAATTCGGTTAACGAATTCCTTACGAGTTTTTCCCAACATCTTTTCGCCTGCCCACCAGCTGTAGTATTAATCCGCCAATACAGTACTAATCGGTTCTAGGGCTTAAATTCGTTACCATTTGGGTAAATATCAAGGTTGTACTATTCAATAATTTTACAAGTTTTATATTAAATTTTTTAGTCATTTTAACAATTATTGAACATAATTGAAGTACAGGAAACTAGTTTTTAGCGCGCCAAACAGCCACTCAACACACCAAGCTTGGCGTCAGTTTGTGTATCTGTTCAGTGGATGGAACATCTTGTTTGAGACTCTTCAACATAAACTCTTTTTTCCATTTTTAGTCAAATTATTGGTCGTTTTGTAATATATTTTACATATTGATAATATATAGCACAGTGCAGTGTTGATTTAAAGAAAATATTCTTTATTTACAGCAATAAAACTTAAAATTTCAGTGTTGAAATCGAATCCAACATGGCTCCAAAGAAATAGAGAAAAGTTATTTCAATCCAGGTAAAACAGGAAATAATAAAGAAACATGAACAGGGCATTAGAACAAATGTGCTAAGTAAAGACTATGGCATGTCGGCATCAACTGTGTCGACAATTCTTGCACAGAAAGACAAGTTCAAGGAAGTGAAAGTGAGAGACAAATCTACCATAGCGTTTAAAGGTAGATCATTGAAAGACCTCTCAGTCTGCCTCTCAGTCTACCTCTCGGTCTACCTCTCGGTCTACCTCTCAGCCTACCTCTCAGTCTGCCTCTCAGTCTACCTCACAGTCTACCTCACAGTCTACCTCTCAGTCTGCCTCTCAGTCTACCTCTCGGTCTACCTCACAGTCTACCTCTCGGTCTACCTCTCGGTCTACTAACTACAGTGTTTAGCCATCATTCTGAAAGTCTCTCAGAAGTCTCACAAAGTAAGTGGTGTGGTGGAGAAAGTCAAGAGTGCAGCTATCAATTGGAAAAAAGTTTGGAAATTATAGAAAAAAATTGAAAACAAACACCGAACCCCTAGTGTAAGGTAAGCCATGAATAAGGTTTCTACGTACATGTCATGTGTCTCAGTAGATGTGAACATATTAATGGAATTAATCTAGATTTACCGAACTACGGTGATATCTCCGTTAGCCAGAACAATTGGTGCAGAGCACTTCCAGGAATGAGAGATTTCCGAGTAAAGAGACGACTCTTTCAAAGCCTGAAAAATAAATCCCTCATCCCTGGTATTTTCCAGAATTTTCAGGATACAGTGGTCCCTCGGTTAATGAACGGTTCGGTTAACAAATTACCTTCCATAAGAATCTTAAATTCAGTTAACGAAAAAAAATTTGATTAACGAAATCCTTACGAAAATCACGTTTTGTTGTGAGCATAAGCTGGTCAGCTGATGGCCTAGTCTGCCAATTCGGTAATCTGCTCTATGTTAACATTCATTTCCAATGGAGTAAATATCAACAATGAGTGATTTCCAACGAAAATCAATATAAAAATCGGGTAAATATTCGTTCACTGTTCCAGGTTTTGGTACGAGAATAGGTTTTTTGGCGTTTTTTTCAGTGTGCTTTACTCGAATCTGACATTCAATCCTTTGCAAATTAGCGGTTCTTGAAAAAAAAATTACTTTAAATATCTAACAGAAACTGCTAATTTGCACAAAAATGGAGGTCAAATTTGAGTAAAATACACCAAAAATACACACACAAAAAAACCTATGCTCATACCAAAGAAACCAACCTACCATACCTAACCTATAAGGAGGAGGTAAGGAGGAGACAACTGACTCTAAGTGAGGAATATAACCTCAGGTAAACGTGGCAGAAACCAGCAGACGGCCAATGGACGAATATTAACCCAAAATTTAATAAACTACATCAAAAACTGCCGGGAAAACCTCGGCTTTATCACCAGAAAGATTATGGTCCAAAACTTAATCCTTACCAAAAAATCCTTTTTAATAACGTTGTCAACTGGTGGAACACCATATGTTATAAGCTGGAGACTGTAGTTAAATTGGAGAGGAATTTAGACCACACATTGAAGACTCTGGCACAGAAAAATTATTATAATGCAACTATATAACTGCTGGGTATTATTTAACTTTACGACATGGCGCGCCCAAAAGTTATAAGCTAATGAAACATTTAGATCTCCCCATTCTGAGCATTTTGAACCCCAAATATACCTGGCGGAATGGATAATTGAGACACAATTGAATTTAATTGATTTTACGTAGTTTTCAGTCTTCGTCTCTGTGAGATGTTAATGGCGCATCTCGCATGCGCAACATTGACTGATGTCATCCAGTCGTGACCGATGAAGTATAGATATCATCACGCAATTTTTTTTTACCAATCACATTTGATTTTTTTCAAAAGAAGCAGCCTGGGTAATTTCATTGACCAGTTTCACAATGGCCGTGGTGGAGGTTGGTTGTCGTTTGTGCTCCTACGATTATTTTAAGTTTATTGCCGAGTTTTACGAGAAAGACGATCACTCTATCCAAGTCTTACATATCCCTGGTCCTTCCACTTCTAACTACGGTATTGTACTTTCAGACATGGTGCACCCCAAAGTTTTTAACTACTGATAAATTTAGGTTAGTTTAAGGTAGACCTACTGGGGGTCCAGGGGCGAGCTCCCAGGGGTTAGGTTAGGTTTTGGTTTTATTAGGGTATTCTTGCGTTAGTGCACACAACTTTCCTGCCCCAAATCTATCATCATATTCGAATAAGACGTCTAATTTTAAGATAATTTTCTTCTATTACATTACTGTCGCAAACTTATAATAACGGAGGTAGCTCATGCCAGATATTTCTCTATTTTCTTCCATTAATCTTCCGAAATTATCGCTTACCTGACCTCCCACTCTGCGGGTCTCCTTCATAAATCGTCACGCGCATGCATTCCCATACACATCACGCAGCCAATCAAAAGCATTTTTTTTCCATCAATTAAAATGATTCATAGTTTAATTCACAGTTTTTTTTGCCCAATCAGATTCGATTTTTATTTGGGGTCTCTCATATTTCTAAATTCACATTCATTTCCGACCATGGCAGTCTGCGATGGGTGTCACTTCAATTATATGGAGATAATTGCGCGTTTTGGGGGAAAAAAGGGACAAGCAATATCATTTTCTAGATCTCATGGTGTTCTCCCGACCTCAGTTAAGTGTCCTAAGTGTAATAAGGAGTGTAAATATCGTCAAGACCAACATATGTGGCATTGTAGTAACTCGTTCCTTATTCCCAAGACAAAGAAGAGACGTTGGTGATCGTACACCGTCACTGATTACAAAGGAACAATTTTATAAAAGTGCCATTTTCACCTGTACTAATCTCAGAATCGAACGATGAACCAGAACCAGGCCAATAAGGTAAAAAAATAAGTGATTCCATCATACAGTGAGAGTTAGGCTAGGTTAGGTTATTTTAGGTTCGGTTAGGTTAGGTCAGGTTTATATGCCTGTTTTTCAAGTGTTCTTGGTGTACTAACTGGGACAACATTGTAGGTGACTATGAATCTGAAGACTTCCTAGACGCAGTACAGGACAATTTTTTTTAAACAACTAATTACAGAACCTACTGAAGGTGACAATATATTAGACCTAGTATTAACAAATACAGGAAATATTATCAGAGATATCACAGTAGGGGGAGAACTAGGGAACAGTGATCACAGAGAAATAAGATTCACCCTAAATTGGGAAATGAAAAACATTGACTTTATGGTCAGAGTCCCAGACTTTCAATTGGCGGATTATCAGGGGTTAAGAAGGTACCTAGGTGAGGTCACCTGGGAACAGTCTGGTCAGTCCCCAGTAGGAAGGGGTGAGGTCACAGGTGACACAACAATTGATTATGACTATTGTATAATATATTCACTCGTATACTACATAAAGCACAGGAACAAAATATACCATACAGAAAAATTAGGTCAAATAAGAATGAGCCAAGGTGGATGACCAGAAAACTTAAACATGACATAGGAATAAAGAAAGGAATATATAAGAAATTAAAGGGAGGGGAGGAGCAGCTCAGAGATAGGTATAATGAACTATCTAGGAATGTTAAGAAAAAATGTAAGGAAGGCAAAGAGGGACTACAAAATCAGGACAGCAAGAGAATCCAAGGCGAATCCCAAGGGATTTTTCCAGGTATATAAGACAAAGGTCAAGGACAAAGTGGGGCCTTTAAAATCAGAGAGAGGGGAAGTGATCCATGATAGTGAGAAAATAAGCAAAGCATTAAACAGCTACTTCTTATCAGTTTTCACAGAAGAAATTCACGAGGAAATTCCAGAGGTGGAACTGATATACGGGAAATGAAGAAGAGAAATTAAAGAATATCACTATCAGAAAAGAAGATGTTCTTAGGAAGATAATTAAATTAAAGACAAAATCCCCAGGGCAGGGATGAAATTTTCACTGAGTTTTGAAAGAGTGTAAGGAACAGATTAGTGGACCCCTCATAAATTTATTAAAAAAATCATTAGACACGGGAGTTGTGCCAGACTTGTGGAAACATGCAAATGTAGTACACCATATTCATAAAAGGAGACAGAGCATCAGCTTCAAATTACAGGCCAATTAGTTTGACGTCAGTAGTGGGAAAATTTCTTGAATCAATTATAGCAAATAGCATGCGATCACATTTAGAGAAAAGCAAATTAATCTACGGCTCTCAACATGGGTTTACAATGGGAAAATCTTGTCTAACAAATCTGCTGACGTTTTTAGGAAAGTCTTCGAGGTAGTAGATAATGACAAAAATTACGATGTTATTCACTTAGACTTTAGCAAAGTGTTTGACAGAGTACTGTATCAGAGGCTTCTGAGAAAAGTTAAGGCTCATGGTATCGAGTGGGAAAGTTTTAAATTGGATAAAATCATGGCTCACTGATAGAATACAGAGGGTCAGTGTAGATGGTATTAAATTTGGGAGGGGCTGTGTAACCAGTGGGGTTCCTCCAGGGTCAGTACTGGGCCCACTCTTGTTCATAATCTTCATAAACGATCTAGATACTGGGATCAGCAAGTCTGCGGATGACACCAAAATAGGGCGGCAGATTAATTCAGGGCAGGATGCAAATGCACTAGAGGAGGATTTAAATAAACTGCAGGAGTGGTCAGAAAAATGGCAAATGAAATTCAACACCAGCAAGTGCAGCGTACTTAATATTGGAAGAACAAATACTGTCAATGTATACAGCCTTAACAACATCAACCTAGAGAAGTCGACTTGTGAAAGAGACTTAGGGGTACTTGTAAGCCCGAACCTACGGCCTAGAAAATAGTGCGTTTATGTTCGAAATAAGGCAAACAGAGTACAGTATTGGGTTTTATATCTAGAAGTGTAAGTAATAAAAGTGCAACTATATCTTGCGCTAGTCAGGCCGCACCTCGATTATGCTGTTCAGTTCTGGTGCCCTTATTATAGAACGGATATCATTTCACTAGAGTCGGTGCAGCGAAGAATGACAAAAATGAGTCCGGGACTTAGAAACCTTCCATATCAAGATAGATTAAAGAAACTAAACTTGCATTCCCTAGAAATATGAAGAGTGCAGGGAGATATGATAAACGTATTTAAGTGGGTGAAAGGAATCAACAAAGGAGATATAAATAAAGTCCTTATAATATCCGAGCAGGATAGGACTCGTAGCAACGGATTTAAGTTGGATAAGTTTAGGTTTAGGAGGGAGATACGAAGGAAATGGTTCACAAATAGGGTGGTGGACGAGTGGAACAAGCTTAGCAACTTTGTAGTAAGTGCTGGAACGCTGGAAAGTTTCAAAAGGAGGCTAGATAGATTCACGGATGATAGAGAGTGGTAGTAACTCCCGACAGGAGCTGCCGTGCACAGGCCAACCAGCCTATTGCAGAGTCCTTATTTTCCTATGTTCTTATGTACAGTATAGTCCGGATTTACACGGTTTTTGTTTACGCGTTTGGTCATTTACGCGGTGCCTTGCCAGAATGAAATGTTTTAATTACGCGGTAAATTTCATCATTTACACGGCGAGCGGCTGGAGAGGTCCAGACGCGCCGCGCCATTTTTTACTCACGCAGTCCATTCTTGACCATACGCGGGAAGCGGTGAGGGGTGCACATTAGGTCGCTCTTACGTTATCGCTGATGTCATATGACGTATCGGACTGTGATTGGGCCACACATCCTTACCACCCACGCATTCCCTCCACCGCTAGCTGTGATTGGTCTAATGTAACATGACGTGCCCTGCCACCAGAAGTCGCTGACCTAGCCGGGCCAGTCTCATTGTTCTCAGTCCGTGTATACAGTTCTCTCTTGTGCCCGCTATTCCCCTCACAATGGCTTCCGCTGGACCCTCACCACCCCAGAAAAACATTGAATTACCTGGACCAAGCCAAGATTATGTGAAGGAAATCATCGAGCTGGGGTAGAAAATTAAGCTCATCCTTGACAACGACCCAGACAGGCATCGGTATGAAGTGTCTAATAACCATCTGTCGAAAGTTATGGAGCCGTATATCCAGATCTATCTCGACAACATCAATGCTAGTCGTCAACGTAGTATTGAGGACTTCTTCGCCAGCAACCCACCACAACCACAGCCAGCCCAAGTCTGTGATAGTGACAGTGAGGATATGGACTTTGAGAGGTTTGTCTGGGAGGCCCTGCAAACCTCTGTGAGTAGTGAGTGATTCACCGGAGGGCAACTAATCTGCCCTCTGCCTCGGAACCAGCCGCCATCCACGTGTGCCGACCCAACTTTTCTACTAACGTAAGTGGTAAAAAACCTAATATTATTGCTATTTTTCTAAAATATTAATTGTGTGCATGCCATCATAAAATTAAGATGCTATTTTTACTACAACGTACTATTGTGTCGGAAAAAGTGAAGTTTGGGGGTCGGCCCAGTCTCAATTTAAATTAGTCCCATATGTTCTGTTATTTCATTTACGCGTTTCTCATTTTACGCGGACCTCCACGGGTTCAATTGACTGCGTAAATGCAGACTATACTGTATTTTGTATTTGATTGGCCATAATTTGGGTCGGAAAATGCCTCACCCAAAACCCCCAATAACTAAAAAAACAGGCAATTTCTAACGGAAATCAAGGTCAAAACTCACAAAAATACACTTGAAAAACATTGGGTATTATTGCGTTTAAACATTCCCACTTCCTACCACTAATCTATTATCATATTCTAATAAGACGTCTAATCATAAGATCATTTTCATCTATTAAATTACAGCCGGAAATGTATATTAACGGAGATAGCAAATCCAAAATTGTCTCTATTTTCTTCCATTAATCTTCAGCCATTATCGCCTGTCTCTCCTCCACCACTGCATGTTTCCTGCGTGTGTCCTTCTTAAATCATCACGCGCATGCGTTCCCGTACACGTCACACGACCAATCAAAAGCTTTTTTTTTTTGCAACCAATTAAAATTATTTTGGGTTTAATTAGCAGTATTTTTGGACCAATCAAAATCGATTTTTATTTTGGGTCTCTCATATTTTGAAATTCAAGTTCAGTTCCGACCATGGCAATCTGCGATGGGTGTCACTTCAATTATATGGAGCTGATTGCAAGTTTTGGGGAAAAAACGAAGAAACTATAGCATTTTTTCGATCGTATGGTGTTCTTCCAACCTCAGTAAAGTGTACTAAGAACAAGACTGAATGTAAATATCGCAAAGACCAACATATGTGGCGTTGTGTAAGAATCTCAGAATGCAATGACGAACAAGAGCCTGGTCTCCAGGCCAACTAAGGTAAGAAATAGGTGACTCCATCATATGGTGAGAGTCAGTTGGGTCAGATTAGGTTAGGGTTTTCTAGTGTGTTTTGGTATATTTTTTATTCGCTTGGCGATTAATTTTTTTCGAAAAACGTCTCAAAAAAATTTGATAAAAAAAAAACTGCCAATTTCCGACGGAAATGAAGGTCATATTCGGTCAAAACACACACAAATACACTAGAAAAATATTTTTTAACTTTCTAACAGATGGGGAGGTGGAAGTGCAAATTTACCAAACATAGTTTTCACTTTCTAACAGAGTTGTGTGCACTAATGCAAATTTATCTTCATTAGGTTAGATGACTCGTTTTTGTTTTCTCCCACACCAAAAAACTCAGATTTCCCAGAGGCTCTCCCCCATTATTGCTGAGGGGAGGGGGCAAAAACTAGCAACTGCCGTCAAAAATGGAGGTCAGTTTAAAACACACCAAAAATACACCGGAAAAACATATTGGTCAACCCCTAGGGACTCAGTATAGGAGATGTAAACAGGGAAACCAGATACCAGATGAACAACGATGCCATAGAGAAATCCAACTGCGAGAGAGATTTAGGAGTAATGATAAGTAGGAACCTTAAGCCAAGTAAACAATGTGTTTTTGCTCGTAACAAGGCTAATAAAGCACTTGGGTTCATACAAAGGAGTGTTAGTTACAAGACTAGCGAGGTCATCCTAAAACTGTACCTTGCTCTTGTGAGACCACACCTGGATTACGCAGTTCAGTTCTGGTCACCGTATTACAGAATGGATATAGAATCCTTGGAAAGAATTCAGAGGAGAATGACAAGACTAATCCCGGGTATTAGGAACCTTGAGTATAGAGACAGGTTAAAGCATCTTAATTTGCACTCCCTTGAGAGACGTAGAGTGAGGCGCGACATGATAGAGGTGTATAAATGGAAGGCAGGGCTAAACAAAGGGGACATTACAAAGGTACTCAAACTATCCAACCAGGGGCGAACTCGTAACAATAGTTTTAAATTGGACAAATTTAGATTTAGGCGTGAAATAGGTAAACACTGGTTTGGAAACAGAGCAGTGGATGAATGGAACAAGTTACCAAATATCATCATTAACTCGAATACGCTGAATAGCTTCAAACATAGGTTGGATGCCTATATGAGCAATAGGGGTTGGGTATAAACGGGACTGCCCAGTATGGGCCAATAGGCCCGCTGCAGTTTCCTCCATTCTTATGTTCTTATGTTCATGTCCTAAAATAAAAATTTCCCAACTGCCGCCCCCACAACCCCACCTCCTATAACTGTATCAAATATTGGTCGTCTGTAAGAATATCTGCATATATGTGAGACGAATTATGAGAGGCAACAGGGAGTGAAAGGGGGCAACAGAGAGAGAGACAGAGGCAACAGGAAGAGAAGGGGGCAACGGAGAGAGAGAGAGAGGCACCAGGAAGAGAAAGGGGGCAACAGAGAGAGAGAGAGAGAGGCACCAGGAAGAGAAAGGGGGCAACAGAGAGAGAGAGAGAGGCACCAGAGAAATAAGTGAGTCAAGATGTAAGCTTATGCCCACAAAGCCTCCCCACAACGTTATCGCGCCACATCACTACTACACCGCTAAACTTAAACAGCCAGTTATATAAACTAAGGAGTATACCACAGTACCTAAGATAAAGATAAATTCATTACTTACATTGTGGTAGAGAGATAAAGAGAGTGTAATATAGTACCGGTAGATGATAGTGTGTTCAGTGCGTCACAACAAACTCTGTCCCGACCTTCACTCCCAACAACACTTAATATTACTTTCTTTATTATCAATAAAATATTCGAAATTAGATATTAAAATGTATATAACTGTTTTTAAATAACATAATATATTATAAATTTTTATATTTTGTAATTATTATTTACAAAAAGATAAATTTATAATAAAGGAAGCCAAAGTTAGAGTCAAGCTTACGAACAGAAGCTTCATCGTCACCATCAAAGCTCATCCACATTAACAAACATTTGGTCCAAGATGAGAAGAAAGATAACTCTTTATAAAATACAAATAATATCAACAGTGTTATATAAAATTTGTAATACGTCTTAATAATATCGAGTATAAACATTAAGTATAGGCCAAGGGTCATCTGGTACCCCGTTGCTCATTACAAAAACAACTGGTATAATGAGGCCCATTATTTGAAATCCATTACTCTTATATTAGGTTGTGTAGATCAGTGGTGGGTTGTGTAGATCAGTGGTGGGTTGTGTAGATCAGTGGTGGGTTGTGTAGATCAGTGGTGGGTTGTGGAGATCAGTGGTGGGTTGTGTAGATCAGTGGTGGGTTGTGTAGATCAGTGGTGGGTTGTGTAGATCAGTGGTGGGTTGTGGAGATCAGTGGTGGGTTGTGTAGATCAGTGGTGGGTTGTGGAGATCAGTGGTGGGTTGTGGAGATCAGTGGTGGGTTGTGGAGATCAGTGGTGGGTTGTGTAGATCAGTGGTGGGTTGTGGAGATCAGTGGTGGGTTGTGGAGATCAGTGGTGGGTTGTGTAGATCAGTGGTGGGTTGTGGAGATCAGTGGTGGGTTGTGTAGATCAGTGGTGGGTTGTGGAGATCAGTGGTGGGTTGTGGAGATCAGTGGTGGGTTGTGGAGATCAGTGGTGGGTCGTATAGATCAGTGGTGGGTTGTGTAGATCAGTGGTGGGTTGTGGAGATCAGTGGTGGGTTGTGTAGATCAGTGGTGGGTTGTGGAGATCAGTGGTGGGTTGTGGAGATCAGTGGTGGGTTGTGGAGATCAGTGGTGGGTTGTGGAGATCAGTGGTGGGTTGTGGAGATCAGTGGTGGGTTGTGTAGATCAGTGGTGGGTTGTGGAGATCAGTGGTGGGTTGTGTAGATCAGTGGTGGGTTGTGGAGATCAGTGGTGGGTTGTGGAGATCAGTGGTGGGTTGTGGAGATCAGTGGTGGGTTGTGTAGATCAGTGGTGGGTTGTGTAGATCAGTGGTGGGTTGTGTAGATCAGTGGTGGGTTGTGGAGATCAGTGGTGGGTTGTGGAGATCAGTGGTGGGTTGTGGAGATCAGTGGTGGGTTGTGTAGATCAGTGGTGGGTTGTGGAGATCAGTGGTGGGTTGTGGAGATCAGTGGTGGGTTGTGGAGATCAGTGGTGGGTTGTGGAGATCAGTGGTGGGTTGTGGAGATCAGTGGTGGGTTGTGTAGATCAGTGGTGGGTTGTGGAGATCAGTGGTGGGTTGTGTAGATCAGTGGTGGGTTGTGGAGATCAGTGGTGGGTTGTGGAGATCAGTGGTGGGTTGTGGAGATCAGTGGTGGGTTGTGTAGATCAGTGGTGGGTTGTGTAGATCAGTGGTGGGTTGTGTAGATCAGTGGTGGGTTGTGGAGATCAGTGGTGGGTTGTGGAGATCAGTGGTGGGTTGTGTAGATCAGTGGTGGGTTGTGGAGATCAGTGGTGGGTTGTGGAGATCAGTGGTGGGTTGTGTAGATCAGTGGTGGGTTGTGTAGATCAGTGGTGGGTTGTGTAGATCAGTGGTGGGTTGTGTAGATCAGTGGTGGGTTGTGGAGATCAGTGGTGGGTTGTGGAGATCAGTGGTGGGTTGTGGAGATCAGTGGTGGGTTGTGTAGATCAGTGGTGGGTTGTGGAGATCAGTGGTGGGTTGTGGAGATCAGTGGTGGGTTGTGTAGATCAGTGGTGGGTTGTGGAGATCAGTGGTGGGTTGTGTAGATCAGTGGTGGGTTGTGGAGATCAGTGGTGGGTTGTGGAGATCAGTGGTGGGTTGTGGAGATCAGTGGTGGGTCGTATAGATCAGTGGTGGGTTGTGTAGATCAGTGGCGGGTTGTGTAGATCAGTGGTGGGTTGTGGAGATCAGTGGTGGGTTGTGTAGATCAGTGGTGGGTTGTATAGATCAGTGGTGGGTTGTGTAGATCAGTGGTGGGTTGTGGAGATCAGTGGTGGGTTGTGTAGATCAGTGGTGGGTTGTGGAGATCAGTGGTGGGTTGTGGAGATCAGTGGTGGGTTGTGGAGATCAGTGGTGGGTTGTGGAGATCAGTGGTGGGTTGTGGAGATCAGTGGTGGGTTGTGTAGATCAGTGGTGGGTTGTGTAGATCAGTGGTGGGTTGTGTAGATCAGTGGTGGGTTGTGGAGATCAGTGGTGGGTTGTGGAGATCAGTGGTGGGTTGTGGAGATCAGTGGTGGGTTGTGTAGATCAGTGGTGGGTTGTGGAGATCAGTGGTGGGTTGTGTAGATCAGTGGTGGGTTGTGGAGATCAGTGGTGGGTTGTGGAGATCAGTGGTGGGTTGTGTAGATCAGTGGTGGGTTGTGTAGATCAGTGGTGGGTTGTGGAGATCAGTGGTGGGTTGTGTAGATCAGTGGTGGGTTGTGGAGATCAGTGGTGGGTTGTGGAGATCAGTGGTGGGTTGTGGAGATCAGTGGTGGGTCGTATAGATCAGTGGTGGGTTGTGTAGATCAGTGGTGGGTTGTGGAGATCAGTGGTGGGTTGTGGAGATCAGTGGTGGGTTGTGGAGATCAGTGGTGGGTTGTGGAGATCAGTGGTGGGTTGTGTAGATCAGTGGTGGGTTGTGTAGATCAGTGGTGGGTTGTGGAGATCAGTGGTGGGTTGTGGAGATCAGTGGTGGGTTGTGTAGATCAGTGGTGGGTTGTGGAGATCAGTGGTGGGTTGTGTAGATCAGTGGTGGGTTGTGGAGATCAGTGGTGGGTCGTGTAGATCAGTGGTGGGTCGTATAGATCAGTGGTGGGTTGTGTAGATCAGTGGTGGGTTGTGTAGATCAGTGGTGGGTTGTGTAGATCAGTGGTGGGTCGTATAGATCAGTGGTGGGTCGTATAGATCAGTGGTGGGTTGTGTAGATCAGTGGTGGGTTGTGTAGATCAGTGGTGGGTTGTGGAGATCAGTGGTGGGTCGTATAGATCAGTGGTGGGTCGTATAGATCAGTGGTGGGTTGTGTAGATCAGTGGTGGGTTGTGTAGATCAGTGGTGGGTTGTGGAGATCAGTGGTGGGTTGTGTAGATCAGTGGTGGGTTGTGGAGATCAGTGGTGGGTTGTGGAGATCAGTGGTGGGTTGTGGAGATCAGTGGTGGGTTGTGGAGATCAGTGGTGGGTTGTGGAGATCAGTGGTGGGTTGTGTAGATCAGTGGTGGGTTGTGGAGATCAGTGGTGGGTTGTGTAGATCAGTGGTGGGTTGTGGAGATCAGTGGTGGGTTGTGGAGATCAGTGGTGGGTTGTGGAGATCAGTGGTGGGTTGTGTAGATCAGTGGTGGGTTGTGTAGATCAGTGGTGGGTTGTGTAGATCAGTGGTGGGTTGTGGAGATCAGTGGTGGGTTGTGGAGATCAGTGGTGGGTTGTGTAGATCAGTGGTGGGTTGTGGAGATCAGTGGTGGGTTGTGGAGATCAGTGGTGGGTTGTGTAGATCAGTGGTGGGTTGTGTAGATCAGTGGTGGGTTGTGTAGATCAGTGGTGGGTTGTGTAGATCAGTGGTGGGTTGTGGAGATCAGTGGTGGGTTGTGGAGATCAGTGGTGGGTTGTGGAGATCAGTGGTGGGTTGTGTAGATCAGTGGTGGGTTGTGGAGATCAGTGGTGGGTTGTGTAGATCAGTGGTGGGTTGTGGAGATCAGTGGTGGGTTGTGGAGATCAGTGGTGGGTTGTGTAGATCAGTGGTGGGTTGTGGAGATCAGTGGTGGGTTGTGTAGATCAGTGGTGGGTTGTGGAGATCAGTGGTGGGTTGTGGAGATCAGTGGTGGGTTGTGGAGATCAGTGGTGGGTCGTATAGATCAGTGGTGGGTTGTGTAGATCAGTGGTGGGTTGTGGAGATCAGTGGTGGGTTGTGGAGATCAGTGGTGGGTTGTGGAGATCAGTGGTGGGTTGTGGAGATCAGTGGTGGGTCGTATAGATCAGTGGTGGGTCGTATAGATCAGTGGTGGGTTGTGTAGATCAGTGGTGGGTTGTGTAGATTAATGGTGGGTTGTGGAGATCAGTGGTGGGTCGTATAGATCAGTGGTGGGTTGTGTAGATCAGTGGTGGGTTGTGTAGATTAATGGTGGGTTGTGGAGATCAGTGGTGGGTTGTATAAATTAGTGGTGGGTTGTGGAGATCAGTGGTGGGTTGTGGAGATCAGTGGTGGGTTGTATAAATTAGTGGTGGGTTGTGGAGATCAGTGGTGGGTTGTGGAGATCAGTGGTGGGTTGTGGAGATCAGTGGTGGGTTGTGGAGATCAGTGGTGGGTTGTGGAGATCAGTGGTGGGTTGTGGAGATCAGTGGTGGGTTGTGGAGATCAGTGGTGGGTTGTGGAGATCAGTGGTGGGTTGTGGAGATCAGTGGTGGGTGGTTTACTTTTGTTTTATCCTCTTCACCACTGATCGGCTCATTACCCGCTTGGCCGATCGCTCTGTTGGCAAGTACTGGGCATGCACCGGCCATAAGTCCGTATTGTCCCGGACATGTCCTCCATTTAGGTCTCGAAATCTTCATCCGGAAGTAATTTTTAAAATTCTTCAAAAGTCCGGAATTTCAGCTTCCATCATTTTCTCCGCGGAAAAAAAAACATGAAACTGTAATGACGAGACAGAGAGAGAGAGGGGAGGCGGAAACCGTAGAGATCTCGTTCAGTTTTCGTCAGCTGATAAGTCACTTGTACGCCTGTAGGTGTTGTCAACTTAGCTGTCAAATATTTGATTGATAAGGGAGTAGAAGTTGATGATGTGAAGTGTTTTGACCAAGTTAGTAACCTGAAGCAGTTTGTGGAAAATTACAAGAGTGATGAAGAATTTAGTAATCTGCCAACACATAAAGAGTGGACCAGATACTTTGAAAAATCAAAGAACTTTGAATGCCACTCAGAATTGCTAAGAATTGCACAATTCTTCATTGCTTTATCATCTCACAATGCAAATGTAGAAAGAGTTTTTTCACTGATGCAAAGTCAATGGACAAAGGAAAGGAACAAATTGAGTGTTGAAACAATGAAAGGTATTCTGACTGTACAGTACAACTTCGAGAAACATCTTGCAGTGACTTCTATACCTTTCTAAAGAGCGATCAGCCAATACTGAAAAAGATCCGATCTACAGAAAAGTATGAATGGGCACATAGAGCACACACACAGTGGGGGAAGAAGACTGCAGCTAAAGAAGATATTCAGCCTTAAGCAAAGGTAATTTTTTATTTATTTTTTTAAGATTTCTATACCATGTATGTTGTATATTAGCTTACATTAAAAACACCATGTAATACAGTACACCGATACTGGTATATATATATATATATATATATATATATATATATATATATATATATATATATATATATATTAATGCTATGCAAATATGCAAAATTAATTGTCACGGCTGCTTCAGGGTTACATAGCGCCAAAGTGTGTGCCGGGCGGGGGGGGGGGGGGGGGGAGATGTCTTCGGGAACTTCCTCTTTTTTTAATGTTCAGATATGGCAACCCTACCTGAACCCGCTCCAGTGTTGGTCAGGTCTGGTCTTGTAAGAGCGCACACTCGGTGCCGTCACAACACTTTCTGGCAGATTGTTCCAAGAGTTCACAAACTCTCACTCCAAAAAAGTTACCCCTCACTGTTTTCTGGACTTGTGGCTTCTTCAACCTTGAGTGCCGAGGAGCTTAAAACACCAAGTTAGGATTTATTTGTTTATTTATTTTTTTTTCTTCTTCCCTTTTAAATAACTTTCGTATCGAACTTGTGTGGATTCCGTCCCATGTTGGAATCAGGTATCATGACCGTGCTAATGGACTGGCCAATGAGGCATGTAAGAAAGAAAATGTTGACCGTGACCTTGGCCTGTCCAATGCTGTAATTAAAAACATTCAAGTCAGAATTATGAACTCTGATCTAGAAGAAGTGAGAAATGCAGAGAGACCTGGCAGTTGTAGCATTAGTAAATATGACAAATTTTGTAACAAGAGGTACCGGTATGGCCAGCATAAGGATAGAACCAGACAATGTGATGTAGTCGTGGCCAGAATTAGGCTAGGATACAGACACATCTGGCAAGTTAGTAACGCTGTACCCATACCGGAACACTCAGCATGTAAACTTTGTGATAAACCTTTAAAGCATACACTTGAACACTATATTATTGGATGTGACACTGTCAAAGACTTCAGGCCACCTGACTTATTGTATCTTGAACTATGTAATTACTTCATTGAATCAGGTGTGCTTGAGGACATTCTTGCTGTTTATCCCAAATTTGCTAGCCCACACTGATTAGTCTTCAGTTAGAATATGACTCCAATGTATGTGATCCACTGACCTATATATGATGCTGGTGAATGTGATGTATTTCCTTCTTTGTGTACGAACCTCTGTCCTGCGTGGCAGTGAACAGTGGCATTACCCACATGAATTTGACCTATATATAGTGTCAATGAATATGATGCATTCTTTGTGTGCGAACCTCTGTCCTGTATGGCAGTGAAAAGTGACATTACCCACATGAATCTGACCGACGTATATGTATGTATGTGTGCGTGTGTGTATATATATGTACATGTACATGTATATGTGTATGTATATATGTATATGTATGTATATGTGTGTGTGTGTTTACATATATGTATATGTACTGTCAATGAATATGATGCATCTGTAGGGTTTACGTGATATTATGTTGTCTAGCACTCAGGATGGATGGATGGAAACTCTAAGGTGGTGGTTTTCTTATATAATATAAGTTATATGAAAGACAGTCTGGTGCTGGAGATGCCGTGTGGTGAGGAGTTGCTCAGTAGACACGTTCGGTGAGTAGCGTGCTGAAGGAGGTAGATGTGCAGGAGCTTCGTTAGAGGAGATGTTGCCTGTTGCTGGCCTCCAGGTTGAATGAGAGCTGGACAGCGAGGAGCTTGCTTGGAGGAGGTGTTGCGTGTTCAGGAACGTAGAGTAGAATGAATCTTAATGGAGAGACAGAGCTTATATACACAGGGCCGGTGCTAGGAATTGCGGGGCCCAATTAGAAAATTGATAGTGGGGCCCTCTACTCTACAAAGTCGAAGATTGATGTTTTATATTTCGTGTAGTATGCCCGCCTTAGCCAAAAAGCATTAATTACTTGATATACTAAAAGTTTAAAAACAGTATAAAAGTTTTGATTTTTTATTACAAGTTAAGACAATTACAGACAAACTGTTTATTACAACTGTACTTGTGGATGATCCATCACTGTTTGATGTTTGGGCTTGGCCTTCTGACTCTTCTTTAGCTATAAGTGGACTTCTCACTTTGGCACTGTCTTCTGTTGTATTAAGATCGTCTTCAGTTTGATTCAACTGTGTCTGTGTGTCAACTTGAACTTTTTCAAACTGAATATCAATTTCTTCATTGTATTCATCAACTGTAATTGGACTAATGGCTGTATTGTCATTTTCTGAATCGTTTTTGTCTTCTTCATCTTCAATACATGGGCGTTTCAAAGGTGGAGTGACAAGAAATTTTTTGATAGCACCTCGATGTTTTTCATTTTCAGCCACCTTTGCCTTTGCCAGTGCTCGCTTCTGGTTGCCATTTAAATACTTACGCCCTCTGCCTCTATCTCTGCTTGTGCTTGCCATGATGAAAGGGCTTTTTATATTATCTTTTCAGAAATGACATATAATAAACTGAAATGAAAAAACGAACAAAATTATTCACAATGAGAAGTCCCTGGCACTTAAAAAATAAGTATGTGCATATATGAATGTTATAATTAAAACAAAAAATCGAAACACTGATCCTATAAAATAAAAACCACACAATGTTTATCACCACTTCACCGGACAAAAAAAGCTTTAACCGGACATATAACACTTTGGCATGGATAGCGCACCGCTACGTACGCAAAGATTCGGTTACCTACATAGAGCTATATGTGCTTGCATGTGCTCAGAATCACAAGTCATTTTCTGATTCATCATCGCTATTGTCGCTATCAATCATGTACTCAGGATCAACAATTATCATCACTGTCCAGCACAAAAATTATAAACAAACCACGCCTCGGTCGCCACCCAGTGGCCATGCTTCTCATTTTCAAGGTCAACACTGCAAAACTCATCTCAAATCATGTCTATGGCAACGACCGGAGTTTTGTCACTGTCTGACGATGATCACCGATTCACTGGTTATTACAGGACATGCTGATATACACAGCACAACGTTATCACTCGTATTTCCCCCTGAAAACAGCCAAAAATACAGACCCGACACACTTACACCGTCCAAGCGTTGGGAGAGAGTGAAAACTGTGTTCTGATTGGCTCGCACCCTTCCCGCTCCTGTAAATTATTATGAAAGTCAGGGCGTGTGGACCAACACCAGAGTTAATTCCCTTGGACTTTTGACAAAACAGAAAATTCTCGCACGTGACTGGGACCTATTATTTTGATGACAATAACAATGATTTTGTGTCTAACGTTAGCTTTTTTACCAATATCGTATACAGTTTAAAACTAACACACGTGTGTGCGGGGCCCCCTTGCGGCGCGGGGCCCAATTTGATTAAATTGGTCAAATAGGCTTAAAACCGGCCCTGTATATACACAGCAGCTGGAAGTAAACCCGTGGGAACTCGCCGGTTTCTCGACCCCCCCCTCCCGTGTTGCTAGGATACGGTAGCAGCTGGTGACGCCCCCCCCCCCCCCCTTGGCCGCTCGTTTGGTTGCTAGGATACTGTCGTATTGGAATGCGGATACGCAGTTGTAGGGGAGACGTCCACTACAATACTCCCCCTCCCCTCCCGGCGCGGCGGGAGGCTGGATGTTGGCCGGGTTGTGTCCCACACATAACACATACCGGGCAGGTGTACGTACGACTCGGCCGCTACGTGTAACAACTCAGTCTAGTGACACAAAACCTGTGGGAGAATTATGAGGAGAAAGAGGGTTTGGGATTAGAGGAGGTTGTACAAGCAATGGTTGTTGTGCTCCTGCTGCTGCAGGGGCTGCGTCAGGAGGAGGGTCCATGGCAGGAGCAGGTTCTATGACAGGAGGGAGGTCTATTACAGGTACAGGTTCTATGACAGGAGGAGGGTCTATGACAGGAGCAGGTTCTACAGCAGGAACAGGGTGTACATGAGGGTGAAAAGAGGGTGCCCAGAAATGTCGTGGGCGTGGTGTTGCTGCCGGTGGTAACTGCGGGTAGACTGGTGCAGGCGTAGTTTGTTGATGGTGCTGCTGGGCTGGGGGCCCGACGGGTAAGGTGGCCGGTTTGACTCGGTCTATGCTGACGGTGTCATGTCTGCCATTCCTGATAATCGTCAGGAACTTTGCTGAACGGGTAACCACCTGGAAGGGTCCATCGTAGGGGCGTTGTAATGGGTTGTGGCGAGCATCATGCCTGACGAAAACATACTCGGCTGTGAGTAGTGCAGGAGGGATGTGTTCAGGGCGCCGAGGAGGCTGGCGCGGAGCAGTAGCTCTGAATGCAAAAACTGCTTGTCGTAGCTTTTGGAGTAAGTCGTGACGAACGGCTGGAGTGGTTTGGTGGGGATCAGGAGGGAGTGAGAAATCCCTGGGTAGCCGAAGGGGCTCGCCTAGTGTAAGATCTGCTGGGCTACAGTCCATATCCTCCTTGTGTGACGCACGGATGCCGAGGAGCACTAAGGGAAGCGCATCAGTCCAGCTGTAGGGGTCGTGCTGTGCCTTGAGTGCGTCCTTCAGCTGCCGGTGAAAACGCTCTACCATGCCGTTGGCTTGAGGGTGGTATGCTGTAGTGCGTTGTCTAGACGTGCCGAGGAACTGTAGGAGGTGCTGCCAGAGTTGTGACTCAAACTGTACTCCTCGGTCAGTGATTACGGTTGCGGGGGGGCCAAAACGGGAAACCCAACCGGACATGAAGGCGCGGACAGTAGTCTCTGCTGTAGCATTGGGCATGGGAATTGCTTCTGTCCACCTGGTGAAACGGTCGATGCAGGTGAAGATGTAGGTGCTACCGTAGGATGATGGAAGAGGTCCCACGATAATCGAGGTGTACTACTTGAAAACGTCCTTTGGGAATAGGGAAGGTTTGTAAGGGGGCCCGTATGTGACGATGTATTTTGGAGGACTGGCAGGCCAGGCACTGGTGTAACGGGCCGAGTTTTCTCTTTTCAATAATTTACCATCCAGCTACTGTTTTCTGTTAGTATTCTATTTACTCATATACTTATTTGTTCTGTGTAGCATTCCTCCAATGAGTACCCTGTTTAATATACTTATTCTCCTTCCATTCTTTACATATATATTTATTCTTATATGTTCTTGCTTATATTCTTATATGTTCTTTACCTCTATATACCTTATATTCTTATATAAGTAACTTTTATGCTTCTCTACTTATGTTTTCCAAGTCAAGGTTCTTTCTTTTCATTTCCTTTCATAAAGATTGTATTCTCAGTTTCAATGTTCTTACCTTTCTGAAGTATACTTTGTTTTATGTTTTTCTTATACATGGGTTAGTCTGGGGAACCATGTTATTCTTTGTATAACACTTTTTATACTTACAAGGGGTAGCTGCCACCACCCAGACTTTTCATTATATAACAAAACTCATGGAAGGGTTTTGGGTAGTGTGGTAGATGTATAGGCACGTGAGTAAGTTGTGGGGTATGGGATTGTTTGGTGTTCACTCAGGATGGAATGGAGAAAGGAAACTCACAATGTGCTCTCTGTATACATGTTGTATTGAATGTACAATGCAGCTTGGTGCTGGGAAGGCAGCATGGTTACAAGCGTGATGTAGAGAGAGCTGGTTGGTGAGGACGCTCAGAGACGGACAGCTTGTGGGTCGCCATGCTCGCCAGCGGGAGAGAGGACCGCCAGGCAGGCGGAGGAGCGAGGCCCGCCGGGCAGCGGCGGAGGAGGTGGTGTTGCTGGCTGTGGCTGTATGTAGAGAGTGAGCGAGAGAGCGAGAGGCAGATCACCGCGAGGTCAGGTCTTAAATAGCGGGGGTAGGCGTGGCTTAGTAGTTGACCCCCGCTCCGTGGTGTATGGCGGCGCTGGTTGACCTAGGTCACGAGGCAATACACTGGGGAATAGGTGGGGTCGGCTAGGCAGCGACAAACAGCATTTGTAGGGGAGAATTCCACTACAGTACTCCCCCTTCCCTCCAGGCTGTGTAGGAGACTTGTTGTCTGCAGAGTTGCATAGCGCATGTGAGGCAGAACGGGCGGTGCGTGCCTCATGTGAGACAACGGCGATGGCGTGGATGAGCCGGTCGCTGGCGACAACTGTCTAAATACACAATATCTGTGGGAGTAGAGAGGGAGAATAAGTGTGTGTGGAGGCGATGAATGTTGTGCTTCCCTCACGGCAGGTACAGAGTCGCCAGATGCGCCTGCTGGGGTGTGTGTGGGCCTGGGTCAGTAGCAAGGGCTGTGTCAGCAGCAGCGGATGAGGGCTCGTGACAGCAGCTGGGTCCACGACAGCAGCAGGGTGCAGGACATTAGCAGGGAGTACCTGAGGGAGAAAAGAGGGGTGTGTGGGTCCGCACTCAGGAACAGAGGCTGCATCAGGGGTGGCAGGGGTTACTGCTGGGCCGGGGTCGGCGTCTGAGGCAGGACGGGTGTGCTGGGGTCGGTAGGACGTGGTGCTTGGGGCAGGAAGAGGAGCTGGTGTCTGCTTAGAGTAGCAGAGCTGCTCTAGGGTGTCCAACCTGCGGTGTAGAGACAGTAGTTGTAGAGCCGATGAGAGCTGCTTCTGTGTGGATAAGCCAGTCTTCCATGTTGCTTGAAGACTGGGAGCGTGATCAGTTTCTCCTCCATCCTGTGTGAGTGCGAATCTCCGGGAGTCACCATTTGTGGGGTTCGGGATTGTTTGGTGTTCACTCAGGATGGAATGGAGAAAGGAAACTCACAATGTGCTCTCTGTATACATGTTGTATTGAATGTACAATGCAGCTTGGTGCTGGGAAGGCAGCATGGTTACAAGCGTGATGTAGAGAGAGCTGGTTGGTGAGGACGCTCAGAGACGGACAGCTTGTGGGTCGCCATGCTCGCCAGCGGGAGAGAGGACCGCCAGGCAGGCGGAGGAGCGAGGCCCGCCGGGCAGCGGCGGAGGAGGTGGTGTTGCTGGCTGTGGCTGTATGTAGAGAGTGAGCGAGAGAGCGAGAGGCAGATCACCGCGAGGTCAGGTCTTAAATAGCGGGGGTAGGCGTGGCTTAGTAGTTGACCCCCGCTCCGTGGTGTATGGCGGCGCTGGTTGACCTAGGTCACGAGGCAATACACTGGGGAATAGGTGGGGTCGGCTAGGCAGCGACAAACAGCGTTTGTAGGGGAGAATTCCACTACAAAGTATTATTTTCTGGGAACCAATGTTTAGAAGGAGTAGAGTGGTGATACTCAGATTACTAATTCAATATTTATTAACACAGTGAGTGGAGAAGATGCATCTTAGATTCACTCAGGCTAAACAGAACCGCAAGTAACTTATTAAGTCATCAAACACTTCAAGAACTTATTACCTCATTAAATACCTCCAAATACTCATTACTTTATTGGACACTGTTGTAGTATTTCTGTGACAAGTAAGATTTAGAAATGCTTACACACTGTCAATAACCCTGGACCCGCAGGTCTTACTTTAACAAGGAACAAATTACCTTCTCAATTCGTGGTTAGAACCTCATACTCTCAGGTTATTATTTCATGGGTACTACAGATGAATACATAACACACTGGGCAATTCCACAATTAGTAACATACCATAATTCTTATCACTTCACAAGGAACCACCTGGTACCTTGAACTCTCATTCAGGGGTTCAATACTTAACCCGGGATACTATATTTCTGCTAGTTATCCCTCCAAACATGGGCGGACACAGCTCCATGCAATAGATGAAGTACAATCTCCAGGTGGAGTCAGCAGTATCAGACTTGATGCCGGGCCAGACGACACGTTGAGTGAGGAGGCGCTGGGAGGCCCGCACACCCGGGTGGCTGAGACCATGGATGCGGTCGAAAACATCGCGGCGGTGAACGTGAGGCACGAACGGTCTAGGCTGCCCACAGGATACGTCGCACCACAATTTTATCTTTGTGCCAGGAACAGGGAGTTCTTGGAGTGTGAGGCCTGAGGGGGATGTCCTGTATGCTGCCAGGTCTTCGTCTTTCTCTTGAGCCGCGGCTAGCTGCCCATAATAATCAATGGGTGGAGATGAGGGAAGAATGTTGGATATACAACGAGAGAGGGCGTCGGCGATCTCGTTTTGGCTGCCTTTAATGTGTTGGACGTCGCTGGAGAACTCCGAGATGTAAGCCAAGTGGCGCAGGACACGAGGTGTATGTGACTGGGAAGCTGAAGCGAAGGCGTGGACGAGGGGCTTGTGATCAGTGAAGATAGTGAACTGACGGGCCTCGAGGAAGTGCTGGAAATGTTTGACAGCCAGGTATATGGCCAGGAGTTCTCGATCAAAGGCGCTGTACTTGAGGTGTGGTGGTTGAAGCCGTTGTGAGAAGAAAGCAACGGGCATGAGAATTCCGTTGATCTCCTGCTGTAAGACGGCGCCCACTGCAGTAGAAGAAGCGTCTGTTGTGAGAGTGGTCCGGGCGTTATTTGCGGGGTGGGCCAGGAGGGTGAGGCGTGTAATGTGCTGTTTGATAATGGTGAATGCCGTAGTAGCCTCTTGAGTCCACACGAGAGACTTGTGAGACTTCTTTGGGCGTCCCTTGAGAAGGTCGTGTAGGGGGGCTAGGACGGTGGCAGCTTTGTCAATGAAGCGGTGGTAGTAGTTGACTAAACCCAGGAATTCTCGGAGTTTCTTCGCCGTTTCAGGTTTGGGGAACTCCCTAATCGCAGTTATCTTCTGTGGTAGGGGTTGTATGCCACTGGGCGAGACTCTGTGACCGAGGAAATCGATGGCCGAGGTTCCAAAGACGCACTTAGCAGGATGAACTTTCATGTTGTTGTTCTGCAGGCGTTGGAGAAGGAGTTGTAGGTGGTGGCGGTGCTCGGCAGGCGTCGAAGATGCGACGAGGATGTCGTCAATGTAGACGGTGACAAAATCGAGGTCGCGAAGCATATGGTCCATGTACCTCTGGAAAGTCTGTGCTGCATTGCGTAAGCCAAAACTCATGAAAGTGTACTCGAAGAGTCCAAACGGAGTGGTGATGGCTGTCTTCTGGGTATCTGCCGGTGCTACTGGGATCTGGTGGAAGGCACGCTCCAAGTCGATCTTCGAGAAGATAGTCTTGCCATGAAGTTTGTGGTGAAAGTCCTGGACATGCGGAATAGGGTACCTGTCAGGTTTGGTGACGAGATTCAGGGCTCTGTAGTCGCCACACACCCTCCACTCGCCGGGTGTTTGCTTAGGAACCATGTGAAGAGGCGATGCCCAGGGACTCCTTGAAGGACGAATGATGCCGTCTTGCAGTAGTTTGTTGAATTCTACTTTGGCTGTGTTCAGGAGCTCAGGGCGCAGGCGGCGAGGGCGTGAAAAGACTGGTGGTCCTTTGGTTTCGATGTGGTGGAAAATTCCCGATGTAGGTGGTGGGGGTAGGGAGACTCGGGGTGAGAAAAGCTCCTTGAATTCGTCGAGAAGGGAGGAGAACTCGTTGGAAGGCGCAAGCCAGGTGATAGTGTCGGTGTGTCTGTCACGAGAACCCTGGATCTTGCGTGCTGTAGGCTCATGGATGAGGCATAGATGACTTGGTTTGATGCCGAGCTTGTGGAAGGTGAGGAAGTCGTAACCATGGATGAGTTGAGACACGTCTGCTATCACGAATAACCAACACAGAGTCTTGGGCAGACCGAGGTCTAAGGCGAGGGTGCGTACGCTGTAGGAGGCGATGGAGGTACCGTTGGCAGCGAACAGGTCATAAGAGGGTTGCTTTGACTTGTCTTGTAGTGAGGGAGGGATGAGGCTGACCGATGAACCTGTGTCGATGAGGAACTTCTTGCCGGAGGTGCGGTCGGTGACGTGCAGTAATGAGACGCCTGAAGGGACGGAGGCTGAGGCGTCTACTAGCCTCCGGTGTTGCCGTTTCCCGATTAGGTACAATAGGGCTCACAGTTTCGAGCATTGCGGCCGAAAGTCTGGTGATACCAGCAGAGGGTATATTTGTTGTGCTGGGGGCTGGCTGCTGTGTGTCGGAACTTGTAGGGCGTGGTGTGTGAGTCAGGAACTGGCGCAGCAGCGGGTATGGAGGAGCAGAACTGCTCAATGGTGTCCATCCTGCGGTTCAAAGTTTGCAACAGGTCCTTGATGTCTTGTGAGGTATTGCTCGGCTGAGGGGTGTTGACCCGGCTTACAAGTTCGGTGGTAGGTACTCGTGTGACCGTGGTGGCAAGGGGTGCAGCAGCGCACTCGTTGAAAATTCTGTCTGCCGCGGTTGCATATAGTTCTGGTGTCGTAGAGTAATCTACTGCGGACAGGATGTTGCGTACTTCTGTGGGTAGCTTTTGTGCGTGAAGCTGGCGCAGGATAGAGTCGGGGAGTCTGTCTGTGTGACAGGAGTTCAGCCTACACATCTCCTCCCAGAGACGTCCCGGGGTTGAGTTCCCAAGGGAGATAGAGGATAGATCTTGCAGGAGATTGGGGCTGGTCTGTTGATAACGCGTCTTCAAGGCATCCCGCAGGGTAGCGAATTTGTTGTCATCTGGAGGGTTGGAAATGGTCTGTGAGACCCGTGTGGCGACTTCCGTGGGCAAGGCACAGAGCAGGGTGCCATACTTTTGCTCGTCAGTCGCTTGTGAGCCGACGAGGGCTGCTTCCACATGATCTAGCCAGTCCTCGACGTTGTGGTTGAAAGTCGGCAGAGAGATCCGTCCGTCCTCCATCCTGTGTGAGTGCTTTTTTCCGGGAGTCACCATTTGTAGGGTTTCGTGATATAATGTTGTCTAGCACTCAGGATGGATGGAACTCTGAGGTGGTGGTTTTCTTATATAATATAAGTTATATGAAAGACAGTCTGGTGCTGGAGATGCCGTGTGGTTAGGAGCTGCTCAGTAGACACGTTCGGTGAGTAGCGTGTTGAAGGAGGTAGATGTGCAGGAGCTTCGTTAGAGGAGACGTTGCCTGTTGCTGGCCTCCAGGTTGAATGAGAGCTGGACAGCGAGGAGCTTGCTTGGAGGAGGTGTTGCGTGTTCAGGAACGTAGAGTAGAATGAATCTTAATGGAGAGACGGAGCTTATATACACAGCAGCCGGAAGTAAACCTGTGGGAATTCGCCGGTTTCTCGACTCCCCCCTCCCGTGTTGCTAGGATACGGTAGCAGCTGGTGACGCCCCCCCACCCTGGGCCGCTCGTTTGGTTGCTAGGATACTGTCTCATTGGAATGCGGATATGCAGTTGTAGGGGAGACGTCCACTACACATCTCTCTGTGTACGAACCTCTGTCCTGCCTGGCAGTGAACAGTGACATATGAATGTGACCTCTATACATTTATAGTTGTTAATGAATATGATGTATTTCTTTGTGTATGAACCTCTGTCCTGCGTGGCAGTGAGAAGTGATACCACCCTCAGTGTCAAGACCTGACTGAATTACTCAGAATAGGCAAACTGTACTACAAGCTCTGCCAATACATTTGTTAAACTAAAACTAAACTTTTAAATAACTCAGAATTGCCATAAGGGCACGATCACCTCCATATCTCACTTTACTTGGATTTCAATTAGTAGATGTTGTAACCGCCCAATGAGCGACTGTGGGATAATGATGTAGTGGATCCTCCCCTACATGTTAGAGACCCGACACATTACAGAGGAAAGCAAACACTCAAGCCACTTGACCTCATCAAAACAAACGAGGAGGGTATGGTGACCAAACTGGAACACCTTGCCCCAGTTGGCACCAGTCATCATATAGTGTTGTCATTCAGATTCAATTGTTACCTAGTTCAGGATAAGGCCAGGCCAAGGTGCAAATATTACAGGGGAAATTACAACGGGATGAGGGGTGTCAACTGGCCTGACTCATTAAGGTACAAGAAGGCGGACACTATGCTGAACATCATAACTAGTAAAGTGACCCATTTGATCGATAAATATATACCCAAGACCAAACCCAGTGCTTCTAGGAATGCCATGGGATCCCTACACATGAACCATGGGGCGGTCGACAAAATTAAGAAGAAAACCCAGAAATTCAAGATTTGGGTTGGGTCAAACGATGAGCAAGACAGGAGGATGTATGCAAGAGCCAGAAACCAAGCAAAGACAGAGTGTAGAAGGGCTGAAAAGGAGTTCAAGAGGCTGGTTGCAAGCGAGGTCAAGTCAAACCCAAAGGCGTTTTATCCCGATGCAAAGTCGAAATTGAAAACGCGAGTAGGAGTATCAGACCTGAGGCTTGTGGATGGTAGTTACGCAGATTCTGACCAGGTTAAAGCCGAGGCATTGAACAGCTTCTTTTCCTCAGTGTTCACAAGAGAGGATGCAACTAACCTTCCTGCGTTTGAGGACAGACGGTTCGACACAGCACTGACCCACATTGTGTTCACATAAGAGGGTATTAGAAATAAACTGTCCAGGCTACAGGTCCATAAGAGTCCCGGCCCTGACATGGTGCATCCTAGAGTGCTAAGAGAGCTGTGCAACGAGCTTGCAGAGCCCCTGAAGATCCTGTTTTGTAAATGCCTGGATGAACAAATGGTCCCCAGTGAATGGAAAAGGGCTTATGTGAGTCCTATCTTCAAGAAGGGCGATAGGCACTCCACGAACAACTATAGACCGGTGAGCCTGACCAGCATAATATGTAAAGTACTTGAGAGTATTATCAGAGATGCAGCGATGGAACATCTAAAACGAAACAATCTTGTAAAGGATTGCCAACACGGTTTTATGCTGGGGCGCTCCTGCTTAACACAATTGCTCATGGTATTGGATATTTGGACCCATATTCTGGAACGGGGTGGTAATATCGATAATATTTACCATATAGATTTTGCCAAGGCTTTCGACAGTGTACCCCTATACTGCCAGATCTGGGGTCACTAATTCTAAGGGGAAACTTCACTATAGTCTTAATTTTAAGGGTTGCTGCCACCAGACCCCCTCTGGGCAGCATGTAGCTCGTTAAGTAGCGGGCAGAGTGGACTAGGCATTGGGTTAGGTTTTTCATTGTCCAGATCGATAAGGGGAAAGAAGGGTGAAACCATAACATGTCTTAATTAATTTATTCCTTATAAAACATACTGGCAAAAAAACCATACAAGTGAGTTGGCCTTCCTCAGAAGAACAACGAAAATGTTGGTTACCCAGACGGGCACCAGACGTCTTACATTAATGGCGTGTCATCCACATACTTATTGCATAAAAATCCGTGACCACCTTACCTCGGTCATTCCTTCTTACACTATCCCTTAACACGTCAGACTGCTCCACCTGTATGGAATATAGCACCGTAGGTTATCATACATAGTAGCACCATCTCACCACCCTGTAGCACCATCTCACCACCCTGTAGCACCATCTCAACACACCTGTTACACTCCACACCTGCAAGTATGGGACTCCTTGTAATTTCTAGGTATACATATCGGGCACCTCGTTCGCACACCGCCCTCGGTGGGTAGAGACGAGGGCTACACCAAGAGACATACCAGTACTGTTTCTACGCCTGGTATTATATGTCGCTCCAAGTGACGACCGCGGAGTTTCTCAAGCGTTTCCTTATTTGTTCCCACTCATTCGGGGTGGTGTGCTGGGAATCCACAGGTTCACAGTGGATTGGCATAGCTGGAAGTAGTCACCACCTGGTTGGACGCTCACAGGGATAATGGCCGCCGCCAGCAAGGCACCCGACGGCATGGGACCTGAGGTGACGGTAGAACGGAGGACACTGAGAAATATTGCCTGATGGGCGGTTATCACACACCCTAACACATTACTAGTTCACTTATACATCAGGCAAAGCTTTAAACTGTAATAACTGCTATATAAGCCTTTTTTACAGGGCGGGATGTAACCCGATAGAGGACACTGACCTGAGGTGACGGTAGAACAGAGGATACTGAGGGCAGTACCCTGCTGCTCATCACCGCATAGGCTTACAGTTTCCAAATTTTGATTTTTACTTTTATTTCTTACGGTTCTCACCTGAACACTTTCCTGTATATTGTAACTCATGCCTTATAAACACATATTTTAATCCTAAATTGTACACTGAGGTAAGGTTCTGGTTTGCTAGTTCGTGGGTAATTTCATTGGGTTATAATATCAACGCGGCACACTTGAAGCAGGTGTAGGGTTTCGTGATATAATGTTGTCTAGCACTCAGAATGGATGGAAACTCTAAGGTGGTTTTCTTATATAATTTAAGTTATATGGTAGACAGTCTGGTGCTGGAGGTGCCGTATGGTGAGGAGCTGCTCAGTAGACACGTTCGGTGAGTAGCGTGTTGAAGGAGGTAGATGTGCAGGAGCTTCGTTAGAGAAGATGTTGCCTGTTGCTGGCCTCCTGGTTGAATGAAAGCTGGACAGCGAGGAGCTTGCTTGGAGGAGGTGTTGCGTGTTCAGGAACCGAGAGCAGAATGAGAGCTAGTTGGTGAGGAAGCTCAGAGAAGGACAGCTGGTGGGTCGCCATGCTCGCTGGCGGGAGCGAGGACCGCCAGGCAGGCGGAGGAGAAGGTTTTGCTTGTTCAGGAAGAGAGGCCAGAATCAATCTCAATGGAGAGACACAGCTTATATACCCAGCAGCCGTGAGTCGGCCATGAGTCATGTAGGGAAAACCCGAGAAGTAATCGGTCTTTTGACTCAGTTGCTAGGATACGGTGGCATCTGGTGACGTCCCCCTCTTGGGCCGCTAGTTTGGTTGCTAGGGAAGATGGTAGCAGCTGGTGGCTGCGGCTACGCAGTTGTAGGCAATTGTAGGGGAGACGTCCACTACACGGGTACACAGGACACTTCCTTAAAACAAAAGCCGAATGTTCATGGCGTGGGTATATCCACTTCACTTAAAACTGTAATTAGGGATCCTCCTCTCACACATTGCACTATTTGAACAGACATAAGATTCTCTGATCACTGTACATGTTGTGGGTATACGTCACGTGAGGATACGAGGTGTATTAAGTTCACACCGATACATACAAGATATTTCCTTTCAAGTATTGTTTCTGGGTCACTTCCAACACCTCCCATAGTTCTGATACATTTATCCCTTTTCCAGATCATTGTTCTCATGTATTTTCATATGATATCTGTGGAAGTTATGTTCGCTACACGTTCACATACGCAAATAGTATGACCATCAAACCATGATCCACACTTAGTCCTACAGTACACTAGTCCGGCTCAACTGGACTTTCCCAATCATCTTATGGATACCCTGAGTTCTCCTTAATGCTATGAATACATACAATTAATATGATATAACTGTACCTGGGTACAATACAACACATGGTCGAGTAACATTGAGTAGGTGAGTTATCCTTTATCAATGTTCCCGTTCTCTGAGATTCTACAAGCGCGGTGGATTTGAATGTTATATAGCGTAATATGAATTAAATGGGGTTTTTAGGAATGACAATGATGTGCTCAGTACACCCCATGAAAGGCTGAAAATCAAACTGGAAGGGTACGGAATTTGGGGAAATATCCTTGCATGGATAGAAGACTTTCTATATGACCACAAACAGTGTGTGGTGATTCATGGCACGAAATCGTCATCCGTACCTGTCACAAGTGGGGTACCACAGGGCAGTGTATTGGGCCAGCTGTTGTTTGTTTGTTTCACAAATGACATGCCTGATGTTGTACACTCCTCCATACAAATGTTTGCCAATGACGCTAAGTTATTTCGGGAAATTAAGAACCAAGCTGACTGTGAAGAGCTGCAGAAGGACCTCTGTGGGCTCCAGGAATGGTCAAAGGAATGGCTGCTGAGATTCAATGTCACGAAGTGTAAGAGGATGCACCTGGGGTATACCAACGGTAAGGAGGCGTATCATATGTCCCAACGGGATGAAGAAACTGCACTAGTTGAGACTGAATGTGAGAAGGACCTAGGTGTGTATGTTGACAATGAGCTGAAGTTCTCCGGCCATTGTGAGAAGAAGGTAAACCAGGCAAATAAATTATTGGGTCTTATAAGAAGGTCGTTCAGATATCTAGACGGTCCGTCCCTCGTGACGATCTTCAGGAGTGAAGTGCTTCCCCATCTGGAGTACTGTCACCCCATCTGGTCCCCGAGATATGCTAGGGACTGTCAGTTGGTTGAAAATGTTCAAAGGAGGGCCACCAGACTGGTGCCTGCACTTCGGCACCTCAGCTACCCTGAGAGATTGGAGCGCCTGAACTTGCCTAGCTTATATTACAGACGGGCAAGGGGTGACCTAGTTGAGGTGTATAAGCATCTCAAGGGGCACTACTCAGTCGAGTGTCCTTACTTGGAGCTGGCTGACGCTCGCCCCACAAGGGTCACAGCTCAAAATTGAAGAAGCCGCAAGTCCAGAAAATTGTGAGGGCAAACTTTTTCGGAGTGAGGGTTGCAAACTCTTCGAAGAATCTACCAGAAAGTGTTGTGACGGCACAACTCCGCAGCTACACTTTCACTTTCCTCGAGTCTCGTCAACCAGATCAGTGCTCCCCAGAAGACCCAGGGCCGGATTCAGGAGTGGGCAAAGTGGGCAGCTGCCCAGGGGCCTCCACAATCTGGGGGCCTCCACATAATACAATATGTTCTAATTTCCTCAATATAACTGCATATGGCTTCAAAATTCTCCAAAGAAGTGTTCAAATTTCAAAATTTTCCTGGGGGGCTTACAGCGCCTCCCGGAACTCCCAGATGTTTAGGCTCGCTTCACTCGCCGCCCCACCCTCTTGGGTAGTTATAATGAGGGGGGCCTCCACAAAGAGGCTGCCCATGGGCCTCCACAGGTCTTAATCCGGCACTGAAGACCAACGCCTCACAAGACGTGCGGGACCTGCTCCAGTCCCAACACCGCAGGTTAGACACCCTCGAGCAGCTCTGCTACTCTAAGTAGACTGCCACTCCTGTCCCTGCCCCAAGCACCACGTCCTACCGATCCCAACACACCCGTTCTGCCTCAGACGCCGCCCCCCAGCCCCCAGCACAGTGTATCTACCTCCTGTTGGCACCATCAACGTTTTGGTGCCTATGCTAGACGCTGTGAGGCTCCCTGCAACCACATGGCGAAGCGACATCGACGGAGACTGGTAGGCGCCATAACCTCCGCCAATATCAAGCAGTACATCACACGCTTTACTTCTGACCTTGACCACTTCACCCCTGCTGCCCGTCATAACCAACTACAAACACTACGTCAGGCGATTTCTGCATTCAAGGCTACTGCCCCAAGCCAGCCTTCCCACTGCCCTGAACACATTCATCCCGCTCCTCCTCCGCCAGTCTGCCCACCATTACCCCTTGCAGCACCACCTCGCCAACAACATTTCTGGGCACCCTCTTTTCTTCGTTCTTCGTCAGGTACCTACTGCTCCTGACGACCCTGCAGCCGGCCCTATGGACCCAAACACCCCACCCGGCGCCACTGAGGACCGTGTCCTTGTAGCAAGAGAAGCACCACATTCCTCGCATGTACAACCTTCTCTTATTCACAAACCTACTCCTCCCTCTACTTCTCCCACAGATCTCGTGTCTCTAGACAGTGACGTCTCCCGTAGCGGCCGGCTCATCCACACCCCCGCCCATTATGTCTCACATGTGGGATACAACCCTGCCGACAACAAGTCTCCTACACCGCCTGGAGGGAAGGGGGAGTATTGTAGTGGATTCCTCCCCTACAAACGCCGTGTGTCGCTGACTAGCCGACCCCTCTTCGAATTCCCCAGCCAACGCCTCGTGGTCTGACAAAGCAGGTCAGCCATCAAGCCACTCCTACCTCCGCTATAGAAGACCTCACCTCGTGGTGACCTACCTCTTCTTCTAGCTACAGCTGCAGCAAGCAACACCTCCTCTGAGCACCCTCACCAACCAGCTCTCTCTACATCACGCTTGGACTCAGGCTGCCACCCCCCAGCACCAAGCTGCATTGTACATCCAATACAATATATATCCAGAGAGTTTCCTTTCTCCAACCCATCATGAGTGCGAACCAATATTTCGTACCCCACAATGAGACCCTTGCACGTAGGACTCGATTCTTCTTTATTCGGCCAAAACCTGCAGAGTACAAATTACATGACATAATTAATTCATTCTTACGTTCCTTCACTATTAACAACTACATATTATATATTGGAGTAGAGTGGGATGTTAAGCTATATAAAAACTTATGTGTTTTCTGGTCTAATGTAGGATTTATTAGCTCCCTGACTTGTTAGCTCACTGGACGGCTAGAGACTATCTTCTGAACCCAACAGGGAGTGAGTCAGCCCGCAGCGAGGGCCATCTGTTTCACATTTAACACTTCAGCAAAGTTCGTTGTCAACAATTTGTCTCTTTCTCTCTCTCTATCCCTCTCTCTTCTCGTTTTTCCTACTGTGGCGGTAACATATCCTACTGTGGCGGTAACATATCCTACTGTGGCGGTAACATATCCCACTGTGGCGGTAACACTCCCCGTTGAACTTGCTCGAAACCCATTGTCTGCCGGAGTCTCACACTCCGACTCCCTCCAATAGGCAGAGCTTTGTCACTGGACGTATTAACACTGAGTCCTTCGTCTTCACTTTGGTACACCGCACCAGGCCGTCATCACCCGGTACCGCCTCCAATACGCTTCCTAGCATCCATTTGCTCCTTGGGAGAGGATGTCCAGATATGATGACGATGTCCCCAGTGCTTCTGTTGCCGCCGGAGTGTCAGGAGATATTCCTTCACCCACCTCTTCCAGAATTGGTCTGCAATGAATTGGGCTTGCTTCCATTTTCTTTGGTACGCTTATGCTATGGACTGATCGCCTCCAGTGGGCAGGGTACCCGCGTGCATTAGCAGTAGGTGAAGCGGCGTGAGTGCTTCTAGTATGCTGCCAGATTCTGGGGTCACTAATTCTAAGGGGATAACTTAACTCTATTCTTAATTTTAAGGTCGCTGCCACCAGACCTCCCTGGACAGTATGTAGCTCGTTTGGTAGCGGGCAGAGTAAGCTAGGCATTGGGCTGGGTTTTTTCATTGACCAAATCGAGAGTGGGAAGAAGGGTGAAACATCAAGCATGACTTAACTAATTTATTCCTTATAAAACATCTTGCATCCCGTCACAATACAGAAAGAGTTGGCCTTCGTTAGAAGAACAACTGTTATTATCATTACACTTCACATCAATACACGTCTTACATCAAATAAGTATTATTATCATCTTCATTCTTCATAACAGTCAATGATCTCCTTACCTTGGTCATTCCTTCTCACCATAACTCCAAACACATCAGACTGCTCCACCTGTTAGAGTATAGCACCACATGTTACATTACAGCACCACATGTTATATCATAGCACCACATCCCGGGTACACTCCACACCTACAAGTAAGGAACTCCTCGGTATTTTCAGGTACACGTACCAGGTACCGCGTTCACACCCTACTCTGGATGAGTAGAGGGGGTTACTTCCCAAGTAACCATACCAGTACTTTTTCCACACCTGGTATTCTATGTCGCTCCAAGTGGCGACCGTGAATCTTCTCAAACATACAATTATTTTCTACTATTCCTGGGTGGTGATGTCATGGTCACAATGACGGCTGGTCTGTTTGAAACCTGATGATTCATATTATACTCCACGCCCGCAAAACATATGGATAACTGGTGAGTTATCCCTAGGAAGAAACGCGTTTTCTCTCTCTTTAGGTGCCAGCCATTTTCTCCAAGATCTCAACGTATATACACAAAGGCTCCTTGTCCATAAGTCCCTCCCATTTGGGGAATTAACAGTTGTCAACATGTATATTCCACTTTTTCCTGGCAAGCTCAATCTCTAATTAGTTTATGTAAATCAACTTAAGAAATTCGCCAGACCCGTGTCAACAGTGAGTCATCTTTGAATGTGTAGCAGTTGATTTGATGTAATTTCTATCATTGCGTGAGTAGCCATCTCTGGCAACTCAAGCCATATATAAACCTGTGCGTGAAGGAGAAACATCCCTTCCTTTGACGATCTACAAATTATCTCAGATCCAGTGTGTGGGTTATTTGAACACCCCACCGACTGCCCGGGGTCGGTGGCAACCTAACAGTTAGCTGTATTGGACGATGTCGCTGACTTGGCAGGATTAAACTGCTCCAGTCCGCCTCCTGGGAACCAGACCCCAGACTCTCGCCACATGTCAGACTACAACCGACCATAACAGCGATCTTCATTTGTTGAGACGCCAGTGTTCTACCCTGGGACACTCCGTACAGTTATATGGTCCACAGTATTTGTTATATATGATTGGAGATAATTAACTGTAATATAATTATCCCATGTTGGGTAGTGAACCCATAAAAATTAATAGCATCAGTAATAATGTGTTATGTGTTGTGAGTGCACGACATTTCTGGGCACCCTCTTTTCACCCTCATGTACACCCTGTTCCTGCTGTAGAACCTGCTCCTGTCATAGAATCTGCTCCTGCCATGGACCCTCCTCCTGACATAGAACCTGCATCTATCATAGAACCTGCTCCTGCCATGGACCCTCCTCCTGACGCAGCCCCTGCAGCAGCAGGAGCACAACAACCATTGCTTGTACAACCTCCTATAATCCCAAACCCTCTTTCTCCTCCTAATTCTCCCGCAGGTTTTGTGTCACTAGACTGAGTTGTTACACGTAGCGGCCGAGTCGTACGTACACCTGCCCGGTATGTGTTATGTGTGGGACACAACCCGGCCAACATCCAGCCTCCCGCCGCGCCGGGAGGGGAGGGGGAGTATTGTAGTGGCTCCTCTCCCCTACAACTTCCAACTGAGCTCCGGCCGTGCGCCGACCAGGCAATCAGCGTACAGCCAGCTACACCGAGAGACTAGGTCTATGCAGAGGACGTAGGGGTACGATCGCCGACCTAGTCTCGACCATCAACCTCCAGTTCAGGATCAGAGTGTTTCACACCTTACGCTTGAGCCGCTGTGATTGGTATATTTGTTGTGCTGGGGGCTGGCTGCTATGTGTCGGAACTTGTAGGGCGTGGTGCGTGAGTCAGGAACTGGCGCAGCAGCGGGTATGGAGGAGCAGAACTGCTCAACGGTGTCCATCCTGCGGTTCAAAGTTTGCAACAGGTCCTTGATGTCTTGTGAGGTATTGCTCGGCTGAGGGGTGTTGACCCGGCTTACAAGTTCGGTGGTAGGTACTGGTGTGACCGTGGCGGCAAGGGGTGCAGCAGCGCACTCGTTGAAAATTCTGTCTGCCGCGGTTGCATATAGTTCTGGTGTCGTAGAGTAATCTACTGCGGACAGGATGTTGCGTACTTCTGTGGGTAGCTTTTGTGCATGAAGCTGGCGCAGGATAGAGTCGGGGAGTCTGTCTGTGTGACGGGAGTTCAGCCTACACATCTCCTCCCAGAGACGTCCCGGGGTTGAGTTCCCGAGGGAGATAGAGGATAGATCTTGCAGGAGATTGGGGCTGGTCTGTTGATAACGCGTCTTCAAGGCATCCCGCAGGGTAGCGAATTTGTTGTCATCTGGAGGGTTGGAAATGGTCTGTGAGACCCGTGTGGCGACTTCCGTGGGCAAGGCACAGAGCAGGGCGCCATACTTTTGCTCGTCAGTCGCTTGTGAGCCGACGAGGGCTGCTTCCACATGATCTAGCCAGTCCTCGACGTTGTGGTTGAAAGTCGGCAGAGAGATCCGTCCGTCCTCCATCCTGTGTGAGTGCTTTTTTCCGGGAGTCACCATTTGTAGGGTTTCGTGATATAATGTTGTCTAGCACTCAGGATGGATGGAACTCTGAGGTGGTGGTTTTCTTATATAATATAAGTTATATGGTAGACAGTCTGGTGCTGGAGATGCCATGTGGTGAGGAGCTGCTCAGTAGACACGTTCGGTGAGTAGCGTGTTGAAGGAGGTAGATGTGCAGGAGCTTCGTTAGAGAAGATGTTGCCTGTTGCTGGCCTCCAGGTTGAATGAAAGCTGGAGAGCGTGGAGCTTGTTGGAGGAGGTGTTGCGTGTTCAGGAAGATGGGCAGAATGAGAGAGCTGGTTGGTGAGGACGCTCAGAGAAGGACAGCTGGTGGGTCGCCATGCTCGCTGGCGGGAGCGAGGACCGCCAGGCAGGAGAGGAGAAGCGAGGGCCGCCAGGCAGCGGCGGAGGAGGAGGTGTTGCTTGTTCAAGAAGAGAGACCAGAATGAATCTCAATGGAGAGACAGAGCTTATATACCCAGCAGCCGTGAGTCCTCTATGAGTCATGTTGGGAAAACCCGAGAAAGTCGCCGGTCTCTAGTTCCGTTGCTAGGTTACCGTAACATCTGGTGTCGCCGCTCGCTTGGTTGCTAGGATACTGTCGCATTGGAATGCGGATACGCAGTTGTAGGGGAGAAGTCCACTACAATACTCCCCCTTCCCTCCAGGCGGTGTAGGAGACTTGTTGTCTGTAGAGTTGCTTAGCACATGTGAGGCAGACCGGGCGGTGCATGCCTCATGTGAGACAACGGCGATGGCGTGAAGGAGCCGATCGCTGAAATACAACTGTCTAGATACACACTATCTGTGGGAGAAGGGAGAAAAAGGGTGTGTGGAGGCGATGAATGTTGTGTTTCCCTCATGACAGGTACAGGGTAGTCAGATGCACTTGCTGGGGTGTGTGGGCCTGGGTCAGGAGCAGGGGCTGCGTCAGCAGAAGCGGATTAGGGCTCGTGACAGCAGCTGGGTCCACGACAGCAGCAGGGTGCAGGACATTAGCAGGGAGTACCTGAGGGAGAAAAGAGGGGTGTGTGTGTGTGTGGGTCCGCACTCAGGAACAGAGGCCGCGTCAGGGGCGGCAGGGGTTACTGCTGGGCCGGGGTCGGCGTCTGAGGCAGGACGGGTGTTCTGGGGTCGGTAGGATGTGGTGCTTGGGGCAGGAAGAGGAGCCAGTGTCTGCTTGAAGACTGGGAGCGTGATCAGTGTCTCCTCCATCCTGTGTGAGTGCTAATCTCCGGGAGTCACCATTTGTAGGGGTACGGGATATTAATGTTGTCTAGCACTCAGGATGGATGGAAACTCTAAGGTGGTTTTCTTGTATAATATAAGTTATATGATAGACAGTCTGGTGCTGGAGGTGCCGTGTGGTGAGGAGCTGCTCCCACATGGTCTAGCCAGTCCTCGACGTTGTGGTTGAAAGTCGGCAGAGAGATCCGTCCGTCCTCCATCCTGTGTGAGTGCTTATCTCCGGGAGTCACCATTTGTAGGGTTACGTAGTATAATGTTGTCTAGCACTCAGGATGGATGGAAACTCTAAGGTGGTTTTCTTGTATAATATAAGTTATATGATAGACAGTCTGGTGCTGGAGGTGCCGTGTGGTGAGGAGCTGCTCAGCAGAGACGTTCGGTGCGTAGCGTGTTGAAGGAGGTAGATGTGCAGGAGCTTCGTTAGAGAAGATGTTGCCTGTTGCTGGCCTCCTGGTTGAATGAAAGCTGGAGAGCGTGGAGCTTGCTGGAGGAGGTGTTGCGTGTTCAGGAAGATGGGCAGAATGAGAGAGCTGGTTGGTGAGGACGCTCAGAGAAGGACAGCTGGTGGGTCGCCATGCTCGCTGGCGGGAGCGAGGACCGCCAGGCAGGCGAGGAGAAGCGAGGGCCGCCAGGCAGCGGTGGAGGAGGAGGTGTTGCTTGTTCAAGAAGAGAGACCAGAATGAATCTCAATGGAGAGACAGAGCTTATATACCCAGCAGCCGTGAGTCCTCTATGAGTCATGTTGGGAAAACCCGAGAAAGTCACCGGTCTCTAGTTCCGTTGCTAGGTTACCGTAACATCTGGTGTCGCCGCTCACTTGGTTGCTAGGATACTGTCGCATTGGAATGCGGATACGCAGTTGTAGGGGAGAAGTCCACTACAGCTGTTTGATGAGATTGGGGTTCTTTTTCAATAACATCTTCATTTTGGAATTAGATAACTTATTAATATTTTCCAGGGGATCTTTCGTAAGCTCACAATACGTGCGTTCATCACTAAGTAATGAATTCATCTTAACATTGTAGTCACTTTTATCCAAAATAACAATAGCATTAGACTTATCAGCCTTGGTAATATGGATATTCTTATTTCGTTTCAAGTTTATCAAGGCTGTTTCAAATCTTTTTGGAATGTTTGAAACAAATTTCTTATGTAAAACATTATGTATACAACCTTTAGCTATTGAAATATCTTCATTTGTAACATCTGACCACTTATTCTTTTCCAGGTTGATTATACCTTTAGCAAGAGTAAGCGGATTAACACACCGTTGAGTGAGAGAAAACTTCTTACCAAAACCAAGAACAAGTTTCTCATTTGTCTGTAGATCATACGAGGATAAGTTCATGAACAAATTTGGATCACTCAATATGGTCCAGTAACTCTCGTCAAACAGAGCATTTAATTTGGCATTTAACCTTCTTTTTTGGGCTTTATCAGTTTCACTAAGAAGTTGATATACAAAATCAAGAATGGTGTGCCACTTATCAAAACAAACACTGTTTTGCATAAGTATTTTACACTGAACACTGTGTTTGAAAGCTAATTTCACACTATCACTTGAACTCTTGATAAGGGAATCTAGCAACACTTTATCCACCTCAGAGAATGCTTGATTGTCCAGATTTCTTAGCCTACTTGGAAGACAGGACTTGGGAACAATTTTATCATCTCTGCAATCTTTCAAAAACTTCAACTTGTTTTTGAGATTATGAGCCTTCAGCAAACTCTTCTTGTAGTTACGGTAGATGGGACGAAGATGAGGATGTTGTTGACAGATTAAAGACACAGCGTAGGAGAAATGTGTAAGTTCCATATTTCATGTAGATCCACAATGAAAACGTGGATAAGATAAATCTTGATATTTAAGCCTCTCTCTGTCCATGTAATCCAGTTGCCTCTGAAGATGTCTTGAATAAAGACGAAAGCTAAGGTGCTGCGTTGTTCCCTTTTCCCGTGTGATTTTATCAAGATATATATATATATATATATATATATATATATATATATATATATATATATATATATATATATATATATATATATATATGTGTGTGTGTAACCGGTCAGAATTTACTGGACTTTAATTTATCACTTGACTTGGTGTTTATTAAAGATTATTAGATGGTAATTGCAGTGGAAGCGCCCCTTTGAGAGAAATCCCGAACCGGCACAAGAACAATTTAATTTACTAAACAAAATGACTTGTCCGTGACCCGTGGAAGGATAGCGTCTGTGACTGGGATGAATGAGACACACTGTAAAATTTACACTTATATTCCCTCCAACACTACAAACACAATCAATAATGGTACACCAATATGCTCACCTCTTAACCTGAACTTAAAACACTACTCTGGGGAATAAAAGTTATACATGATGTTGAAATTATTAGAAACTCAGACAATGCCTCATTAGAGAACAATAAAATTAAAGTAGTAAGAAATGTTGCTTGCACACATGAAACAGGCCTTAAGGGCTTTCAACAAAATAATATCAACCACTGAGAAAATGGTATTAAAAAAATAAGAAATTAATAACTCTACAATGAATAGGCCTTAAGGGCACTCAACAAAATTATATCACCTCAACAGATGCACACTTCCTAACCTAACTTAACCACTACTCTGGGGAACAAAGGTTATACCTGAGATCGGAATTACAAAGAAAAATTAGATGCATTAAAGGAATTAAATCACAGTATCACTCTGGTTCCACTTAGTGACACAAACATTAAAAAAAACAATACTATCAAAATCATTTAGGAACTATTACTACACACGTCAAGATAATATCAGTAACTGAAAAATGGCATTAACTACACACAAAAATATTGTCACTATTATTGAGATGTTACTGGGTCCACCAATACCCGTGAACCATGCTCCACCCAACTCCACATACACCCGTAATAAGGGAGATAAAATGTTTCTCTAGGTATTCCCTAGACTCCTGGTCTCAGTGTGTGACCATTAATTTAATCAGATAGCCTCAGTGTACTCTCAGTGCGTCCATGGGTGGGAAGAGAGAACGCCCGCAGGTGACCCTAGCCAGTAGGTAATACTTCTAGCTGACCGAGGGCACGTGGTGTTGTGCACCCACGTGGTAAGAACTGATCACCCAATGCTGATGCTGGTCCCGTGTCGTTTTAGCTGTCCGGAGCACTCGTTCACTCAAGAGATCCTTTGCTACCCCGCTAACCAGTGACAAGCCTACACTGATCGTTCCAACGGCGACAATCGCCAATCCTCAATCATCAACGGTAGTCTCAAACGGCAGTCAATCTCTTGCAGTCAAGTGGGTTCTGACGGAAACCCTGAAATTGACTCACTGTTAGCTCTTAATAACTTTATCACTGTCCTATTTAACCCCTATCTGAGATCGAATGAGACTTACTTGTTATACTGCAATAGTGCAACATAGGTGACTAGACCACGTGACTATTTCTGTGGACGGACGGGCAGGGATGTCCTGTAGGTCCGATCGCTTTCACGTGACTGAGGACCAGCCAGCCTCGCGTCTCTCCAAGGCATTAGCTTAGGCCTAGTGACATATTTTCTGACTAACTAATAACTTTCTTGGGACACCCGTAACATTATTGAGACTGGTAAACGCTCTATAATAATTTCAAATTCAATAATAGTCCCTTAACTCCATGAATCGCATCATTATTAATTCGGTAAACTACATTCAATATCGTATAGGCCTAGTTCCACAAACTCTCGCACGTAGCGGGAGCGCGGTCTTCCCTCAGACGACCTTGAACTCAGCATCGCCAATGGCGCGGCGTTTGAAATTACACTGAAGTTTCTGAATATTACATATATATATATCTTGATAAAATCACACGGGAAAAGGGAAACAACGGAGCACCTTAGCTTTCGTCTTTATTCAAGACATCTTCAGAGGCAACAGTTGCCTCTGAAGATGTCTTGAATAAAGAGGAAAGCTAAGGTGCTCCGTTGTTTCCCTTTTCCCGTGTGATTTTATCAAGATTTATCTTATCCACGTTTTCATTGTGGATCTACATGAAATAATATATATATATATATATATATATATATATATAATATATATATATATATATATATATATATATATATATATATATACTAGCGGAATCGGCCACGGTAGGACGCCACCCTCCGGGAAGCTCCACATTGTCTCACTGTAGTGCATTAAGGTGTCTGCTTTGATCCTGACTTTGCACTCGTCAGAAGGCATGTTTTCCAGGGCATTTTTAAATGACTGTACATACGTGTTGCGCTCATGCAGCATTTCTTAGATAGATAGGACAATGTCATGTCTGACACCTTGAATGTTGCCACACCTGATAGTAGTCTGCTTTTCATGATCTCTCATGAAGTAGATTTCGAGGAACTTTGCCTGCTCATCTTCCAGTGGTAAGAGGGATCCTGCTTTGTGATAGACTTGACCCTGGACTTTGAATGTGGGCATGTATCCATGCTCACGAACTACTCTGGTAGCTCCAAAGGATGTCATCTGGAAGCATGAATTGTACTTCCGTATATTTTCCAAGAAGTGTTTTGACTCTGGTGTTGTTCCCAGCATGAGACTCTTCAATGGTTGTGGTGGTTTTTCCAAATTTGGCAGTCGTACTTTCCCATGAGAGCAGCACAGTCCAGCAGATTCTCCTTTGTACTTCTTTGCACAGTATTCACATTTCTTATCCATGTTGCCAATGACAACAGAGGGATATTTTCCATATTCTATATATAACATCATCCATCATCACTACATATAACACCATCCATCATCACTACATATAACACTATCCATCATCACTGCATATAACACCATCCATCATCACTACATATAACATCATCCATCACCAGTACATATAACATCATCCATCATCACTACATATAACACCATCCATCATCACTACATATAACACCACCCATCATCACTACATATAACACCACCCGTCATCACTACATATAACACCATCCATCATCACTACATATAACACCACCCATCATCACTACATATAACACCACCCATCATCACTACATATAACATCATCCATCATCACTACATATAACACCATCCATCATCACTACATACAACACCATCCATCATCACTACATATAACACCATCCATCATCACTACATATAACACCATCCATCATCACTACATATAACACCATCCATCATCAGTACATATATCATCATCCATCATCACTACATATAACATCATCCATCATCACTACATATAACACCATCCATCATCACTACATATAACACCACCCATCATCACTACATATAACATCATCCATCATCACTACATATAACACCATCCATCATCACTACATACAACACCATCCATCATCACTACATATAACACCATCCATCATCACTACAAATAACACCATCCATCATCACTACATATAACACCACCCATCATCACTACATATAACATCATCCATCATCACTACATATAACACCATCCATCATCACTACATACAACACCATCCATCATCACTACATATAACACCATCCATCATCACTACATATAACACCATCCATCATCACTACATATAACACCATCCATCATCACTACATATATCATCATCCATCATCACTACATATAACACCCCCATCATCACTACATATAACATCATCCATCATCACTACGTATAACACCACCCATCATCACTACATATAACATCATCCATCATCACTACATATCACACCACCCATCATCACAACATGTACTATGACGTGCTCCGCCGCGGGAGCGTTCAAGCCCCTTGACCTACCGCGTCAGTTATACCCCTCCAGGCTACACCGTGTATATCGGTATCCATTGTTCCATAAGAATGGCTTCCACCGGACCACCACCACGACCACAAAGAAACCTTGCATTACCTGGACCCAGCTGCCCTAAGCCAAAGAAAACACGACGTTCCTTAAGCTACGAAATCAAATATAAGATCATGCAAGAGTTGAAGAAAGGAACAAGACAGGTTGATCTCGCGCGCCAGCATGGTGTTAATGAATCAACTATCAGGACAATTAAGAAGGATGCAACCAAGATAAAGGAGCACATGAACATCACAAAGTCTACAGGTGCTTCTATGATCAAGTATTTCCACAACCAGGTGCTTCTCAAGACGGAAAAATTACTTGTGAGCTACTTGGTGCGTCAGGCGCGACAGAACATGGCAGTGGACACTCGCTCAGTTAAGGAGTACGCACGTGAACTGTATGCTACAGTGTCACGAAAGATGGGAATTACAGAGCCCAAACCCTTTAATGCTTCCTCTGGGTGGTTACAGAGGTTTAAGAAGGGGAACAAGATCACCAATATCAACATTGGTGGTGAAGAAGCTAGTGCTGACCGTGTTGCGGCTAGGGAACTTCCTCCGTTTTTACGTGAGATTATGGAGGAAGGACAGTACAGTGACGACCAGGTGTTTAACATGGACGAATCTGGTCTTTTTTGGAAAAAGCTACCTTCCAAGACCTTCGCTGTGAAGAATGCCAGCAAGTGTCGGGGCCGGAAGTTGCAGAAGGAGCGCATCACCGTCCTGTTTACCACCAATGCCTCCGGTACCTGTAAGCTCAAGTTATCGGTGATCCACACAGCACGCAAGTCGCACGCCTACAAGAGCATGGACATGACCAAGCTAAATGTCCACTGGCTGACCGCACGTAAGGCGTGGATGTTCTCTACTCTGTCCCTCTCCTGGTTTGATGACTGTTTCCTTCCCGATGTGAAGAAATTCTGTGAGCAACAGAATGCGCCATTCAAGATTTTGTTGCTGCTTGACAACGCACCAGGACACTCGCCCCTACTGTCAGATCGTCACCCCAACGTAAAAGTGGTTCTTCCTTTCTCCCAACACTACGTCTATAATGCAGCCCATGGACCAAGAATTGATCTGTAATGTAAAAGCTGCATTCTCTGCTAAAAAATTCAAGCTCCTGAACGACTACACCAACACCAGGGAAGAGTTGCGTAACCTGAGTGACACCAACACCGATAGCAAGAGCGAAGACGACGAGGATCAACAGTTGGCAGAGCAACAAGTACTTTTGAAACAATTCTGGAGAACATTCAACGTCAAGAAAGCTGTGGAATTCTTGGTGGAGGCATGGGATCAGCTGTCTGTAGCAACTGTTCGTCACGCATGGAGACATGTGTTGCAAAGTATTCCGGGAGTTAGGCAGAGTAAATCTGTGACTGGTGAGGTTCAGACTGTTGCAGTAGCAGTGGACCTTGCCAGAGAAGCTGCTCAAAGTGTTACAGCTGCAGGCTTCTCCGTGACCACCAACGACGACATCCTAGAGGTGATAAGGGACCCTTATGTGACAACCGACGAGATGGTAGATGATGATGACGACGTCAGTGAAGAGGCAGGTGGTGCGTCATCCCAAGAACGCCGCTTATCGCATAGTAATGTTAGGGATGCCATCGAGTGTATTGAAAAAGTCAAGCTCCTCCTTTCCGACGACCCTGGCGCAAACAGGTATGAAATCTTCACTACCCAGCTGTTGCAGACTATGGAGCCCTACATCAAGGTTTATCACGACAACATAAATACCAGCCGTCAGCAAAGCATAACAGAGTTCTTCGCCCGCAACCCACCACAGCCAGCCCAAGCCAGTGATAGTGACAGAGACAGAGACAGTGATGATGACTTTGAGGGATTTGTCAGGGAGGCACTAGTAAGTGTGGATGACAGTGATGAAGACTCACCTGAGGGCCAGTAGCCTGCCTCTGCCTCGGAACCAGCCTCCATTCCCCTACGCCGACCCATCTCTTCTACTAATGTAAGTGTTAACCCCAACCTTGTTTTTTTCTAACCTAACCTACAGTATATTATTCTCTTATTGACTGTTCCCTTCTATATTATGTGTGGGTGAATACCATCAGAAAGTTAAGATGCTATTTTTAGTAAAACGTAGGTATTGTGTCGGGAAAAAGTGGTGTTTGGGGGTCGGCCCCGTCTCTATTTCAATTAATCCCATATGTTATGTTGTTCACTTTACGCGTTTCTCATTTTACGCGGGCCGCCGTGGGTTCAATTAACCGCGTAAAGTGAGGGTTCACTGTATCTTGCGTTATTTAATGGGAGAATGACAAGCACATGATCCGTCTGGCTGGGCGTTTATTCTCTGTTCCTGGTTACAACGTGCCTAACACATTTCGTGTTTATACAAGCCTAAACACTTTCTGACTTTGGTAAGAAGTAACATAATATATAATATATATATATTCAATAAAGGCAGCATATAAACATACATATATATATAACACTATTTCTCCCTTTCAAAAGAGAGCATGGCTGCTACAAATCCTAAATAAACAAAACTTACAGAATTACATATGGCAGGGAAGAAGGGAAGATAACACAACAAATATAACTTCCTAACTAAACAGTTTTGAAAGGCCTGTTCACAATTCAGATAATTAGAGGTCTAATTTAATTACAGGTCTCCTAACTCTGTTTGATCTTCTAGGACTATTCCCTCCATCAAGTTTTACAGGGGTTTCACTTGTACTCTGTGCATTATCAGTGACAGGCATATCATCACTACAATCAGTTGACACAGTGAGTGGATGCTGGGAAACATCATCTTTGACATCATCATCATGATGATCATCTGAAACTGTGTCAAGTTTATCATCATGTCCTGGTGTTACATTCATCTCATCGTGTGCCTGAATGATGTGATCCACATGAACATATCTCAAAAAGTTACCACATTTCACTAAATATGTCCTAGATCCACATACCTTGTCAGTGACACCAGTTATCCACTTTGCATGTACAGTACCATTATCAGGGCTGGTACTGCCCACCATTTATGAGGGCTGGTACTGCCCACCATTTAAAGGGCCTCTGAGTGCCAGTAACAATTCCTTTTTACTCTTACTTATCATCATTGGTAGCGTGACGATAGGAGGCTCGTGGGTAGGTGTAATGATAGTATCGAGCAATAGGGAAGAAATAACGGTAAATACTATAGGTAATTAATAGACACAATTATACAAATACAAAGTTTATTTAACATGAATATGAAATTAAAAGAAAGGATTTATTTGTACTAACCGACGAAATCTAGTACTAGGCCCTCAGGCTCAACATACTCACACCATTACTGGGTGGACATAATAACACTTCCAACCCTACTGGGTGGACATACTCAATACACAACTAGTGTAGTCACTTAGCACCATAAAGACCAGGGGCAACTGCCACTACAATACTCAGTCGTCAGGTGTGATACTCAAGCAACAGCCATGGGGTCCAGCCACCATGGAGTACTTTCCAACGACTCTGGAGATCCCAGTGGAGTAATTCCACCACACAAATAACCCTACTGAGTTAGACACTCATCCACCAATGATGGGGGCTGGTAGTGGTGGGTGGCTTGGTGATCCGGCGTCACCTCGTGGGCCGAGCGTTAGGGACAGACGAGCCAGCTATGGGGGCTATAGGTAGTCTGAAGTGTCTGACGGCCGGGTCTCACGAAGGTAAAAGATCCTACTGGACCTCGGACATCTCCCCAGACATTGTGGATACAACATCCACCCTACAGACACGGCCTAGGCTGCGTTAGGGACCTGTATGGATGAAGGGACGGGCACTTACTAATGGTGACAACAACATCACGTTTCAGGGGACGTTAAAGACGTAAATATGACTTTACTCAGAGCATATCAACTACGTTACTGTAACACTTGCACAATCAACTATCAATTGGGTCAAATCACTTAAAGAAGGGCGAATTACAACACAGAGTGGAATAGCAGCATACCTGTATGGATGAAGGGACGGGCACTTACTAACGGTTGAAATGCCCGCGCGCCCTCACTCAAAACAGGCCAGGGAGTCCACCTACTTCTATTCCGATGAATTAATTTACTGTACACTCTGACCTTGAAACTGAGACTATGAACTCATTTTCATTCTCTATTATTATCTCAACTAACAATGCTCTGACTCAGCTATCGAAAGCAAAATTAAATTGATTACAAAGTGTTGGATGGCAACAGGTCCCAGCATGCAGCGTCTGCTCTCGGTGACGTCACCAAGGAACCGAGAAAACGGAGTACGTTTCCACTGGGGGACTCAAGAGGGTTTTGTGGACGTTTGAGCGTAATATGAATCCTTAAGGTTTTCAGGTTAGCTCTTATCATGACCATTACACCATAACCTTTAGCCATGTTCCTAACTCTCACCCTATCATTTACCTTGAACGCTCTTTCACTGGAACTCTTATCATGATACATTTTTTGTTGAGCTTGTTTCCTCTCTACAACTTCAAACAGACTTGGCTTAAATAAACTTAATCTTGTCCTCAACTGTCTCTTCACCATTAACTCTGCAGGAGTACATCCTGTCACACTATGTGGCGTGGTTCTGAATCTGAGTAAGAAATTTGCTAGTCTGTGTTTCATTGATTTTCCTACAGTTCCTTGAATTACCTGCTTGGAAAGTGCTTCCTTTACAATTCTAACTGATCTCTCAGCTGCACCATTAGAGGCAGGATGATAGGGTGGGGTCAGTACATGCTTTACACCGTTGAATCTCATGAAGTTTTTAAACTCTGATGATTGGAATGGAGGACCATTGTCAGAAACTACCTCTTCTGGTATTCCATGTTCGGCAAATATTAATCTTAATTCATCAATGGTGTTACCAGCATTAGTACTGTGCATGTGCTTAACATCAATCCACTTTGAACGACTATCAATTAATACAAGAAATTTGTCTGTTCCCTTATCACAGAAGTCAATGTGTACTCTTTGGAAGGGACGGGTAGGCCATTTCCAGGTTTTCAAAGGTGTGCTGGGTGGCATACTCCTAACATTCTGACAAACAGAGCACTCACGTACCATCATTTCTATTTCACCATCCAGTTTAGGCCACCACACAAAACTTCTGGCCAGTGCTTTCATAGCACATATACCTGGATGTTCAAAATACAATTCATTCAAAATATGCCCTCTAAAACACTGTGGAATTAACACTCTCATACCCCACAACACACATCCCTGTTCTACTGATAATTGACATCTCCTTAAATGATACGGTTGAAAGCCTAAGGATGGACAAATCTCTGGCCATCCATCTAGTGTATACTCCAGGACTCTTCCTAATACAACATCTTTCCTTGTTTCATGAGCATTCATTCAGGAGGTGACTGGAAAATCTTCTGCTATCATGGTTACAGCATAAACCTTAGGCTCTACTCCATCATTTGATCCACTACATGGCAACCTTAACAAAGCATCTGCATTGGAATGATCATCTGAACGTCTGTACTGTATCTCATAGTCATATGCCGACAATATCAAAGCCCATCTCTCCATTCTTGCTGCAGCAAGTGTAGGAACAGGTGATTTAGGACCCAAAATTGCCAAGAGAGGCTTGTGATCATTTATTAAAACAAAATTCCTCCCATATAGATACTGGTGAAATTTCTTTACTCCAAATATGATAGACAAAGCCTCTTTCTCTATTTGTGCATAATTTTTCTCGCTTTGGGTAAGAGTTCTCGAGGCATATGCAATGGGTCTTTCTTCACTGTTATCCATTATGTTACTTATGATGTAATGGTTATGACGGCTAACCTGAAAACCTTAAGGATTCATATTACGCTCAAACGTCCACAAAACCTTCCGAGTCCCCCAGTGGAAACGTCCCCCGTTCTCTGTTTCCCCCGTCTTGGTCTTTGGGAGTAGACGCTGTATGTTGGGACCTGTTGCCATCTAACCCTTTGCAATCAATTTGATTTTGCTTTCGATAGCTGAGTCAGAGCATTGTTAGTGAAGATAATAGTAGAGAATGAAAATGAGTTCATAGTCTCAATTTCAAGGTCAGAGTGTACCGTAAATTAATTCATCGGAATAGAAGTAGGTGGACTCCCTGGTCTGTTTTGAGTGAGGGCCCCGCGGGCATTTCTACCGTTAGTGAGTGCCCGTCCCTTCATCAATACAGGTATACCATTCAACTCTGTGTTGTAATTTGCCCTTCTTTAAGTGATTTGACCCAATTAATAGTTGATTGTGCAAGTGTTACAGTAACGTAGTTGATATGCTCCGAGTGAAGTCATATTTACGTCTTTAACGTCCCCTGAAACGTGATGTTGTTGTCACAGTTAGTGAGTGCCCGTCCCTTCATCCATACAGGTCCCCTGACGCTGATTTCCGTTTGTCTCCCGATCCCATTGTGATTATTGAATCGCTCTACCATCCAACAACGGCCTCGGATGTATTAGATGTCCAGCCGGGATCATATATGAGAAGATGGCACCGATGCAGCCGGATTAATGTGCCCCAAGGCTTCGTTGGGCCAGACCCCAGACCCGCCATGTGTCTGGCTACCCCACAATAACAACAGCCCCAGTGTGCTCTACCCTGGGTTACTCCTTGGAAGTATATGTCCACAGAGAGTGTTGTAACATGTATGTTAGGGATAATTAGTTGGAAATAATTATCCCATGTCGGGTAGTGGACCCCTGCATATACTAGTGTCATTGTTTACGTAGATGTTGAATAATCTACAATGAGTGCCATGTAATGTACCACCAGTCAAGGTGATGAGTAAGAGTAAAGAAGAAGGTACTGAGTTTGCATTAAGCCCAGGAGGTGAACCTGGTAGTTATATGTTAATAACATATATTTTCCCCATTGATTGCATATTAATAAATTTGTTTTTAGAGTACTTTAGGTGTATTCATTTCTCCCACAGTATTTTACCTTTATTTCCATCCAAGTGACCTGATACCAAAATTACCATACTCACGTGCCTAGACCCTCGACCATGCTACCAAAAGAATGTCCATGCTACCCAAGAATAGGTGACGGAACTGAGTAAGAGTAAGAACTAAGAGAAGTAGATAAGATGAGGGTGGCGTAGAAACAGAGAGGGAGTCAGGCGCCCTCACATTGGTGGCAGACCAAGAATACGCCCCCTCACATTGGTGTCAGATCGAGAATCCGCCCCCTCACAATGACAGCACCTAATCCATAGCCCGATGCATCACAAGCAAGCTTTACTGTTCTACTGGTATCATAGTGGACCAAAACATCAGTACTAGACAGAGCAGCTTTACAATCTTCAAATGACTTCTGAGTTGCACTGTTCCATTTCCATGGTATCCCTTTCTTTAATAGTTCATGCAGAGGGGCTAAAACTGATGAAAGTCCACTCAAGAACCTTGAATAATACTGTATCATACCCAGGAAAGCTTTAAATTCACTGACATTTTTTGGAGCAGGTAAATTTACTATGGCTCCTACTTTATCTTCTACAGGTCTCAGCCCTTCTGCATTCACTTTGTAGCCAAGATAAGTTACTTCTTTAGCTAGGAATGAGCATTTGCTCTTGTTGAGCCTGACATTGTGTGCCAACAATCTTTCGAATACTGTGGCTAGGGTTTTGACATGATTTTGGATGTCACTGTCAACAATAAGGACATCATCCTGAAAACATAACACATTGGGAAGACCCACAAGAATTTTGTCCATGATGCACTGAAATAACTTTGGTGCACTTTTAACACCATAAGGCAACCTTTTGAACTTATACAATCCTTTATGAGTGTTGATGGTAAGGTACTGTTGACTTTCAGTATCAACAGAGACCTGAGCATATGCTTGGGACAAGTCTAACTTAGTGAAAATGGTTCCACCTGTTAGTGCAGCAAACAAATCTTGAGATGTGGGTAAGGGATATTGCTCATCCTCAACAGTTTGATTAATGGTAACTTTATAATCACTGTATGTATATTATGTATGCTGTATGTATATTATGTATGTGCTCCATTTATATACATTATTTATTCAGCCTAGCTAGCAGCGTGTGGCAATGTATTTACCACGACATAGCACTGACCCACATTGTGCTCACAGAAGAGGGTATTAGAAATAAACTGTCCAGGCTAAAGGTCCATAAGAGTCCTGGACCTGACATGGTGCATCCTACAGTGCTAAGGGAGCTGTGCAACGAGCTTGCAGAGCCCCTGAAGATTCTGTTTTGTAAATGCCTGGATGAACAAATGGTCCCCAGTGAATGGAAAGTGGCTTATGTGAGTCCTATCTTCAAGAAGGGCGATAGTCACTCCACGAACAACTATAGACCGGTGAGCCTGACCAGCATAATATGTAAAGTACTTGAGAGTATTATCAGAGATGCAGCGATGGAACATCTACTACGAAACAACCTTGTAAAAGATTGCCAACACGGTTTTATGCCGGGGTGCTCTTGCTTGACACAATTGCTCAAGGTATTGGATATTTGGACCCATATTCTAGAACGGGGTGGTAATATCGACAATATTTACCTAGATTTTGCCAAGGCTTTCGACAGTGTACCCCACGAAAGGCTGAAAATCAAACTGGAAGGGTACGGAATTCGGGGAAATGTCCTAGCGTGGATAGAAGACTTTCTACATGACCGCAAGCAATGTGTGGTGATTAATGGCACGAAATCGTCATCTGTACCTGTAACAAGTGGGGTACCGCAGGGTAGTGTATTGGGCCCGCTGTTGTTTGTTTGTTTCATAAATGATATGCCTGACGCTGTACACTCCTCCATACAAATGTTTGCCGATGACGCCAAGTTATTTCGGGAAATTAAGAACCAAGCGGACTGTGAAGAGCTGCAGAAGGACCTCTGTGGGCTCCAGGAATGGTCGAAGGAATGGCTGCTGAGATTCAATGTCACGAAGTGTAAGAGGATGCACCTGGGGCGTACCAACGGTAAGGAGGCGTACCATATGTCCCAACGGGATGAAGAAAATGTACTAGTGGAGACTGTGTGTGAGAAGGACCTAGGTGTGTATGTTGACAATGAGCTGAAGTTCTCGGGCCATTGTGAGAAAAAGGTAAATCAGGCAAATAAATTATTGGGTCTTATAAGAAGGTCGTTCAGATACCTAGACGGTCCGTCCCTCGTGACGATCTTCAGGAGTGAAGTGCTTCCCCATCTGGACTACTGTCACCCCATCTGGTCCCCGAGATATGCTAGGGACTGTCAGTTGGTTGAAAATGTTCAAAGGAGGGCCACCAAACTGGTGCCTGCACTTCGGCACCTCAGCTACCCTGAGAGATTGGAGCGCCTGAGCTTGCCTAGCTTATACTACAGACGGGCAAGGGGGGACCTAGTTGAGGTTTATAAGTGTAATGGTCATGATGAGAGCTAACCTGAAAACCTTAAGGATTCATATTACGCTCAAACGTCCACAAAACCTTCTGAGTCCCCCCAGTGGAAACGTCCCCCGTTCTCTATTTCCCACGTCTTGGTCTATGGGAGTAAACGCTGTATGTTGGGACCTGTTGCCATCTAACCCTTTGTAATCAATTTAATTTGGCTTTCGATAGCTGAGTCAGAGCATTGTTAGTGAAGATGATAATAGAGAATGAAAATGAGTTCATAGTCTCAATTTCAACGTCAAAGTGTACAGTAAATTAATTCATCGGAATAGGAGTAGCTGGGCTCCCTGGCCTGTTTTGAGTGAGGGCGCAGCGGGCATTTCAACCGTTAGTAAGTGCCCATCCCTCCATCCATACAGGTATGCTGCTATTCCACTCTGTGTTGTAATTCGCCCTTCTTTAAGTGATTTGACCCAATTAATAGTTGCTTGTGCAAGTGTTACAGTAACGTAGTTGATATGCTCTGAGTAAAGTCATATTTACGTCTTTAACGCCCCCTGAAACGTGATGTTGTTGTCACCGGTTAATAAGTGCCCGTCCCTTCACCCATACAGGTCCCTAACGCAGCCTAGGCCGTGTCTGTAGGGTGGATGTTGCATCCACAATGTCTGGGGAGATGTCCGAGGTCCAGTAGGATCTTTTACCTTCGTGAGACCCGGCCGTCAGACACTCCAGACTACCTATAGCCCCCATAGCTGGCTCGTCTGTCCCTAACGCTCGGCCCACGAGGTGACGCCGGGTCACCAAGCCACCCACCACTACCAGCCCCCATCATTGGTGGATGAGTGTCTAACTCAGTAGGGTTATTTGTGTGGTGGAATTATTCCACTGGGATCTCCAGAGTCGTTGGAAAGTACTCCATGGTGGCTGGACCCCATGGCTGTTGCTTGAGTATCACACCTGACGACTGAGTGTTGTAGTGGCAGTTGCCCTAGTATTTATGGTGCTAAGTGGCTGTAATAGTTGTGTGTTGAGTATGTCCACCCAGTAGGGTTGGAAGTGTTATTATGTCCACCCAGTAATGGTGTGATTATGTTGAGCCTGAGGGCCTAGTACTAGATTTCGTCTGTTTGTACAAATAATTCTTTCTTTTAATTTCATATTCATGTTTAAATAAACTTTGTTTTTGTATAATTGTGTCTATTAATTACCTACAGTATTTACCGTTATTTCTTCCCTATTGCTCGATACTATCATTACACCTACCCACGAGCCTCCTATCGTCACGCTACCAATGATGATAAGTATAAGAGTGAAAGGAATTGTCACTGGCGCACAGAGGCCCTTAAATGGTGACAGTTCAAGCCCTCATAAATGGTGGGCAGTACCAGCCCTCATATAAGCATCTCAGGGGGCACTACTCAGTTGAGTGTCCGTACTTGGAGCTGGCGGACGCTCGCCCCACAAGGGGTCACAGCTCAAGATTGAAGAAGCGGCAAGTCCAGAAAACCGTGAGGGCAAACTTTTTCGGAGTGAGGGTTGTAAACTCTTGGAACAATCTACCAGAGAGTGTTGTGACGGCACCGAGTGTGAGCTCTTTCAAGAGAAGACTTGACCAACACTGGAGCGGGTTCAGGTACATTCAGGAGCCGGTGCATGCCCAGTATTTGCCAACAGTGAGTGACAGAGACGTGACCGATCGCCCGGGCGGCTAGCGAGCCGACCTTTTGGTGAAGAATATAAAGGAAAAGAGACGTGACCGATCGCCCAAGCGGCTAACAAGCCGATCAGTGGCGAAGAGGATAAAAAAAAAAAAAAAAATGTCCCACATGCTTAATTAATGTGCCTGGCGACATATGGAAGCTGCTAATGTATCACTTGCCACATGTCGCCTGAAAGGCTAGTTGACCTCCAGACAGAGTAAGGAGCGCCACCTCGCTTGTGTATCTCTGTTTATCCAGTAAATAGAACCTACGAAAACTCTACAGGTGTTTGTGTTCGCTCCCGTAGATAGAACTTGGTACCCAGAACATATACAATCACCACATAGTCTAACAGATTTATCAGCTTTAGGTACAATTATTATTGGAGCAGCCCAATTGCTCTTGGCGGTTTTCACAATAATTCCCTCACTCACAAGTCTGTCTAATTCCTTCTCAACCTCACCTTTCAATGCATAAGGAACAGGTCTGGACTTAGCATATATGGGTGTAACATCTTTGTCAATGATGATATGAGCTTCATAACCCTTTATACCATCCTGTCCCTTTACAAATAAAACCTTGTATTTTTCAAGCAATTTCTCAAGACCTGGAATACTGTTACACATTCTAACACTAAATATCTCCTTCCAGTCCATCTCAAGTTCACACAACCAGTTCTTGCCTAACAAAGTTGGTCTATTTACATAACTAGCTATAATTAATGGCAACTTAAATTCTGATTTTTGTACTTTACCTCACACTCTAATTTACCTTGTGTTCAAAATCTCTCCAGTATAAGTTCTCAACTTGACACCCGAGTCTTCTAAAGGCACATGCGCAAATAGTTTCTCATACATATCTTTACTTATTATAGAGAAATCAGCTGCAGTATCCATTTCCATGGTTACAGTTGTGTCATTAATACACAAGTCCACATTATACCTATGTTTAACTTTCTCTTCACGACTGGTGTAAATAGTAAACACATGGGCACTCTCATCATTATCAGATCCAAAATTACTAACACTCTCATGAATACTGTTTTTCATTTCCTTCTCTCCACCTTCAACGGCATATACTCTACCTCTATCACTTCTACAGGCAGGAGCAATATGTCCAATATGTTGACAATTGCAACATTTTGAATTCTTGAGCTTACACTGAAAGCTTTCATGTTTCCCTCGGCACCTCTTACATTTTAAATCAGCATGTGTTCCTTGTTTTGTGGTATACTTATTCCTTTTATCTACAGTTACTTTACACACTGAGCCACTACTGCCAACTGTTTCACTACCAGCATTGGGAACAAATTCTCTGGTGTTTTTCTCGGCCAATTCCATGCTTGTAGCTATCTGACATGCACTTTCAAAAGTTAAGTTAGTGGTGTTCAATTACTTATTCTATATTTTTTCATAATTCAGGCCTATTACAAACCTGTCTCTTAGAGCTCGGTTCAAGAACTGTCCAAAGTTACAGTGAATGGATAACTTCTTCAAAGCTACTATATAATTACTTACTGATTCATCTTTACCTCTATCTCTGGTGCCAAATTTGTAACTTTCAGCGATCTCAAGTGGAGCAGGATCAAAATGTTGCTTCAGAATCTTGGTAATGTGAGTCAGTGAGGAGTCCTTGGGTTGGTCTGGAGTAAGCAGACTGACCAGAGTAGAATAAACATTAGCTCCTACCTCTGTCAAAAAGATTCCTTTCCTTTTCTCTTGAAGGGCTTTCTTCTTCTGAGCATCACCACCGTCGTCCATTAATTCATTTGCCAGAAAGAAGAAGTCCATTCTCTCACAATATGATGTGAAATCTTCCTTGTCTGCATCATACTCCCCTACTCCTCTGATGTATCCACTGACGCCAGCCATGGTTGCTCTCTTCACTTAAATTCTCCAGGTTCAAAGTAGCCTTCCCTTCAGTGGCCACTATCCTCTCTTCAAGGGCTTCACCAACACTTTGTGAATCCCATCCTCGTCGCCAGTGTAGTATCTTGCGTTATTTAATGGGAGAATGACAAGCACATGATCTGTCTGGCTGGGCGCTTATTCTCTGTTCCTGGTTACAACGTGCCTAACACATTTCGTGTTTATACAAGCCTAAACACTTTCTGACTTTGGTAAGAAGTAATATAATATATTATATATATATTCAATAAAGGCAGCATATAAACATACATATATATAACACTGTCGAGAGTTACAACCACTCTCTATCGTTCATGAATCTAACTAGCCTCCTTTTAAGACTTTCCAGAGTCCCAACACTTACTACAAAGTTGCTAAGCTTGTTCCACTCGTCTACCACCCTATTTGTGAACCAATTTCTTCCTATCTCCCTCCTAAACCTAAACTTATCCAACTTAAACCCATTGCTCCGAGTCCTGTCCTGCTCGGATATTATAAAAAAACTTTATCTATATCCCCTTTATTGATTCCTTTCACCCACTTGAATACTTCTATCATATCTCCCCGCACTCTTCGTCTTTCTAGGGAAAGCAAGTTTAGTTTCTTTAATCTATCTTGATATGGAAGGTTTCTAAGTCCCGGAATCATTTTCGTCATTCTTCGCTGCACCGACTCCAGTGAATTGATACCCATTCTATAATTAGGGCACCAGAACCGAACAGCATAATCAGGGTGCGGCCTGACTAGCGCAAGATATATGTAATTGCAATAATTATGACCTCAGCACTCTTTCCTGCCATATGGGCTGAGCTGATTCTTTCCCAAGACTTGGGGGCCTGAAAATCACTCCCATAATTAGTTTTTCTCTTTCTTCCGTGATTTCTACCCATACAGACTCGGTTCCTATTTCACCCTTTATTGAATTATTAATACAACATTTTAATGTATCCCTGATGAACAGTCCGACCCCTCCTTCCTTCCTACCTTCCCTGTCCTTGTGAATTAGGTTGTACCCTTCTATATGGTACTCTGATGAAAATTTCTTGCTCTCCATATTCATCCAAGTTTCGGAGATTGCTATGACGTTTACATTCTCGGTACATACAACCGCTCTCAGCGAGTCTATTTTATTTCTAACGCTCCTACTGAATACATCTCCTCTACTAAGTACTTTACATTTGTCCACATTGAATTTCATCTACCATTTTTCAGACCATTCGAAAAGGTTTTTAGGTTATCCTGTAGTTTTGCGGAGTCCTCCTCAGATTTAATTGCACGTCCTATTTTAGTGTCATCAGCAAATTTACTTATATTGCTATCTACGCCGATATCTATGTCGTTTATATATATAATAAATAATAATGGTCCAAATACTGAGCCTTAGGGTACTCCACTAGTGACGTTACTCCAATCGGATTTACTGCCGTTAATGCTCACTTGCTGTTTCCTGTCCTATAATTGCGCCCTAATTCACTTTAGAATGTCTCCTCCAATGCAACGAGCCTCCAATTTTCTTGTTAGCCTTTCATGGGGGACTCTGTCGAAGGCTAAAGTCAAGATATACACATCAAAGTGGAGCCCGTCGTCCTCTGATTCGAAAACAGCTGAAAAGAATGTTAATAGATTAGCTAAACATAAACGCCATTTTGGGAATCATTTATCAACTTGCGCTTCTCCAGGTGAATTCAAATAGAGTTGAAATTATTGCTTCCAGTAATTTGCCTACAATTGATGTTAAACTGATTGGACGGTAGTTAGAGGATAGTGATCTATCTCCTTTCTTGAAAATCGGTATTACATTCGGAATCCTCCAGGATTCTGATACTCCACCCGTTTTTAAGGACATGTTAAACAAATTTGCTAAAGGCATACTAAGCTCTTCCTTACATTCCTTTAATACTCTGGCAAATATCACATCGGGACCAGGTGACTTATTAGACTTTAGCTTCTCCATTTGCTTACTAACATCGTTACTAGTCACTACTATCTCGCTTAATCTATTTTCTTCACTATCTCTGTATAGAGTCGGTGCCTCGGGTATCATGAAAACTGTTGAAAAATATATATTCAGATAATTGCTCATTTCCCGGTCGTTATCAGTTAGCTCAAAGGTATCTGTATTGGACCAATCTTTTCTCGTGTTTTAGTTTGATACATTTGAAAGAATCCCTTAGGGTTTGACTTCGCCTCCCCGGCTACCTTCACTTTTATCCTCTTCGCCACTCATCGGCTTGTTAGCCGCTTGGGCGATCGGTCACGTCTCTTTTCCTTTATATTCTTCACCAAAAGGTCGGCTCGCTAGCCGCCCGGGCGATCGGTCACGTCTCTGTCACGCACTGTTGGCAAATACTGGGCATGCACCGGCTCCTGAATGTACCTGAACCCGCTCCAGTGTTGGTCAAGTCTTCTCTTGAAAGAGCTCGCACTCGGTGCCGTCACAACACTCTCTGGTAGATTGTTCCAAGAGTTTACAACCCTCACTCCGAAAAAGTTTGCCCTCACGGTTTTCTGGACTTGCGGCTTCTTCAATCTTGAGCTGTGACCCCTTGTGGGGCGAGCGTCCGCCAGCTCCAAGTAAGGACACTCAACTGAGTAGTGCCCCCTGAGATGCTTATAAACCTCAACTAGGTCCCCCCTTGCCCGTCTGTAGTATAAGCTAGGCAAGTTCAGGCGCTCCAATCTCTCAGGGCAGCTGAGGTGCCGAAGTGCAGGCACCAGTTTGGTGGCCCTCCTTTGAACATTTTCAACCAACTGACAGTCCTTAGCATATCTCGGGGACCAGATGGGGTGACAGTACTCCAGATGGGGAAGCACTTCACTCCTGAAGATCGTCACGAGGGACGGACCGTCTAGATATCTGAACGACCTTCTTATAAGACCCAATAATTTATTTGCCTGATTTACCTTCTTCTCACAATGGCCCGAGAACTTCAGCTCATTGTCAACATACACACCTAGGTCCTTATCACACACAGTCTCAACTAGTACATTTTCTTCATCCCGTTGGGACATATGGTACGCCTCCTTACCGTTGGTACGCCCAAGGTGCATCCTCTTACACTTCGTGACATTGAATCTCAGCAGCCATTCCTTCGACCATTCCTGGAGCCCACAGAGGTCCTTCTGCAGCTCTTCACAGTCCGCTTGGTTCTTAATTTCCCGAAATAACTTGGCGTCATCGGCAAACATTTGTATGGAGGAGTGTACAACGTCAGGCATGTCATTTATGAAACAAACAAACAACAGCGGGCCCAATACACTACCCTGCGGTACCCCACTTGTTACAGGTACAGATGACGATTTCGTGCCATTAATCACCACACATTGCTTGCGGTCATGTAGAAAGTCTTCTATCCACGCTAGGACATTTCCCTGAATTCCGTACCCTTCCAGTTTGATTTTCAGCCTTTCGTGGGGTGCACTGTCGAAAACCTTGGCAAAATCTAGGTAAATATTGTCGATATTACCACCCCCGTTCTAGAATATGGGTCCAAATATCCAATACCTTGAGCAATTGTGTCAAGCAAGAGCGCCCCGGCATAAAACCGTGTTGGCAATCTTTTACAAGGTTGTTTCGTAGTAGATGTTCCATCGCTGCATCTCTGATAATACTCTCAAGTACTTTACATATTATGCTGGTCAGGCTCACCGGTCTATAGTTGTTCGTGGAGTGCCTATCGCCCTTCTTGAAGATAGGACTCACATAAGCCACTTTCCATTCACTGGGGACCATTTGTTCATCCAGGCATTTACAAAACAGAATCTTCAGGGGCTCTGCAAGCTCGCTGCACAGCTCCCTTAGCACTCTAGGATGCACCATGTCAGGTCCAAGACTCTTATGGACCTTTAGCCTGGACAGTTTATTTCTAATACCCTCTTCTGTGAACACAATGTGGGTCAGTGCTGTGTCGAACCGTGTGTCCTCAAACGCAGGAAGGTTAGTTGCATCCTCTCTTGTGAACACTGAGGAAAAGAAGCTGTTCAATGCCTCAGCTTTATCCTGGTCAGAATCTGCGTAACTACCATCTTCAAGCCTCAGGTCTGATACTCCTACTCGCGTTTTCAATTTCGACTTTGCATAGCGGTATAACGCCTTTGGGTTTGACTTGACCTCGCGTGCAACCAGCCCTTGGAACTCCTTTTCAGCCCTCCTACACTCTATCTTTGCTTGGTTTCTGGCTCTTGCATACATCCTCCTGTCTTGCTCATCGTTTGACCCAACCCACGTCTTGAATTTCTGGGTTTTCTTCTTTATTTTGTCGACCGCCGCATGGTTCATGTGTAGGGATCCCCTCGTATTCCTAGAAGCACTGGGTTTGGTCTTGGGTATATATTTATCGATCAAATGGGTCATTTTACTAGTTATGATATTCAGCGTAGTGTCTGCGTTCTTGTACCTTAATAAGTCAGGCCAGTTGATACCCCTCATCTCTTCCCTCATCCCATTGTAATTTCCCTTGTAATATTTGCACCTTGGCCTGGCCTTATCTTGAACTAGGTAACAGTTAGATCTGAATGACAACACTGTATGGTGACTGGTGCCAACTGGGGCAAGGTGTTCCAGTTTGGCCACCATACCCTCCTCGTTTGTTATGATGAGGTCAAGTGGCTTGGGTGTTTGCTCCCCTCTGTAATGTGTCGGGTCTCTCACATGTTGGAACAGAAAATTATCTCTCAGAGTTTCTACAAAAAGAGTAGCAGGATTATTCAAGTCATTCGGGGTGGACTCGTTTCTCCAGTCGATGTCGCCATAGTTAAAGTCCCCCATGATAAGGAGGTGGCTGGGGTTGAGCATCGCCGCATTGTTTATTAAGGTTCTTAAGTTCCTTTGATTTAGTGGGCCACAGTTCGCGGATCTGTAGATACACCCGACGATAAGTAAGTCCCCTCCCTTTAATTTAATTTTACACCACTCGGACTCTTCAAAAACATCCTCTCCCTGTACCCTCGCCTGGCTGGCTCTAAGGTCTTGCCTAGCGTAGATAACCACACCCCTCCTGCAGGATTCTTGAGTTAGGTTCGTAAATGAGTCATATCCAGCAATACAGAACTCACATTCCTCTGGGTCGATTCTCCTGTTCTTGTACAACAGTTCTACAACTCCTACAATATCTGGTTGGTGTACTCTTAGTAGTGTTTCAAACTCCTCCCTCTTATCAAGGAACGTGTCAGTATTACTGTACATGACATTCAAGCCAGAATTTGTTCTCGGTAACGTCTCTGCTCTTAGTAATAAACCCGCTCCACCCACATTCTCAGAAGCTGCAGCATTTGCTAAGTACACTGTATTTTGCAGGGTGTGGTTAAAAATGTCATTGTTTACACGGCACTCGTTCCCTCCTGTCCGGTAGGCTGAGCTGGTGCCGCCTACCGGTCAATACCTTATAATAATCTCGGGGGTAAACTTCACCACGATTTATTCTCCTACTTATGTACTGCGCACATCATTGTCATTCCTAAAAATCCCATTTAATTCATATTACGCTGTATAACATTCAAATCCACCGCTCTTGTAGAATCTCAGAAAACGGGAAACATTGTTAAAGGATAACTCACCTACTCAATGTTACTAGACCATGTGTTGTATTGTACCCAGGTACAGTTATATAATGTTAATTGTATGTATTCATAGCATTAAGGAGAATTCAGGGTATCCATAAGATGATTGGGAAAGTCCAGTTGAGCCGGGCTAGTGTACTGTAGGACTAAGTGTGGATCATGGTTTGAAGGTCATACTATTTACGTCTGTGAACGTGTAGCGAACATAACTTCCACTGATATCATTTGAAAATACATGAGAACAATGATCTGGAAAAGGGATAAATGTATCAGAACTATGTGAAGTGTCGGAAGTGATCTAGAAACTATGCTTCAGAAAGAATATCTTGTATACCCATGCCATGAAAATACGATGCTAGGCTTTGTTTGGGTTGGCGCCTAGGCCGCCTCGGGTGGGCCGCGTTGATATTATAACCCAGTGACTTTACCCAGGAACTAGCAAACCAAGACCCTTACCTTAGTGTGTAATTTAGGATTATGATATGTGTTTATAAGGCATGAGTGACAATATGCCGAAAAGTGTTCAGGTGAGAACCGTAAGAAATTAAAGTAAAAATTAAAGATTGGAAACTGTAGGCCTACGCGGTGACAAGCGGCGGGGCACTGCACTCAGTCCCTTTCGTTCTACCGTCACCTCAGGTCAGTGTCCTATCGGGCTATATCCCGCCCTATAATTCACTGGTCAACATAAAAAAAAAATTCTCATGGTTCTGGATCAAAACAGTCTGATTCTAGTGTAATTGTATGTGCTGAACTCAATTATGACATTCGTATAGCTGTATCAGGCTCAGTTTTCCAGAACCAGCATATCTATATATTTAGTGTACCATGCTATTCATACAGTAATTTATATGCTCATTGGCTCCACTTATGCAATTATTTTGTCCTGATTTATGCTTTTTTGTTTGTTTCAGTTTGCTGATTCATGATATTGCATATCTACACCTGCATGATTTGTAATTACTCTGAAATTAACAAAACATGGAACGTCACAAGTGTGTGAACGGTGCTGACAGTTTTTGCTACATATGTGGTGCCTTCACTCCTGGTAGCCTCAAGAAACCAATCACAAAAGCTGTTCGACTGAACTACAAAAGTTACTTCAAATGTCATTTGGGTGACCAAGACAAGAAATGGGCACCTCATGTAGCCTGTAAGTCTTGTGTTAACCACCTGAGCGAGTGGATGTGTGGTAAACGAAGTTCAGGAATGCCGTTTGCTGTACCAATGATATGGCGTGAACCTAAAGACCACAGTAGTGACTGCTACTTCTGTCTCACAAATATTAAGGGAATAAAAATCAAGGCACGAGGCAAGGTACAGTACCCCAATATTGCTTCTGCAATCCGACCAGTACCGCACAGTGCTGAACTTCCAGTCCCAAATCCACCGACTGAACAAGAATTGAGTGATTCCGATTCTACCTCTACCTCAATGGAAAACGACTACCAGGATGACTCTGAAAATACCAGGCCTAAACTATTTACTCAAGAAGCGCTTCATGATCTCATCAGGGACCTAAACTTGTCAAAAGAAAAGGCTGAAGTTTTGGGATCCAGACTAAAGCAGCGTAACCTGCTAGAAGATGGAGTGCATATCACTACAGCGCGTTACCGACATAGACAGCTGTCTGCATTTTTCAAGATGGCAAACAACCTTTGTTATTGCGAGGACGCAGTATCTCTCATGCAACAACTCTGCAAGTCTGAAACATACAAGACAGAGGATTGGAGGCTGTTTATAGACTCAGGAAAAGACTCTCTGAAAGCTGTTCTTTTACACAATGGCAATCGGCTTCCATCTGTCCCAATAGCACACGCAACAAAAATGATTGAGAGCTATGAAACAATGAAAATTCTGTTGGCCACTATAGAGTATGAGAAACACCAGTGGAAGATATGTGGCGATCTCAAAGTCATCAGTTTACTACTGGACCTTCAGAGTGGCTACACAAAGCACATGTGCTTTTTGTGCTTGTGGAACAGCAGAGCTGATGCAGAGCACTATGTGAGAAAGGATTGGTCGACAAGACCAAGAGATGCGCCTGGAAGGTTTAACTGTGCTCACAATCCGCTTGTAGATCCAGAAAAGATATTTTTGCCTCCACTGCATCGAAAGCTCGGTTTGGCTAAAAATTTCATCAAAGCTATGGATCAATTCGGTTCTGGGACTCTATACTTATCTTATAAACTAGGTGGTGTGGTTTCCGAAGCCAAGTTGAAAGCAGGTGTCTTGAATGGACCACAAATTCGTATACTAGTTAATGATAGCGAATTCACCAAAACATTGAACCCACTGGAGAAAAAAGCATGGGAATCATTTGTCAATGTGTCAAAGAATTTTCTTGGAAACTATCGTGCTGACAACTACAAAGAAATCGTAACAACCATGCTTCAGAATTATCATGCATTGGGAGCAAGGATGTCCTTAAAATTGCATTTTTTCCACTCTCATATTGAATTTTTCCCAGGTAACCTTGGAGACGTTAGTGATGAACACGGCGAAAGATTTCATCAAGATATCGCCATAATGGAGAGCAGATATCAGGGACAATTCAGTCCTAACATGATGGGCGACTACTGCTGGACACTGCAACGAGAAGAGAGCAAGCTGTACAAGAGAAGGAGTAAAGTTCAGAAGCACTTTTAGAACTTCATATTTTGTCATTATAAAGGATTTGAACTTATGTTTTTTGGTACAATTTTTTATGAGCTTATCTGTGATAGGTTTAAAATTGTATCTTGCATGACGCGATAATGTTACTATATTTACTATTTTTTTTATTCCTTAAGAAAGTAGGTCTGATGGTAGAATGAAACATCCAATTAATATTCATTAATATGAAATTAGTCATGAAAGCACAGTCACATGAGATAATCTCATCTTTTGCACGACACGTGATGGAATATTAAATATTTGTACCTATTGATTTTTTTATAAAACCTGATCTGATAGAACAAAACAAATATCAGATTCAAATTCAGCAATATGAAATTAGTTGTGTGAGCATGATCTCATATGTGAACCATTTTGGCTGTTGACCAGTGTAATTAAGGCTTATATAGAAGTTATTACAGTTTAAAGCTTTGCCTGATATATAAGTGTAATAGTAATGTGTTAGGGGGTGTGATAACCGCCCGTCAGGCATTATTTCTCAGTCCCTTTCGTTCTACTGTCACCTCAGGTTCCATGAGGTCGGTCGGAGTACCTTGCTGCTGCTGCGAGGCAGCCATTATCCCTATGAGCGTCCCAACAGGTGGTGACTACTCCCAGCTATGCCAATCCACTGTGAACCTGTGGATTTCCAGCACACCACTCCAAATGAGTAAGAACAAATAAGGAAACGCTTGAGAAACTCTGCGGTCGTCACTTGGAGAGACCGATAATACCAGGCGTAGAAATAGTATTGGTATGTCTCTAGGTGAAGCCCTCTTCTTTACCCACCGAGGGCGGTGTGCGAACGAGGTGCCTGTTGTGTATACCTAAAAGTTACAAGGAGTCCCATACCTGCAGGGGTGGAGTGCAACATGTGTGTTGAGATGGTGCTACTATGTGTGATAACGGACGCTGCTATTCCATACAGGTGGAGCAGTCTGATGTGTTAAGGGATAGTGTAAGAAGGAATGACCGAGGTAAGGTGGTCACAGATTGTTATGCAATAAGTATGTGGATGACACGCCATTAATGTAAGACGTCTGGTGCCCGTCTGGGTAACCAACATTTTCGTTGTTCTTCTGAGGGAGACCAATTCATTTGTATGTTTTTTACCAGTATGCTTTATAAGGAATAAATTAATTAAGACATATTATGGTTTCACCCTTCTTTCCCCTCATCGATCTGGTCAATGGAAAACCTAACCCAATGCCTAGTCCACTCTGCACGCTACCTAACGAGCTGCATGCTGTCCAGAGGGGGTCTGGTGGCAGCGACCCTTAGAAATTAAGATAGAGTTAAGTATTTACCCTTAGTATTAGTGACCCCAGTCTGGCAATATACTTATAGCCTTCTTTTATCCAATAATATTCTTTAAATAATTATTTATCGCTTTGGAGTCATTGTTGTTTTTCTGAATTTCCTGTATGGTATGTTCTGCCTTTGTGTATTAAGTAACTCAATATTTAATTTGTTGTGGAACTCGTCAACCGCCATATTTTGTGAGGTTATCGTTATCAGGTTTCCAGTAAAGTGAGGTCGCCCTCTGTGGGTACATTGTGTGGGGTCACCTCACGTGAGGTCATGTAATTCACCCTTTCTCTCTTTTATTTTACTTTTATCCTCTTCACCACTTATCGGCTAGTTAGCCGCTTGGGCGATTGGTCACATCTCTGTTACGCACTGTTGGCAAGTACGGGCCATGCACCGGCTCCTGAGTGTACCTGAACCCGCTCCAGTGTTGATCAAGTCTTGTCTTGAAAGAGCTCACACTCGGTGCCCTCACAAGACTTTCTGGCAGATTGTTCCAAGAGTTCACAACTCTCACTCCAAAAAAGTTATCCCTCGCAGTTTTCTGGACTTGCGGCTTCTTCAATTTTGAGCTGTGATCCCTTGTGGGGCGAGCGTCCGCCAGCTCCAAGTAAGGACACTCGACTGAGTAGTGCCCCTTGAGATGCTTATACACCTCATTTAGGTCACCCCTTGCCCGTCTGTAGTATAAGCTAGGCAAGTTCAGGCGCTCTAATCTCTCAGGGTAGCTGAGGTGCAGAAGGGCACCACCAGTCTGGTGGCCCTCCTTTGAACATTTTCAACCAACTGACAGTCCCTAGCATATCTCGGGGACCAGGCGGGTGACAGTACTCCAGATGGGGAAGCACTTCACTCCTGAAGATCGTTACGAGGGACGGACCGTCTAGATATCTGAACGACCTTCTTATAAAACCCAATAATTCATTTGCCTGATTTACCTTCTTCTCACAAAGGCCCGAGAACTTCAGCTCATTGTCAACATACACACCTAGGTCCTTCTCACATTCAGTCTTATTTAATCAAGTTTCTTCATCCTGTTGGGACATATGATACGCCTCCTTATCGTTGGTACGCCCCAGGTGCATCCTCTTACACTTCGTGACATTGAATTTCAGCAACCATTTCTTCGACCATTCTTGAAGCTCACAGAGGTCCTTCCGCAGCTCTTCACAGGCCGCTTGGTTCTTGATTTCCTGAAGTAACTTGGAGTCATCCTCAAACATTTGTATGGAGGAGTGTACAATTTCAGGCATGTCATTTATGCAACAAACAAACAACAGTGGGCCTTTTCAACCTATCAAGCCATGGGTCAGTCTGTCAGGCGATGTTGCAGGGCAGTCCCAGCAAGTCATGGTTTCAGGTTTAAGAGACACATCACAGTGAGAACTTAAAAATTTTCTTCACTGAAACACTACGAATTATAAGCTAATAACAGTCAAACTAAATCCGTAAAAAAAAAAAATCTGCCTTCTAAAATGATGTAATACAATACATATTTTGTGATGATAATGTTCATAGCGCATTTCCACAGGTCTCAGATGTCACCCGCCCCCCATCAGTCTACGCTTGTGACCTGCAGTATGTATACATGCTAAATCAATTTAAACAGTGTAACGTTTCTACTGAATGAATATCTGTCTGTCTCTTTATGGTTACACTATACAGTAGTACAGACACTTACACCGCCCTTTCTCAACCAAACCCAAGCAGGTATCATACCAGTTACCCTGTGGGAGAGCATTACGATGGATGAATAAAATAAAAGGATAAATAAACACACACGTAATGTATGGAGATGGAATGGGTGTTAGAGATGAGGCAAGGGAGGGGGGGGGGGGGTGATACACAGAGTGTGGTGTTGATCACCACTGTAATAATAATAATAATAATAATAATAATAATTAACGGTTTATTGAAAGAGCTTGGCAGCCAGAAGGCTGAAAATATACAGTTACATATTTGGGGAATGGGTTTCGAATTACAAATAATATACAAGTAACATAAGTGACACAAATAAGATATATAATAACTAGATGGGGAAAAGCTCAGACTACAGTTCATTTCAACATAGTGACAGTGCAAGGAGTAGTGTTTACTGGGAGTGAATACACTGGTTTATTACAAGTTATTGATAATTTTTACAATGGTTGGGACTGGGCTGTTCTTATAGCGATCAGTTCGTGCACGTATGGGCTGGATGTGTGTGTGTGTAATAAAAGGGATATAAACCATATAGATATCTTGGGATTTGGTGGAAAGAACATCATGGCAGAAGGTTCACATGTTACGGCAGTTAGGCGATACAGGGTAGACCTTGAATGAGTGGGTGACAGACTGACGCGGTGGTATTTATTCCAGACACCTTGTACTAATAAGACCTAAGTGGAAAACTTCATTGGACATTATTATTATTATTATTATTATTATTATTATTATTATTATTATTATTATTATTATTATTAATCGTATTATTTTTATTAGTATTGCCGTTGTTGTTGTTATTGTAATTATTATCATTTTCAATATAATACTTATCTCCATTATTATTCTAAATATTTTTTTAATTACTATTTATAATTTAATATGTCAAAATTGCAGTGTTTAGTTTTGTCGTTTTTGAAATTTTATGACAAGAATCTCTCGTATTTGCGCGGTAAGATGTAAAAAAAGTAGTTCCCATGTTTTATTTCAGATATTCGAGATAAGATAGCTTTTAATTATTATCAGAATATATAATATCATATTATGTGACATTATAAAGATATAATATTCAATTTATTATAGTTTTATGGTTAATAATACTTTGAGTGGTGATTCATCCCGTTTGAGACGTATTCCTCCGCCGCACATGTGGTAGATGTACCGGTGTGTCCGCCCGCTGCCTCACACCACTCATTATTTTCCTCTCTTTTGGCTAACTTAACCCAGATATTATGGAACAGGTTATACAAATACTCGAGAAGACTACATCCCCAGGTGAGTACATTAAAATAAGGTATAGATGGTGTTAGAACAAGAGAATATAAGAAATAGTAAGTGAGGGTGTTCCCGCCACCGCCGCCACACATGTATTTAAACACCTAGACCAGATATTTCTTCACCCTGGTAATAATAATACCAATGGTGGCCCTTATTGTGCTCTCTGTTCAGTATCATTTGCATATATATAACTGTTAAGAAGGATTGGTGGTGGTGTAAGGGATAGTTCAGTTAAATGATGAGTACAAGGCTGTGTAAGGGGCGGCCATATTAACCTGGGATGACAACAAACTGTCTTGTGGGGCCCGTGTGTGTGTGTGTGGGGCCCGTGTGTGTGTATCCTGTGGGGCCCGTGTGTGTGTGTCTTGTGGGGCCCGTGTGTGTATCTTGTGGGGCCCGTGTGTGTGTATCTTCTGGGGCCTGTGTGTGTGTATCCTGTGGGGCCCGTGTGTGTGTGTGTGGGGCCCGTGTGTGTGTATCCTGTGGGGCCCGTGTGTGTGTGTCTTGTGGGGCCCGTGTGTGTGTATCCTGTGGGGCCCGTGTGTGTGTGTCTTGTAGGGCCTGTGTGTGTGTATATCTTGTGTGGCCCGTGTGTGTGTGGGGCCCGTGTGTGTGTGGGGCCCGTGTGTGTGTATCTTGTGGGGCCTGTGTGTGTGTATATCTTGTGGGGCCCGTGTGTGTATATCTTGTGGGGGCCTGTGTGTGTGTGTCTTGTGGGGCCTGTGTGTGTGTGTATATCTTGTGGGGCCCGTGTGTGTATATCTTGTGGGGCCCGTGTGTGTGTGTGTCCTGTGGGGCCCGTGTGTGTGTGTATATCTTGTGGGGCCTGTGTGTGTGTATCTTGTGGGGCCCGTGTGTGTATCTTGTGGGGCCCGTGTGTGTATCTTGTGGGGCCCGTGTGTGTGTGTATCTTGTGGGGCCTGTTGTGGGGCGTGTGTGTGTATCTTGTGGAGCCTGTGTGCCTGTTGTGGGGCCCGTGTGTGTATCTTGTGGGGCCTGTTGTGGGGCGTGTGTGTGTGCATCTTGTGGGGCCCGTGTGCCTGTTGTGGGGCGTGTGTGTGTGTATCTTGTGGGGCCTGTGTGTGTATCTTGTGGGGCCTGTGTGCCTGTTGTGGGACCGGGTCCGACTAATTACCCAAATGTACCCAAATATTGCCGGAATGAAGTCAAATAATGGTCCTACATGAATATATCGGACTGCCAATCACTTCTCGACTAGTATTTGGTGTCAGAAAGTCACAAAAAATTGGAAAACTTGCTTTAATCTGAGTTAATAGATCGCGTGCATGTACTGATGGAGCGAGGAATTACCCAAATGTACCCAATGTAGTCGCAATTGAGTCAAATAATGGTCCTACATCAATAAATCGGACTGCCAATCACTTCTCGACTAGTATTTGGTGTCGCAAAGTCACAAAAAATTGGTAAACTTAATTTAATCTGAGTTAATACATCGAGTGCATGTACCTAACCTAACCTCGACTAGTATTTGGTGTCACGAAGTCACAAAAAATTGGTAAACTTAATTTAATCTGAGTTAATAGATCAAGTGCATGTACCTAACCTAACACAACACAACTCAGATTAAATTAAGTTTACCAATTTTTTTTTTACCTTATGACACCAAATAATAATTGAGAAGTGATTCACAGCCCGAATTACGCTTGTATGACCATCATTTGACTTCATTGCGGCTACATTTGGGTAATTCCTCGCTCCGTCGGTACATGCACGCGATCTATTAACTCGGATTAAAGTTTTCCAATTTTTTGTGACTTTCTGACACCAAATACTAGTCGAGAAGTGATTAGCAGTCCGATTTATTCATGTAGGACCATTATTTGACTTCATTGCGACTATATTTGGCTACATTTGGGTAATTAGTCGGACCGGTGGGGCCCATGTGTGTGTATCTTGTGGGGCCTGTGTGTGTGTGTGTATATCTTGTGGGGCCTGTGTGTGTGTGTGTGTATATCTTGTGGGGCCTGTGTGTGTGTGTGTGTGTATCTTATGGGGCCTGTGTTTGTGTGTGTGTATATCTTATGGGGCCTGTGTGTGTGTGTGTATATATCTTATGGGGCCTGTGTGCGTGTGTGTATCTTGTGGGGCCCGTGTGTGTGTATCTTGTGGGGCCTGTGTGTGTGTGTGTGTGTATCTATCCATCCACCCACCCACCCACCTGGGTCATCCCTTACAGAGCCAAGGGATGTCTTTTGTGTAAGGTTCAGAAGATAGTCTCTAGCCGTCCAGTGAGCTAATAAGTCCCACATTAGACCCGAAACACGTAAGTTTTTAAATGGTTTAACACCGCCACTCTACTCAAATATGTAATATGTAGTTGTTAATAGTGAAGGAACGTACGAATGATATAAGTATGTCTTATGTAATTTGTACTCGGGAGGTTTTGACTGAATATAGAACAATCGAGTCCTATGTGTAGGGGTCTCATTATCCCACAGGCCATAATGGGGTAAAAACACTGTAAACATATGGCAGTAATGTATTATTTCAGTTTGGGTCATCTGGGGAGTTGTAGGAATTTAACCCTCATCATAAAATGTGGGGGGGGGGGGTCTTGGGGGTGCCATGTTAGATATAGTTCCTGGGTTCTGTAGGTAGGTTACATTTGGTTGGGTTTGATATCTAAATATAGGAATGACCGTAACTAACATATTACTGTAATTTCGTGTCTGTCCTTTGTAGGCTAAGAAATTAATTATTTACCATAATTGTGGCACTCGGTTCTCGTGGAGCATCCTCTGTTCATTCATATCTAGAGATTTTTGGATGATAATAAGAAAATCGAAATGGTAATGTACAGGATAGGTCAGTTGGTTAGGTCCGATTCTAATAGGTTCTGTGGATTCCCTTGTCCATTTTCTTGTTCATTATCATGCAAATGGTATCTCCAGAAATTTTGGTTCAATTCCTTAAGTTATTTCTGGTGCTAATGCTCTCCTCCACCTTTACCTGAATTTGTGGCACTTGTGTGTGTGTGTTGTGGTGCCTGTGTGTGTGTGTTGTGGTGCCTGTGTGTGTGTGTGTTGTGGTGCCTGTGTGTGTGTGTGTTGTGGTGCCTGTGTGTGTGTGTGTGTTGTGGTGCCTGTGTGTGTGTGTGTTGTGGTGCCTGTGTGTGTGTGTGTGTTGTGGTGCCTGTGTGTGTGTTGTGGTGCCTGTGTGTATGGCCTCACAACACTTGAATTACAATGAGTTTGGCCCATTGTGAGTTGGTCCGAACATACTCTGTACTTTGTAAGATGATTATTTATGACATTGTCTTCTACACAACTGGAATTTTTGTAATACGAGAAGAAAGGAACTTAATTTAATCTATCTAAACCTAACCTGAAAACTATTGTTAAGTTGGGACCAACCTTATGTTGGCTGAACTTACTGGTCTGAAATTACCATATACCTTCACCTTTATTGTAAGTAATGACTCGCTCCTACATATCAATAAAGGTTAATGAGGTACCCTGCTTTTGTCCCAAATCTTTTGACACTTTATTTACTCATCATTCCTGATAGTTTTACTTTAAGGCAGAGGTTATATGTCTGTACTGTACTGGAACCTTTACTCACTCCTGGCATATGTTCTGCTTGGTTGGTGCCGATTGTGTCGTGACCGGACAAATAACCGTTGCATTTGGCAGTAATTTTGTCTGGTCACGTGCCCTTGTGCTATTCATTTTCAACAGAAAACTGTATAATGAAGTACTGTAGGCCTCCAGCATTTAAGGTACATAATATACAATAAAATCACATTGTAGCATAATATTACAAGTTGGTTCCGTTTATTTCTTGATGGATCATATAATGCAACAGTAGCCACTGAATTTTTGAAAGTACAGTACAGTATGTTGAATGTAAACAACGGATATGGCCATCATCAAGTGCGTGGACGTAGAGATTGGGACGGAAAAAATGGCAGGAGTAATATTTGAGTAAACTTATTTCTTCCTGTTGTGATATAAATTGTTGACATCCAAAGTGACATTTGTACAGTACAGCACAATACAGGTATATTTGTGTTTTAAGAAAGTAAAATTGCCCATATTGTCATAAAGTTTTAGGTCGAGTGTGTAATTTAATTTTTACAAACGGTTGAAATAGCACTGAGATACATTAGTCTGTGGTTGAGGAGTAACAAGTAAAGAACTTGGGGGCATTTTTTTCACACTATAAAAATGACACTTGCGGCCTTAAGATTCCAAGGCCCTCAAATATTTTATTGTTGTATAGTTTGTATCATGAAATAGTGTGCAGTACAGTGGTATACTGTACTGGTATTGTGTATTTAACGATATTATTGTAATTGTGCATTTTGGTGGTATCGGCCATTTCTTAGTATCTGAATATCGGTATCGGCCAAAATATTGGTACCGGTAAACTTCTATATGAAAATCCGAAGTTACAAAATAATAGTATTGGTTCCTGTGGTTTGATTTAACAAGAAATTCAGATTTTTTTTGTCATTTCTATTATTTTTATTTTATTTTTTTTCAAAGGTAATAAGGATTCTCATTCACTCTCAGATGCTTAATTATTTCCTTGTTCTCCAACACTCACAATGTTACCAAGTCTACCAACAAGCTTTCAATGTCATTCTCATATACTCGCATAACTTGTTTGGCAATTGTGTACCAAATCATAACATATTATAGTTAGTACAAGTATTCCCAGGTGCAAGTGACAGAAACATGTCCTGACAATTTGTGGTCCTCTATTATTTGCGGATGACACCCTGGATGTACCCAAGAATGTCTGCGGGTAGTTTTAAAGTTGGCATTTTCGCAGCCGCGACTGGCAGCGATTTGTTCTAGAGACGGTAATTTTTACGGGGTAGAATTTGCCGTTTGGCAACCCAACCAACTAGACTAGTAACAAAGCACAGAGTTTACTTCAGGTGTTTTTGTATTGTAAAAAGTAATTACTATTGACTTCAGAATATCACGTAATATCAGGTGCACTTGGCTTCAAAATGCCCATGATACTGGTCAGATTTAAAAATGGTTTCTGGGTGGTTTATACCCCCCTCCCTGCTGGATGGGTGTGCTGTGCTCACCATATTACCCCACCCAAAACTTCTTGGACCAACTCTGCTCTGCCCAAGTGACCCATTGCCACATAGCAGCTAATCCATCAAACAGACTGCACCGAAGTTGGCCTGTAAACTCTCACAAGTTAAAAGTGTTTATATTGTTGACTATACTTATTTCAGTTACATTTTTGTAGTTATTTAGTCTTAATGATGAAACAGTAATGAATTGTGTGTGAAGATTATTCTTTTTATAAATATTGCTTTATTCACCATAAGTTGGCTGCATCTACCTGAACCGTGAGTGACATTAAATATAATTTCTCGATCACTCTTCTGTCCACACAAAGACGTGGTTTGAGCCACGAATTACCCACGTCTGACCTACACTAATTTCTAGGTGCGGGGATCATCTTCCGAGGCCAAACCACACCGCGTGAACTATGCCGTTACTTTTTATTTTTTAGTCTAGAATTGCATTATGTGATACTGTATCTACTGTATTTTCTCTCCACAGATAAAAATGAACTGGAAACTGCCCTGAAATACTTGGAACAAGCTGCACAGTCCAATTTGGTGAGTCTCCCAACTGAATTTTACTGCATGTTGCCATGTTCTTCCTGCATTATTTAATTGTCAGAAAGTATTCAGTCACCTTCGAAATATTGATGTTAAGGCAAATAGAATTGTCTGTATTACAGGAATTTATTTATTTATTTGATGGAATATAGAACAGTGTTTTGTTTACATGAAGGATGTGTAGAGGCTCTGACATAAACAAGGTCAAAATAGATGATTTCCAGTAGAGTAGGAACCCTTGAGGGACAGATTAACAAGAATATATCAAGAAATTGTGGAGTTTGAGGAGACAATATACAGTAATAAGGAGACCCCAGCTAATGGTAGAAGTGACAAGGAAAACAGTACAGTTCCAGGAGTAGAGGAGAGTACTGTACTGTACATACGAGAGCCTAGAAGGGTGAAGGCAGTGCAGAAGTTCTAGGGGAGGGGGAGACTGCAATTGTGCAGTTTAAAATTGTAAAAGAAAAATTTGGTGGTTTTAATGATACAGTAAAGGGAAAACTAATGGAAACTGGAAAGATGGTAAGTTGATGGAAGGAAAATAGTAGAGTATTGTTACAGCTAGGTGATTAATGATGAGAGACTCGAGGAGGAGACAGGAGAACAATGAAACTAAAGGATATGACTTGGTAGAATATAAGAACACGTTAGAAGAACTTGGGACAGGGAGATTATGAGCTTGCTACAGAGGTATCTAAGTGGCACGGAAGGTACAGTTGCAGAAATGTGTTCCTATACCTGCTGTGGTAACCCTCATCTCCAAACAGCCAACTTATATGACCTGTAGCAAACCTATACACCATTCACGTCCGTCGTTACAAGACCAATACCCGTTCATTTATAAATAGTGGTACTACAACTGACGGTGCTGTTTGGAGACAGTTTACCACAGGGTGTAGGAACACTTTTGCAACTGTACCAGATGAGAGGTGAGCGACTTAAGGTTGTGCTGATGCTGTTGTGTTTGTGTAAAAGTAGCGAGGAAGGGGGCAGATATGGCACACTAGGGGGGCGAAACAGTACAGTACTGAAGTAAGCTGTGAAGAAACCGTACTGTATATGGTTGTATTTGGTAAGGAACCTGGAAGCAAGGGAGGCTTTAAAAATGAAATATTTTGTATGAGAATGTGGGAAGTGATGTGTTCCGGAGATGTTTGGTAATTGGAAACTACATATAATTGTGTAGTAAGGGATGAGTGAAGCACAAGACTTTACGATACTCAGGAATGTGTGTCATTATGGTTGTTCAACATGTTGTGAGGGTAATAAAGGCAGGAGCTGGAAGATGATAATGTGTGTGTGGCCACTGAAAAGTGCAAGCAAATTTTGCAGTGTGAACAGGAACTGCAAATGTGGGGGAAGTTGTACTGCAGAGATGGTGTCTGGGAGGTAGTTGTTTGACAGTGGGTTTTAGTAGACCATCCATCATGAAAAGAAAAACCTAACAGTAATAATTTAAGATTAATGAATGAAATACAGGAATTTAAACATATCAAACATTGTACAGTATTGTACTTAGGATTGGTGTTAAGTAAGAATGATTAAAAGACTTAAATTAGGGAGAGGATTATATATGGATGGTTGATACTATGCATGTAGTGCTGTACAGTACAGTATGTGTTTAAAAATAAGGAGAGGGTTTTGGGGGGTTATAATGTGAGAAAAACTGCAGCATGGCTGACCTGGTCTTCATAGCACAAGTGTCAGTGTAACAGTGCTGCAGTTATGCTTGTCAATACTTACAGTATGAAAACATATACAAGTACTGTAAAAGCCCCATAACTTAAAATAATGGGAGCTCTAGCTTTTACGACTTATGATGACTGACACCTCTCAAAGGGGAAAACAAAGCAACGGCACAGTACTTGTCCATTGTCTGTCCAATCAAATTTTAAATGTTTCCAAGTGCTGTACGGTACCACATTTAGGGTTGAGACAATGGCAGTTGTAGATGGCCATTCCTTGGGGGAGAGGAACAAGACATTGTAGGTAACAATAAAATAAATTACAGTACAGTATACAGCTCCTCCCTGCACTTATGACCTGCCACAGTCGTACCAAAATTTTGTCAAATTACGTATTATCGAGTCCCAATGTCGGTGCACAGACAAAATTTTCATTTGTAATTCTCTTTAAAGTGGCTGGCAAGCTTAAAAGTCAAAGTTTTGTGGTGCGGTGAGGAAAAGAGACACCCATTTTATATTTTATATGTATTATTTAAGCATTTTCGACATACAACCTGGATTTGGGTCCCTAACCCCGTCGTAAGTCGGGGAGGAGCTGTACTGGTTTAGCTTTAATTAAATTTATCAAATATTTTACACAGTTTAATATCATACTACTGTACAGTGTGAGATCTTTATTATCAAGAAACCACCTAAGGTACAGTACACTACACTACAGAATTATACTCGACGTAAAGCTTTTAATAATAATTTATATTGAACCAATTTCTCAACATTGTGTAAGAAAATTTTGATTTTGTAAATTGTAATAAATATTCAGTTAATTTTAGTGGTTGGGTTTACCCTCGATATCTTTTGAAAGGAAAAATAGGTTCTTTAACTTTATGATTGGCAGCATTCATAATTATGGCATTATTTAAATTTAATTGTGGTTGGCGTTTTTTGACTGTTGGGATAACATGAACAATTCTCTAGACATTATTTCTCCGCCTTAAAGTAATGTGCTGTGATGATCATCTCCAGTACAACCTCTACTGTATATGTTAATTATTATTATTTGTTTTTGCAAAATAACTTACAAACAGGCTAACAAAGGTTAAAAAAAAACAGGACCACTCAACTGTGCATCAATCTCCACGAGCCATCCTAATCTAAACCTAACCTAACCATAAGGTTAGTTTAGTTTGTAAGTTATTTGGAAGTTTGCAAAATTAACCTATTTCCCCCCCCCCCCCCCCCTCTCCCTCCCCCCACCCAAAAAAGTTACATATATATAGCGGTCAGTACAGTATATGTAAACTTTAACACTTGACAAGGTTTTGAATTTGCCTACTATTTCATTCTCAAGGCTCGGTAATTTACTGAAGGGAAAATAATCTCTGATGATCATGTACACAATCATAATTTAGTAACAAAGTGTAGTCTATTATGATTGTGTGAATACTGAGTACAATATACAGTAGCTGGATGATGTGTGTTGTCAACGATGTCTGTTTAGAGGTTTAAACAGGTGTTGTACTGTATATAAGAGTGGTTTATTGTACTGTAGTGAGCCAACAGATGCCAAGTATTTTGTAATTAATTACTTGATTTTAATAAATTTCTTAACTTTTTAATGTACAGTGTAGTAATGTGAATGAATTGTTTTGTGGTTGTTTAGTATCCTATGGTTACCAGTGTGTGTGTGTGTGTGTAATAATGACCTTCATTTTTCTTTAACAGCCAGAATATGTGAAAGTGCTGAGTGACGTCCTCCATCATGGCGGTAACTCCACAGTGGCCCGTATGGCTGCTGGTATTCAACTGAAGAACACATTAGCCTCCAATGATGCCAAAGTTAAAGTACAGTACCAGCAGCGCTGGCTGGCCTTCCCTCCAGACGTCAGGGACTATGTTAAGAGTAATGTAAGTTGGCAGCTTTTGTGGAGTGTTTTGCTCACTAGACATTAAAAACTTTACAAAAGTAATTGAAATACAAAGAAAAAGCCATTGGAATTCTAGTTAACATGGAGAAGACAGTAGCATTTAGATATAAATGTTGACATTTTGGGGAAAAGAGAGAAATAATAGCATCCTTTAAGTGAAGTGATTGGCTGGCTGTATTGTGAGGTTAACTGCTGCTCATTGGTTAATATTTAAGGGTCAAAGGATATCCTTATACCTCTGAACATGTTATTATACTGTAACTTTCCTGAATGTTTCACTAAAAATTGTCTTATAAAACAAGTCAAAATATGTATACAGTAGCTACTGTACACATTACCTTAAAGATTTTCTTGGTCATGTGAATATGTTCATTACTATAGCAACATTGTCTTCACTTCATGTTTTCAACAATATAAATTCATATTTGAATTGTGTTCACATGTGCCTATGTGCTCATATACTTACTCTCCTTGTACTATATACATTATCATCACATACAGGTTGTTGCAGCCCTGGGCACAGAGCAGAATCGTCCTAGTTCTGCGGCTCAGTGTGTGGCGTACATAGCGCTCACAGAAATTCCTGTGGGGCAGTGGCCTGACCTTATTGATAGATTGGTGGCCAATGTGACGGCTCCTGGGGCAACAGATATGACCAAAGAATCTACTCTAGAAGCTATTGGATATATATGTCAGGTAAGGTCTGTCAAGTGTAAGTTGTGAGTTAAGCACTTTGAAAAGCATACAGTATACAGTACTGTAGCTACTCACTAAACAATAGTGTTGCCAATAAGTATCTTACTAAGTTTCAGTATACCAGTCTTAATACATAATTGATTTGTTTTACAGGATATTGAACCAGAGGCTATAGCGGCTAAAAGCAACAACATCCTTACTGCCATTGTTCATGGGATGAAGAGAGATGAACCAAATGATCATGTCCGACTAGCAGCAACTACAGCACTTCTTAATTCTCTCGAGTTTACAAGACAGAATTTTGAGAGAGATGCAGAGAGGCACTTCATCATGCAGGTGTGTAGTGTAACTTACGTTTACAGTTGGATAATAAAATGACACAAATGTTATAAAATCTGGATTTAAAGATCATGTACTGGTACAGTACCTGTACTGGGGAGTCACAGTAACTAGGTGAAGCTGTCATGCAACACCAATTTTCAGCATTATCTTTCAAGTATAACATTATAATGTGTGTGTATATCCTCAGGTGGTTTGTGAGGCAACACAGTCAACGAATACACAGATAAAAGTGGCAGCACTGCAGTGTCTGGTGAAAATAATGTCCCTTTATTATCAATACATGGAGCACTACATGGGGCCTGCACTTTTTGCTGTAAGTATATTGTCTTAAAAGTTTTTTGTGTGAAGGAAATGAAATTTGTGAACCCTACCAAGAGTATGGGTTAGATACTAAATTTATGGTAATTAAGTCAATTTTGATGGAAGGATAATTGGGCTGCTTGCTTGTCGGTACAGAACTAGAGAATGGGACCTATCAGGTTAAGGTGTAGCAAGTTATCTGGCATACAGTATTTCTCTAAATTAGATTCTTGAAACCTTCAGAGCTAAGAGGGTGGCTGTGTTGGGAGGATTGACAAGTTTTTGTGTTAGGGGTAGGCTGAGGTGGTTTGGGTATGTGGCAAGATAGAGATGATCAACTGGCTCAAGAGATGAATGTGAAGGGGAGGGAAGGAGAGCTAGGTCAAGAATGACAGTGGAGAGGATGTAAGAAATGGCCATGAGATAATAAGCTACAGTATGTTAATCTGCCATCAGGTAGTCATGGCGAACTCTCACAGGTATGGATTATGTCCATTAAAGTGTAGAGAATGATAGAAATGTATGAAAGAGGAAATTAATGGTTTTAGATAGGTGAATGTGGGGGAAAACTATTAAGTGGTGGTGATAAATCTGATGCACCATAAATGCCAGAATCATCATGTGTAGGATATGGTGTGAATAACATCAAAGTGGAAAGGGAAGAACTGATCAGTGTCACTTAGTAAACTTATGGGTAAGGCACAGGGAATGGCTTAAAATGTTAGATTGGAGATGGGAAGATGACAGAATGAATGCACAGGCAACACTTGAGAAAGTATGTGTGTGTGTGTGTCAGGCGCTTGGACTGATGGTGGGTGGGGTATGAAACGTATAAGAGTGCATAGTTAATTTCTTTACTGTATAAAGGCTTAAAGCGAGGACTGTATACAGTAAGGACGCAACCGCTGTAACGTCATAAACTTGGCTCAACCCCATTCAATGGTGTCACGCTACCTGTGGTGACCACAAGAACCACGGCATTGCCTTGGTTGACGTTCGTTTCATTTTTTTTTAGAATACCTGTGGCCAGGTATAACAAAATGAATGACTTATGTTCGGTCCTCCCAAAAAATGCGTGATACAAAAAAAATATGAACTCTCTTCAAACAAGTTCTTGGCTATTTTAATGTGGTGTTTATTTTATCAGTGCTTGCAGGCATTCAACACATATCAAGTTTTCTTATCTCCGAGAAATCTGTAATACTTGATGTGTTCTCTGCTTGGGATTTGGGCATTGCTGGTTCACCCTTATATTGCACAAATAACCATAATTGTTGATACGCTGATACTGGGAGCAGTCGCGGGCACGTGCGGAGGTTGCTAGATGCGTATTTACAACAGTGACGTCATCGAGCCGTGCATTGTGGGTAAAAAAGGTGCCTGGTGGTCTATCCTTACTGTCTCTAATCCTTGGCTTAAAGTATGGAGGAATGTATTTTGAGTATAGCAGAGAAAATATATACACTAACTGTAGTTGTAAGGTAAATGTGACCTGTTTCACTGTCATGGATGGGGCAATGACTGGAGAGAGTGGTAAATATGGGATGCTAATAAGAGGCAAGTTGACTTATGTTTGTAGATGAAATTGTTTTAGTGGTCCTTAAAAAGTTTTACGAAGAGAAAGATGATAATATGCAAACAGAAATGTTAATGAAAGTAATAGTTTTATTGGGGAAGGCAAAGGGGACACAGTACTAGGGGATGGTTGAGCAGACATATAACACTGGTCTTGAAGTGACACACATGGTGTGTTTACGAGCAATTATTGAAATCAGTACAGTGGTCCCTGAGTTAACGAACACAATTTGTTCCAGAAGGCCCTTAACCGAAACCATTGTTTCAATGGGATTTTGGGTAATTGGTTCCAGCTCACCGAAAATTACATACAAAGTAAAAAAAAATGCAGTAAAGTACACTTACTTTGAGGTGTGTATGCAGAAGGCTCCTGGATGATGATGGGAATTAGAAGTGGGGCTGGAGGAGAAGGGAGAAGAGAAGGAAGTGGAGGTGGAAGAGAAATCACCCCATGCATGGTGCCGTCATTTCGCCCATAAAATTTTAAGTTCACTTGGTGTAATTCAAGATTATTTTGTTTAAATCAACACTGCACTATATATATATATATTTTTTTTATTGGGCATCTCCCTACATCCTTGTGTAAGGTGAAGCGCAGAAGCATTTACAGCGCCCAACAGGGAAGCATGCTAAGTTCATGCTTGCCTTTGTCTCATGAGTCAAGGGCGTAGAAGCCTGAAGAGTCAAGGGCATAGAAGCCTGAAGAGTCAATGGTTTGTCATCAAGTTATTGGAAGCTCCAACAACTTGTCCCTGAATACGAATTTGCAACTTTCGATTTACATCAGGTACCTACTTTACTGCTAGGTGAACAGGGACTAATGGGGGCTAGGAAGTATGTCCAAACAACTTCCACTGGCCTGCACTATATATTGTCAATATGTTAAATAAATTTCAGGATGACCAATAATTGTACTGTAAAAATATAAAAATACTCTGTGTTCAAGAGACCCACAAGCAAGATGTTTTCTCCACTGAACAGAGATACAAACTGAGGCCTTGGTGGGTGAGTGAAGTGGCTGATGGGCGCACCAAAAACTAGTTCTCTGTATTGCAATTATGTTAAATAAGTGTTAAAATGACTAAAAAAATTAATATAAAACTTATAAAATTATTGAATAGTACTACCTTCTTGATATTTACTCCAATTTTAGCAAATGTAAGTCCTAGAACCGATTTCTGTATTGGCGGACTAATCTTCCAGCTGGTGAGCAAGCCAAAAAATGTCGAAACATTTTTGTAAGAATTTTGTTAACCGAAATGAAGATTCTTATGGAAGGCAATTCGTTAACTGAAATTTCGTTAACCGAGGGACCACTGTAGAATGTATATTAGAACAGAAATACAGTGTGTTTTTGACAGTGGATCAGTTTGTGTATGTAGTAGGAATGTAATGAGTGAAGTTTGATGGAGAATGTTGTAATTCTGAGGTTGATGATAGGAGGAAAAGAGAAAAGATTGAAGGGTGTATTAGGAGAGGTTGGACAGCCAGAAAAATTAATTTGCCATGGTGACCAAAGACCATTGCATTAACTTTTGGGGGAGGGTGGCAGTGATATTTCTGTTGATGGGTGGTACTGGTTCAAGGTTATGTGGACCAGCTCTATTAAACCACAATGATATTTGGGGCCTTATGGAAGGGGAATACCATAACAGAATGTCTCTTTAATCCAGCAATAAGATGTAATGTGTGTGTGTGTGCACTTTGTTCTTGATTCTTGCTACCTCCATTACAACTAGAAAGATCTTAAGAAGAGTGAAAACCTTACTTTACAGATTACACTAGAAGCTATGAAGAGTGATATTGATGAGGTGGCACTGCAAGGAATTGAATTTTGGTCAAATGTTTGTGATGAGGAGGTAGATCTTGCCATTGAAGCATCTGAAGCTGCTGAACTTGGCCGCCCACCAGAGAGGACCTCCAGATTCTATGCTAAAGGAGCACTACAGGTAAGAAAATAACTGTTAAGGAAAATCACTGAAAATATTCTGCACCTTTATTTCTGGAAAATTTTGGTGAAGTTTTGATCTAACCTTTGGAGTGAATATTATTTAAATTATATAATAAAATAGAGTAATGAAATTGACCAGTAATTTAATGTTTTCCTTTCAACAGTACCTTGTGCCTGTGTTGATGATGACTTTAGGCAAGCAGGAGGAAGCTGATGATGACGATGAGTGGAATCCTTGCAAAGCAGCTGGTGTGTGTGTCATGCTTTTGGCCACTTGTACAGAAGATGATATTGTGCCCCATGTACTCCCGTTTGTTAAGGAAAATATTAAGCACTCAAATTGGAGACTGCGTGATGCAGCTATCATGGCATTTGGTTAGTACTCTGTAGTACATAGTTTTTTCTTTTTTTCTCCTTTGTAGCTTTGTCTTTCTCAGTTGTTGGCAAATTGTGATAGAACTTGACCCACCAAGTTTCAGCGTTTGATGACCAAAGCTGGGAAGAAAACCTTTTCTTAGACTGTACAGTACAGTACTGTACATATAAAGACATGAATGCTGGAAAACTTAATGGCATATGTATAAAGTTACAAGGAGGTTTGTGTTTGGTGAGCTTGAGGAGCAGGTGTTCAAGGTTTGTTATTTCTGAAATATTTAAGGAACATTCCTCAAGTGTAAATGCCCCTTTTGCCTTAGTACTAACAGAAGTAGATAAAGTTAACAGGTTTATTGGGATTGTTGCAGGAAGTTTTCCAATTAAAAGCATCTTACCACATTGAGACTATTAAACCTTTTTCTGCGGGAGGAGAGGTGGGAGCACTTTTTAGTCTTGATTATATACTGTATAATGAGTTCTGAGTAAGAAAATATATAACGTGTAACAATAATAAAACCGTACTTACATGTGGGGCAAGACGCCAGCTCCCGTTGCCACCTATACCACATTTCTTTTGTCATCGTAAGCAGTTGACATTTTACGCTTGTGGGCCGGGGTTGTCATCACAAGAGCGTGAATCACTTAGGTGGTCGTGTACTGTACTGTTTTTTGCAAATGTTTCTGCATAACACACATGTACTGTTCCGGGTTCATTACCGTTGTCCTCTGAAGTTATCAATGTAATTATTCTGGTTTTGGGGTGTTGTGCTAGTGTACTCTTCACCTTGGCAGTATCAAGTGATGCCAGTAACCCCCAGCTGTAAACCGCTCATAAGAGAGAGGTACGGTGCCCAACACCCACAGGTTGTGGCAATTTTTATCATAATTATTAGTGACAAAATAGCTACAGAGTACAGTAGTGCCCTAATGACATTTACACTATATATTAAGAATTAAAACGTTTTCTGATCCAAAGACAAGGTATCATGTATATTCTCACCAAAAAACTTCTCGAACGCAATGAGCACTATGCAATCTGAAAATGAACGAAGAGTCTGAAACCATTCTGAGATGACAAACCCCATTCTGCTTATTCTCATATCCATCATGCCCAGGTGTTGGAGAATTTATTGTTGAGAATATCGTGGTGTTTAAGTACTGTAAACAGTATAGGATTTTGAGTTTCCCTTCACACACAAATTGCAAGGGAGCATTTTACTGTGTTTTTGTTTACTTTTAATATTAGCAGAGGACAAAACTTACGTGCACCTCCATTTTTTCTTTCTCATTATAGGTAGGTAGAAGTTGGTTATTAAAATTCATTCTTGGTCATTTGTAGTATTTAAGGTACAGTATGTCGGTGATAATATAGTGGTTTTATTTTTTCCACAGGTTCCATTCTTGAAGGGCCTGATCCTACTAATCTGAAGCCTATGGTTGAACAGGCAATGCCAACTTTAATTGAGGCCCTGAGTGATTCGTCAGTCGTGGTGCGAGACACAACTGCTTGGACCTTGGGGCGTGTCTGTGAACTGATTCCTGATGCTGCATGCAATGATACGTACCTAAAGCTATTGCTGGAAGCATTGGTTCACAGCCTTAAAGGAGAGCCTCGGGTTGCATCAAATGTTTGTTGGGCTCTCAGCTCTCTAGCAGAGGCTGCATATGAGCAAGCTGACACAGGTGAAGTTGATGGTGAACCATCTACTTATTGCCTGTCTGCATTCTTCGACCCCCTGGTAGATGTGCTGTTGCAAACTACGGACCGAGCAGATGGCAACCAGTGCAACCTTAGAAATGCAGCTTATGAGGCTCTTATGGAACTTATGAAAAATTCACCGCTTGACTGCTATCCAACTGTACAGAAGACTACCATGATTATTTTGGAAAGGCTGCAGCAAGTTCTACACATGGAGTCTCAGGTTCAGTCCCACAACGATCGTATCCAAGTTAACGATATACAGTCATTGCTGTGTGCGACACTACAGTCAGTGCTCCGTAAAGTGACCCCCGAAGACGCTCCAAAGATTAGTGATCCTATTATGGCTGCTTTGCTACAGATGTTCCAGACCTCACAGGGCAAGTCAGGTGGTGTTCAGGAGGATGCACTTTTAGCTGTCTCTACACTTGTTGAAGTACTTGGACACAATTTCCTGAAATATATGGAGGCTTTCAAACCTTATCTGTCATTGGGCTTAAGGAATGTGGAGGACTACCCTGTGTGTTCTGCAGCTGTGGGTGTCACAGGAGATATATGCCGGGCTTTGGGGGATAAAGTGGAACCCTTTTGTGATGAGTTGATGTCTATGCTAGTGGAAAATCTTGGGAACAATAATGTTCACCGAAATGTTAAGCCATCAATTTTATCTGTATTTGGAGATATGGCTTTGGCTCTTGGGCCAAAGTTTACTAAATACTTGGATGTTGTCCTGCAGATGCTCCACCAGGCATCTCAAGCACAGGTTGACCGCACAGACTTTGACATGTTAGATTACCTTAATGAATTACGTGAAACGTGCCTAGAAGCTTACACTGGTATTGTCCAAGGCCTGAAGGGTGATGGCCAAACACCTAAGCAAGAGGTCCAGCTTCTGCGTTCACATGTGCCACACATGATAACATTTATTACATCAGTTGCAGGAGATGACGAAAAATCAGACCCTGTGGTTGCAAGCTCAGCGGGACTCATTGGGTAAGTTTATATGTATGTATATATATATATATATATATATATATATATATATATATATATATATATATATATATATATATATATATATACTGGAATTGATTTGATTCATTGCTCTACTCATTAGTGGTGACTACTGTTTATGAATATATTGGTCATTTGGTTTGCAGTAAAATGTGGCCACTTGGATCATTCCAATTCCTCCTGTAGATTAAATATTTGGTGTCATCCGGTACTGGATATCTTAGTTTTGGAATTATAAGGTGCTACTGCATCAAACATGAGTCAGTCTAAAAGAGAGAAAATATTTGTGAATTATGAAATTTGCATAGTTTTACTCATTTGATATTGTAGCCTGATTTCATTACAGTAATGAATAATTTATTGCTGCCAGGAGTCACTATGGTTGACTGCCATCATCTCTTGATGCAATATGGATTTACTGCTCTAGGTACTGGACTGACATAGTACTGTAGAATTTATACTTAAATGTTCCTCCTTCTTTAGAAGATTGATGACTCGTTTAGTCCTGGAGTACCAGACACGGTTGCAGGGACATGTTTCACACACGCATGGTTGCTTTAATTATTGATGTATTACTTTCAGAGATCTTTGTTCTGTGTTTGGGGCAGACATGCTGCAGTTAGTTGAGACAGATCCCATCACCAGTCTACTCTCACAAGGCCGCCGCTCTAAGACATCAAAGACGAAGACCCTGGCCATGTGGGCAACGAAAGAGATCCGTCGTCTTAAAAGCAACAGTAGTTGGTAAGTACACATATTAAGGTAAAGTATAAACTTGGTGGCAGGTGGTCTTGTGGGTTTGTGATAAGCATTTGATTTCAGTTAAGGGTAATGTACTTTATTGGAAAGGTAATTTTTAGTGCTCTCAAACAAGATTTTAAGCAGTGCTGCATTCTGACTTTTCGAGAGCTTCTGTTAATGAAAAGATTTGGATGTTAAAGACAAATCTTTGCCTCTAAAATAGTCAACAGAATTGTTGTAAAAGAATCGTCTTATTGTCTACAATATATTAAAGATGACCGCTCTCCTCTGTAGGTTACACCACCAAAACTGAGAAATAAACACCACACTCAAATTACATAAAGACAACATATTTGTTCCTTCTGCTTGTGTCAACTTATGGCTTTGGCATGTCATGTGTCTCCTCGTCAAATTACCCCTAAACCAAAATCTAAATTGCCACCGTGTAAGATTCAACCAGAGTGTAGAGTTGTTATAATTAAGTTGCTGAATGAGAAATGGAGGTACACTAAAAATGAAAAAGTTATAATTCTTTTGAACTAAATGTAGTAGTTTTATTATATTTTGTACCATACGTAACATTAAGGGGGGGATGGTCCATGTACGGCATGTTCATGGGTCAGGAGATATATTTGTTTGGGTTATGTATGGTGTCACCCCACAGCCAATACATTTTTCTCCTTTAGATGGTTAACCTCATCAGTTGAAGTTTCCCGTGGCGACGGCTGCCATTGTCTAGGGAAGTTCCCCGTGCTCCATTTCAGTTAAAGGTTTACGAGTAACCAATTGATGTCCTTGACACTGCTCCCCTATACTGTACTTCTCTCCTGCACCGGTTTACAGATTGTGACTGGAAGACAGCATGCTATGACATCTTGTGCTATTTAAGACTCGACTACTGTGCTATCCCATAACATGGTCCCAGAGATTGGTTGGCTATGTTTTGTGACAGTGATGATAATGGTAGTGATGGCAGAGGAAGAATATGAAGTGTATACTGTTCTTGGTTATGTTTACATTCTTCAGCAATGGGGGAAAACAAACCATCTTTTTATTGTCTTGTGTATATTGGAGTGGGTAGGGAGTCGTTAGTCACACGTTGAGGGTTAAAGGGTGTAAAAGTTGCTGTACAGAAGTGAAACGTTTACAAGAAATGCCTTTGGGCAAGATGACAGATTTTCTCACTCTTGTCAGAGAAACTCAAGTGGTTCCTCTCAAGGTGTCTAGTCATACATTTTAGTGATCTAATGACTCGTGATGGGCATCTTGAATTATTGTTGCCCCCCCCCCCCCCCCTTTTCTCTCTCAAGGATGTAACATCACCATCCACCTTTTATGGTCATTTTGTATGCCTGTTTGGGTTAGCTTGATTTCAGCTGGCTCCCCTTCCCGAACTTGAGCCCACTTTTACATAGTGGGAACTTGGCATTATACATTTATGCAAGAACAGCTGGCAAGTTAACAAGTCAGATCAATCACTGGAAATAGCAGTAGTGTATTTCTCCCCCGTACACAGTATTATGGACACCATTACTGCAATAAGGTTTTATAACCATGTCTTGGATCAACCAACTCCTATGTAGTCATGAAATCTCTGGATTGAACTCCAGGGCCCCTGACTTGACCAAAATCTAAAATTTGAATAAATAAAAAAATAGAGAACTGCATTCTCTCTGGCAGGGTGATGCTGTACACTAAAAGGGGAGGATACTTAAGAATAGACTAAACCTGCGCTGCTGTTACCAACTATTGTATTGTATTAGTATTTTCTTCTGAATTTGAGATGTGTGTACTATTGCTATGTGGTTCTGTGTGTTAGGGTTGTACATATGATGGATTAGGTATGTTCAGTAGTTTCCTAATGACAACTGGCAGGTTGGTTAGATAGCCGCTGCTGTCTGGCATTGGCTTGATATTCAACCAGTGTAGATCAATTCATTGATATGGTAATTGTATACCAGATGCTAAGTATAACCAGAGGATATTTCGGTTCTCAAGAGGATTAATTTGCTGCGAAACTTTAGGAAAGTTTCACATCACGTGTTAAATGGTGTCTCACCTCAAGCGTGAAAACATCTTCACTAAATATGCACTTTCGGGTTTATTATATGTTCAGTGTTGGACCTATCACAGTTGTGATATAAAATCTGGTGACCTAGAACTGGGTTGTTGGCGGCAACTAGTATTATTGTTATTCTTAAGAAGTGCAGGAGAGGTCAAGAAGTGTCGTCAAATCTATTCACTGGATGTTTTGATGCAGGAAACAGTATTGTGGCAAGGAATTACACAGACTGCTAGTACTGTATGTGATATACTACAGTATACATGTTTTGTAGACAGGTTCTGTCGAATGTAATTTTCAACAGAAAAGGTATTGTATGTAAAGCTCATTAGAGCAGTTCCTGGAAGTATTGGGGGAACTAGGAAAGTGGTGTTTTCCAATGAATGTGCAAAGCTGGAAATTATTCATAAGGCCACAATTTTTGCATGTTTTGAGGGCATTTTGCTGCACTCAGTTGAGATGATGAGGCTCACAGATGACGGCAGTACTGCACACGGCTCTTATAGATGGTTGCCAACTGTTCATATGTTAGGTAGGACCTGGCTTTGAACACGAGTCCAAGCATCATTTAAATAACTTGGATAAAGTTTGTCCAAGTAAATATATGGGTAAGGATGATCCCTGCATTGTCAATACCATGCTATGGTGGATTAATGGGTGTTGGTTTTACTCTGGTAGCTTGTGCTCTACAGGTGAGATGGTTTATTGTTGTTTGACATTTATAATTTAATTTTGTGTGGTGGGTAAAGTGAAGGACTTGTAGAGGCTGAATCATTTTCATAAGAGTAAATAAAGTAGTTTGTAACAAGACAGTATACTCACTGCAGTTGGATAGAAAAGACAGCCATACCAGAATAATTCTGAAAATAAGAACTTCTGCCAAACTCTTATGTCATGGAAACATTGAGAACTAATTATGGGTTTAACTTAACCTTGTAAATTCATTGGCTGGTAGATTGGATGTGTGGAAAGACAGGAGGTTGCCAGCTGCAAAAGCCATACTGCTGATTGACTAAATTGCTATTGTCAAGGTGTAGGTTGAGAGTACAGTATAGCAATTGTTAAAGTAAGGTAAATTGGGTAACACTTAGACGGAATAAGTTTAACACCTTTGGAGCTGGTTGACTAGGGGAGAATGAACTGCAATCATTGTATGAAGAGGGTTATCTGAACATGAAAAAGCTCTTAGAATATTTCCAGTGACCTGGAAATTTTTCATTCAGTCCACGATGATCACCAAGCATAACCCTCTTTGCTTTTTCCTGTGGGGGTTTGTCAGATGTGGTCTACAAGACCAAGGTGGCAAACTTGCACGTTAAAGCTCCCCAAAAACTGACACACAATCAAAATCCAGATTATTGTGCTGGGTTATATATACTATAATATGAGGCGCTCTGGGCAACAAGACCAGCAACAAATTGGTTCCAGATGTTTTTATTATACCAATATTCTTATTTTATAATTGCTACTGCTTAGCCATGTTTTCTGGCATTATTTACTCTTGTCTCTCGTCTACTATATACTACAGGTACTTAGCACTTAGCTGCTTTTGTCAAAAATATGACGGAAGTGGAAGGTTAACGGTGGCATGCAGCTGAGGTGTGTGGGTACAGTCGGCCAAATAAGTACACAGAGACCCAACAAATATAGGGTAAGACAAATGCACAGTACAGTTTGTCCCCGAATTACGTACATCCGAATTACGTACAAACGGCCGATACGTACATCGTTTCTGAAGTCTTTAATTGCAAAAATATTGTCTTAAAAGGGCGAGCAATTTTTAAATTTGGCGGGCGAGCCAGCCGCACCGCGCCGCCACTATCACTGACCATGCAGACGACACGCTAGACGCACCAAAACAATAAGTGTGGTCATTGTGCATACAGTACTTCTCCTGTGAATTTCTGCCCTATTTTGTACACTTTACTCTGTGTGCAATGACTGGTGTAAAGCGTAAGTGGTGAAGCCAGTGGGAGTGCTACGAAACGTCAAGCAATCTCACTAGAGGTAAAAATGGACATAATAAAACTGCTTGAAAGTGGTGAAAAGTTGACCAATGTTGCCCGCAAATTTAACCTGAGTCGGTCAACTGTTAATACAATTGATGAGGGCAAAGAAAAGATCAAGGAACATGTGAAATCTGCAGTGCCAATGCAATCTACGATTGTAACTAAAAGAAGAGGGAAGGTTCTGGAAGAAATGGAAAAATATCTTGCGCTGTGGATCGAGGACTGCACACAAAAACGTAAGCCTCTGTGTCTCAGTATGATTCAGGAGAAAGCCCTAAGTCTTTTCAACGACCTAAAGAAAGATCACCCTGATGATACTGTGACATTCAATGCTAGCAATGGGTGGTTTAACCGATTCAAGGTGCGAAATAAGCTGCATAATGTTCGAGTGACTGGTGAGGCGGCGAGTGCTGATTGGAAAACAGCACAGGATTTTCCAGATAACATTATAGGGTTGGGGGATTTTCGAGTTAAGTACATTTCGAGTTAAGTACAACCTTTTGGTCCCCATTATGTACGTAACTTGGGGACTTACTGTATATAAAAGTAACCTGTCACTCAGTGAGGCCTCCAATACCTGTTTCTAACATTACTCATCACCTCTTACCTTTACATTATTACCTAATTGGTGTCCCTCTCCCATACTCGTTGGGATCTGGGAATTTACCCCATACTTGTTGGGATCTGGGAATTTATCCCATACTTGTTCGGATCTGGGAATTTATCCCATACTTGTTGCGATTTGGGAATTTACCCCATACTTGTTGCGATTTGGGAATTTACCCCATACTTGTTGCGATTTGGGAATTTATCCCATACTTGTTGGGATCTGGGAATTTATCCCATACTTGTTTGGATCTGGGAATTTATCCCATACTTGTTTGGATCTGGGAATTTATCCCATACTCGTTGGGATCTGGGAATTTATCCCATACTCGTTGGGATCTGGGAATATACCCCATACTTGTTGGGATCTGGGAATTTATCCCATACTTGTTTGGATCTGGGAATTTATCCCATACTTGTTTGGATCTGGGAATTTACTCCATACTCGTTGGGATCTGGGAATTTATCCCATACTTGTTGGGATCTGGGAATTTATCCCATACTTGTTCGGATCTGGGAATTTATCCCATACTTGTTGCGATTTGGGAATTTATCCCATACTCGTTGGGATCTGGGAATTTATCCCATACTTGTTGGGATCTGGGAATTTATCCCATACTTGTTTGGATCTGGGAATTTATCCCATACTTGTTTGGATCTGGGAATTTATCCCATACTCGTTGGGATCTGGGAATTTATCCCATACTTGTTTGGATCTGGGAATTTACTCCATACTCGTTGGGATCTGGGAATTTATCCCATACTTGTTTGGATCTGGGAATTTATCCCATACTCGTTGGGATCTGGGAATTTATCCCATACTCATTGGGATCTGGGAATTTGTCCCATACTTGTTGGGATCTGGGAATTTGTCCCATACTTGTTTGGATCTGGGAATTTATCCTATACTCGTTGGGATCTGGGAATTTACCCCGTACTTGTTGGGATCTGGGAATTTGTCCCATTCTTGTTTGGATCTGGGAATTTATCCCATACTCGTTGGGATCTGGGAATTTATCCCATACTTGTTGGGATCTGGGAATTTATCCCATACTTGTTCGGATCTGGGAATTTATCCCATACTTGTTGCGATTTGGGAATTTATCCCATACTTGTTGCGATTTGGGAATTTATCCCACTCGTTGGGATCTGGGAATTTATCCCATACTTGTTGGGATCTGGGAATTTATCCCATACTTGTTTGGATCTGGGAATTTATCCCATACTTGTTTGGATCTGGGAATTTATCCCATACTCGTTGGGATCTGGGAATTTATCCCATATTCGTTGGGATCTGGGAATTTACCCCATACTCGTTGGAATCTGGGAATTTATCCCATACTTGTTTGGATCTGGGAATTTATCCCATACTTGTTTGGATCTGGGAATTTATCCCATACTCGTTGGGATCTGGGAATTTATCCCATACTCGTTGGGATCTGGGAATTTATCCCATACTCGTTGGGATCTGGGAATTTATCCCATACTCGTTGGGATCTGGGAATTTATCCCATACTCGTTGGGATCTGGGAATTTATCCCATACTTGTTGGGATCTGGGAATTTATCCCATACTTGTTGGGATCTGGGAATTTATCCCATACTTGTTTGGGTCTGGGAATTTATCCCATACTTGTTTGGATCTGGGAATTTATCCCATACTTGTTTGGATCTGGGAATTTACTCCATACTCGTTGGGATCTGGGAATTTATCCCATACTTGTTTGGATCTGGGAATTTATCCCATACTTGTTTGGATCTGGGAATTTACTCCATACTCGTTGGGATCTGGGAATTTACTCCATACTCGTTGGGATCTGGGAATTTATCCCATACTCGTTGGGATCTGAGAATTTATTTTACCGAGTACACGAGACGACAGGATAGATCATGAGATGGTGGATCTGCTCGTTAAGCAGAAGAGAAGGGCAAATGATAGGAGGATCACAGTACAGTTGGGCAAGAAAAGGTGGTGAAGAATGCAAAAGAACAGAAAGTACTGTAGGTGGAAAACACCTCAAGGGGTTTTATGGAGAATGTGAAGCTCTTGATATAAATTAAGAGTAAACTATGTGGAAATGCCAGAAAAATACATTAGTTTGATAGCAGAAATTCACAGGGGCAGCAGATGTCATGTGAATGTTGATGGCCAACTTTCCCCAGAATTCATTGTTGAGAATGGTGTGCTGCAAAGTAATGTTTCGTCTCCATTGCTGTACACGAGACGACAGGATAGATCATGAGATGGTGGATCTGCTCGTTAAGCAGAAGAGAAGGGCAAATGATAGGAGGATCACAGTACAGTTGGGCAAGAAAAGGTGGTGAAGAATGCAAAAGAACAGAAAGTACTGTAGGTGGAAAACACCTCAAGGGGTTTTATGGAGAATGTGAAGCTCTTGATATAAATTAAGAGTAAACTATGTGGAAATGCCAGAAAAATACATTAGTTTGATAGCAGAAATTCACAGGGGCAGCAGATGTCATGTGAATGTTGATGGCCAACTTTCCCCAGAATTCATTGTTGAGAATGGTGTGCTGCAAAGTAATGTTTCGTCTCCATTGCTGTTCTCTGTACATGGTGATGAAAGAGACAGTGGATGATAAAAGAGAATGAATCGACAATAAATACCTTGCAGACTTGGACTATGCAGAAGATGTAATACTGATGAGCAGATCCATTCAGAATTTGTAAACTATGGTTAGCAGACTGGAGGAAAAGAGAAGAGGAGCTGGATTAACGTTTAATGTTAGAAAAACAGAGGTTATGAAAACAGACCAAGAAATTGAAGGGAACATTCAGATGGAGGACTAAATTATGGAAGAAGTTCCTGGGGACACTAGTCAGAAACGATGGATCACTTGAAGATGAGTTTCAGGACAAAATAAGAGGTCATCAAGTTATGGGTATATTGGGCAAAGTGTGGAAGTCACACACTACCATTTTGGTATACGAAAGTGAATCTTGGTATGATAATGACAATATCCAGAAGATTCTTAACTTTCGAGAATAAGGTATTGAAAAGAATCATGAACATAAGATGGTGTGATCATATTAGATACGAGACAATGAGAGAAGTCACAAATGTTCCCTATATCTATGAATGGCTGATGAAGAATAGATGGAGGTGGCTGGAGCACGTACTGTGTGTGTGTCCGGATAGAGTATTGAGAGAAGAGGGGGAAGACCAAGGCCTACATGGATCCCAACTATAAGAAGGGAGACAGAGGACGAGTTAAATACAATCATGAAAAGGGTTCAAGATTGAAATGGCTGGCGTTAGAGGTGGTAGCGGTAAACCGAGAAATAGGGGGGGGGGGTAAATATGAAAAGGGAGATGAGGATAATGTGTAATAGATAGAGATGGCTGAAGAGTGTTGAGGAAGGGGAGCTGGGAACATGATTTGATTGTAAGTAAACTGGGGAATAGGAAAGCATCAGGAATGGATGGTTTCTCAGTTGAAATGTTGGGGATGGAAGGTGGGATGATAGACTATATTATAAAAAAAAATGGGTATGAAATAGTTGATCAGTTTGTATTTAAAAACTATACAGGAATAAATCTGTTGAATACACCAAGAAGTGTATGCCTAACTTTTTTACAACAAAACTTATAAGGGAAGGACATTATGGGATTTGAGGAGTACTGAAAATATTTGGGGAGGGGAAATGTAGAGCTATCAAAAGTTGAGACAAACGTATGTTGGGAAGAGAGAAACTGAATCCTAGAGAAAGGCGTAAGTTTTATGATCGTGTGTGTGTAAAATACAGTACTGTTTACTGTTATATACTGTAGAGTATATGGGTGGTAATAGCATAGGAAAGCAGGAGTGAGATACTTGAGTCACCCATAAATACAGCTGTGTATGATGTTTCAGTAGGTTTTCCTTAGATGCATGTACAGTGGAACCAGTTATCTGGCACTCATGGGAATTGAGAGGAACCGTATTGAGAGATTTTCCAATAAGTCCAACCTCACTCTTAGTACTTATTCAACTATATAAATGATCTGGCTTAGAAAGAAAAAATATAAAACTAATACTCTTACAGTATAAGAAAAATGAAGAGCATGGGTGTGTATGTGTGAAAACAGTTGGCTATTACTGCTGTGCTAACCCGTCATCCCAGCTGCCTCGTCTATTTTTACACATAATGAAACTATGAAAGTTGTGGAAAAAATCATTACAATACTCTAATTCTGCTTAGAAATAAAGAAAATCTAAAACTATAAAATAAGAAAAATGAAGAGACGTTGAGCTATAATTCCCTGGCAACGCTACCTGCTGATGTGATGTCACACAGTGCAGCAACAGCTACACATCTGCGAGTCAGCTGGGTGACTGCCCGGCTAAACTGTCATGTTGTCCAGATGATGGTTTGAGTGTGGAAGGAGCCTTTTTTTTTTTTTTTTTTTTCAATTAATTCTGATATTGTATTTTATGATGTGCTATGTATAAATTTTATTGTTTTTCGTCGCAATGAATATGGCAGCTCATTGACGTTGTGTGCCGTATTAGAACTTAAAATTCAAGCTGATTTTGGAGGAATTTTAAGTATTTCATTTGGGTGCCGGTTACCCAGACTGCAGATAATGGAGGTTCTACTGTACGTTGGTGAAGAGAGTTAATGGAACAATGACTCTTACAGTATACTAATATATGTATGTACAGAAAATATAAAATAAGACAAAATGAAGTGGAAATGGAACTGTGTGACACTGAATAACACAGGGGGCGGGGCTGGACGGAGTGTGACAGGTGACGGGGCTGGTCGGAGTGTGGCAGGTGACGGGGCTGGTCGGAGCGTGACAGGCGACGGGGCTTGACGGAGCGTGACAGGCGACGGGGCTGGACTGAGCGTGACAGGTGACGGGGCTGGACTGAGCGTGACAGGCGACGGGGCTGGATGGAGTATGACAGTGGACGGAGCTTGACAGGTGACGGGGCTGGATGGAGCGTGACCGCCTCTTTGTAACAGTATGCAGTTTCATCATAACTCCCAGATATAGGTTCATTTGCTACTGGGTTAATAAAACATTGCAAATTAATGAATTTTCCTGGAAAAAAACTGACCCCTATATGAGTTACAGTACAGTATTGTTTGTTTACATGAAGAAACAACTGACCAGCCATCTAGCCCTGGCATCTGCCTGTATCTTATTTATTTGCATACTGGTGTCTCGCAGAGGATGATGTGAGAAGGGAAGGAGCTGTTTATATAATATACAACTAATTTTTTCTTTATAATTTTTTTAGGGAGTGAACTGTGAATAGTCAAAACCACAAATGGCAAGGGTCTTCTTTAGTATGTAAATGAGAGTTCAGTCAGCTTGTGTATGAAGGTGATGCTGTTACAGTAGTGATTTAGAAGAAGTTATAGACTTTATTTGAGTTTGGAAGTGCTAACACAAGTGATGGGGGGGCCCGACATTTCGTCAATTGTTGGTGGTGGTGGTGTGTGTGGATCATTAACTACACACAATTTTATGATCAGGAGGTTTCAGTTGTCTGGATGGTAAATGGGCTGCCATAGGATTTCTGTAAAGTCAGCTACCTTACCACCTTTTTAATTTTATATATATATATATATATATATATGTGTGTGTGTGGTTGGCTTGTTTGGATTATAGAAATGTATAATAATTGTTCATGAGGATGAAAACACCTTGGGAAATGAATTGTACTAAGTGGAAATAAACATCTTTATTTTGTGAGCAGTGTCGATGCAACGACCACGTGACTTGAGTTTTAAATACTTAATTGTCCAGACAATATTGAAACAAGGTGGTCATGCATTTTAAGCACTGCTACAGCATCACATCAGAACTAGATGTATGCTTTGGCCCCTGTTTTTTTTTTTTTTTTTTTTTTTTTTTTTTTTTTTCCTCATTTTGTGAGGACATTGTTTTCTCTCAGAATTCTCATTTGTTAAGGAGCTGTATCCCCCATCTCCATATATTTAGGTCCAGATGCACAATTTTATAAGTAGTAACTGCAACATTTGCACACATTCGGTATTTTGTGCCTGCATGCACGCACATAAACATTGCTATGATCTCTTTAAGAGAGAGGTTTTACAAAATATTGCAGTAACTGAAGTATATGTTTACAGGAGCAGTAAAAATTATAATTTCAGGTAACAAGTAAGCAGAGTTGTATATCACAGACCCACAGATCCAAGGTTTTATTACATTTCTTATATTATGCATTTTCCAGTGAACAGATGCAGTATAGTATAGGGTTAATAAGGCATTGTCATGAATTAATTAATTTTTCTCTGAAACTACACAAGTATGTGCTAAACTAATGAATGAGCTGTTTGATTGTATGGTAATTTCTGGTGATACGAGAGCCTTTCTTACTATAAACTGTGTGTGAGAAATGTATATTTCTTACTTCAGTGTGTCAACGTGTGCCTTTGGCAGTCAGGAATCTCGTGTTGCTTTGTGTACCTGATCAAGCAGTTTCGGCGCCACTTAGGGAAGGTGAAGGAATTAGTGTAGTGAGTGGCTGGAATACGTCTACAAGTGTCATCTAACTGGTAGTAGCCCCTAACTTGGCTTTTCAGATGAGTGCCGAGTTTAGTCTGTGGTGAGTCGATGCGGTGAGTCAGATGCGGTGTGTCTGCATGGAGTGAGGGAAGAGCGTTGCCCGGCTGTGGTGAGTGGTGACCGTTCAGCGCATGGGTTGTGTGGTGAGTGGACAGACGAACGTGGACAATCGCAAGTGCGGCAGTTTGGCCGAATGCGATGACGACCGGATGGCCTCGGAAGAGTGTGGAAATAATTGAAGACTTTTAATAAATGACGGGAATATCTTTTCTAGGCGACTGTCAGAGCTAATTAGTTCCAGTGAATCATTCCAGCTCCCAGGAAAAGATCTGCCTCAATTGATCTATAAAGAATATAAGCTTATCCAAAGTAAGTCCTATTTCTTAACTATGGTTTTAGAAAGCCAGTCCTTTCAAGTGCCTTTTCGTGGGAATGAATGGTGCTGTAGCCGTGAGTCTTGTACCCTTCTGGTAACAATCCATCTGCTATACAGAAAAGATGATATAATAAAATGTCCTCTGGTTTCTAATCAAGGGTACAAAGGATTTTTTTTACTACGACCCCTTCCATTCTGTCAGTAAGATCATTCTACTTTATAGGCTGGGCATCTCTGCTGCATTCCATAGATGTTTACAAGACCTCTGCTTGGCTGTTTATATTCAATCAGTATTTCTTAATAGACATTTGAAGGAACCTGGTAAGTTCCTGAAATTGTTAATATAAATATATATATATATATATATATATATATATATATATATATATATATATATATATATATATATATATATATATATATATATTTTTATTCAGGCACTTGTAAATATCAGAGTGGGATTTGCAGTTAATCTTTCCCTGTTAATATACCTCTTCAGTTATTCTCTTTAATTCTTTGGTGACAGCACTTGTGTGTTTAGGGCACTAGAATGGGATAAGGCTGTACAGTAGTAGTTCTGTTGATGGCATTTTGAGGCAATTGGGATCAAATCTTTAAATCTATCTGGCCATAATTATTTTTCTGGGTCTCTCAAATGATTGATGGTTACCCTTAATCGCTCTCGGACTTAGCAATAACAATAAAGTTTTGACCGGGTTACCGTTAACCTCGTGATTCATAGTTTTCAAAATGCAAAAGTGAATATTCCCCGTTAGCTTCTCATGAATGATGTATAAAACTGTATGCTGCTGTGCCTGACCATTGTGATTTGAACTACAGTGTTTGTAACAGTATCAGCCATGTTTGGTCTTAGAGTTCGTTAGACAAGGCCAGTCTAATCAAGTGTCATAAAAGTCTTTAAGTTAGCCTTGTCAATCTGCAAAAATTCCTGATTGCTGATTATGTTACAATTTGTGTGTTGAAGAGCCCTAAATGTGCAGTGTGACATGAGGCAAGAAGTCTGCAAGTTTCTGGAAGATTATTACTGTAACCCTTGGCTTGGTCAGCAGTGTTGACAACTTGTGTGAATGGATCACGGTTATGGGTTAAGGTTTTCTTCCATTAACTTATGGGGTTTTTTAGGTTTGGTGCCAAATTCCCCATTAAATGGCTTAAGTGGTACAATGGTAGAAGGCATTATTCAGCCAGCACTGGTTGTTGGAAAACTAGATCCATCTTGAATTCAGTGTTAGACAGCATAACATTTGTTTTCAGCATATTGTTGATTGAATATTACATAATAGCTGTGTATTGAATGCCAAGATTTTAATGGAATGTTGTAACTTTTAACATTGTTCAAGAAGGAACTGGTTTTGTAAAATGCCTTACATGATCACCATGGAAGAGATAAGTTTACTGCAGTCCTGTGACTGGTGAATGTTTGACTGTGATAAGAGGCCCTGTGTGATATGGCACTCTGTAAGCATGTGGTGCAAGCTATGTTCAGTCCAATATTGTTAGTGTTCAAGTGTGGTATCCTGTGACAAGATTATCAAGAAAAGGTCAAATGTATGGCAGACATTAATAATAGGGTTCCCTATGTGTGATTCAGCTTGGACTGTATATGGAGCAGAAGGCATGCCTGCAGTGCTTCTTCTTTGCCATGTAAGCACATTTCCCGTGTGTCAGAAATCACAGGAGTTTGATGGTGAAGTCTTGCCATTCTCTCCTGGGTCTGTCATGCCAACCACCCCCCCCCCCCCCCCCCTCCAGTAACATGACTCAAGTGACTGAGGGTGTGAGTGCAAATTTGTCGTTCTTGAAGGACGTGTGACTGTGATACTGTGTTCCTCTAGTGCAAATGGTATTGTGCGAGTGTGTACATTCCACCAAACGGTGTAGTATTAGTGTACAGAAAACAAAAACAACACAGAAGCTTTACAGATGAACCTGCTACACAAGTTCACAGTTTAGCTGACGTAGTAATGTAACTTGTTATTGCCTCTAAATAGATGAGCTTTGTGTCTGAAATTTATTCACTAAAGTTATTCATGACATATACTTGATCTACTTTCAGTAAGTGTGGACAAACCTAGTGTATATTTTTTCACAGTCCGTTATATGTTCATTTATTACTTCTTTTGGTACTGTAAGGCTAATCATTTTTCTTTAATGAACCCTGTACTATATTTACCGATGCAACAATTTGAATAAACAAGTTTGTGAGAAAGTGGGGTTTCACTTCAGTCCTTGTTTTCTACCTGGTCAGAAGACCATATTATCAACAGTTTACTACTATCACAATATTGACTTTAGTGTGCAAGTTTGTAACACTCAACAAATGCAGAAGGTGAAAATAGTGTTATAAAATTCCTTGTGTTGCCCTTAAGAACACTCATAACTGAAATGGTAATTAAGTTCTCCCTCTTTACCCTACCCTCTCCTCCCCATGGTGCTAGTCTCCTGCTTTTAGATCATTCCCAGAGTGCCCCCAGTTAAATGCATACTTATCTTGGTTTAGTGTACTGTATCCATACTGCTCCCAACTAGCCATTAGGCATATTGTTTTAACATCAGTATTCATGTTTGTTTTAAAAGAATTTTACTCCCAAGAAAGTGAAAATCATAGCTAGAAATGCTTTTAAGTTGAAAATTGGAGTTAAGAATGAGCCGGTTCTGTGTTTAATTATTTGGAATGATTGATATACTGTATTGATTTTGAAACAGTTTATTTAGCAAAAAAAAAATGCTTAGAGTTGATGATAACAATATTAACTTGGCTGTGGTGATCAAGTATGTATTACTAGAATATAACAACCTATTTGCAGTGCATAGTGATGTAATGTTATGAAATATCTGTAATTATGGGGATTAGCCCACCCGGGCGCAGGTCACTGACCCACATCGGGGCCTGGGGGCAAAAAAGTAATAATAATAATAATTCATAGTACAGTGGTCCATCCATTAAGAGCGATTCAATTAATGAGGTTTTGGTTAATGAATTAGCTCCCATAAGGATTTTCAGTTCTATTAACGAGTATAACTTCTATTAACGACAGCCTTACGAGAAAAACACTTTGTTGTGCACATCAGCTGATATACTAGTCTGCCAATGCAGTTTTTGGTTCTCTCTTTACATTTGTTTCCAGTGGAGTAAATATCGAGAAAGTTGGTCTCGTGAATATTTTTTTATTTTTTGTATTAAAATTATAGGTCATTCTGAAATTTAGTTAACATATTGATAATATGTTTTTGTGTGCCCTCCAGCTGATCTAATCGCCCAACAACGCTTCTCGGTTTAACTTTGTTTACAGTGGAGTGAACTTTGAGTTTGTTGGTCTCTTGAAAATTTTTGCTTTTTTACATTAAAATTATTGGTCATTTTGAAATTTAGTTCACATATTGATAATATACAGTGCAGAAATTATTATGAAACATGAAGAAGGCATTAGAACCAATGCACTCTGTAAAGAATATGGCATGTCATCATCGACTGCCTCTACAATCGGCTGTTGACTATGTAAATAAAGCTGCCGGGAATACAACACATACACACCTCAAAGTAAGTTAAAATACAGTATTCTATTGTTTTTTATTTATTAATATACACTATACAGTACAGTACTGTATTTAGTTTATATTTAATGTTTTGTTAATTCTATTACTGGTATACAGTACAGATACACCACCGATTTTCCGGAACCTTTGGTTCCCGAGAACTGCTGGATTAACAGAGGTCATAAATAATAATTACCGTATTTTTGCCTTGGAAGACGCACCCTGATTTTGGAAATGTAATTCTAGGAAAAAACTTTTTATACTTACTAACCAACACCAGTGAAACTGTTGCTTGATATACAGCCCTTTTGGCCCAAGTACACACACCTCTTTGAATATCATCACCTAGAACTGATTATCAGTCGTCATTTTCATCAATTTAAAAGAATATATCTGTATAAGGTGAAGTCTTTAATACAGCACTCGTTTTATACACCTGGTCACCTCTGCGTCTAGCGGGCTGTAGTGTTTACATTCTTTCTCTTGTTTTTGTCGGTATGACAACGACGGGAAATATTTTCCAACAGTAGAAGGTAATCAAATCGAAACATGTATATCAACGTCTAAATAAACAATCTTTATTTAAAAACAAAAAAAATTAAAATAAAAAACTCGGTTAAAATGAGATGAATTAAAATTTTTGGTAAGCAAACAATAAAAATAAAATAAACTGTAAATTTCTAAATATCATGTCCAGTAAAACAGTCAAAAGCATTGTATTCATCTTCAAATCCTGAGAAATCGTCACTGTTGGATTCATCACCGAGCTGTGATTCATCACGGGAGGAAACATCATCACTACTGTCAGTCTCGTACAACAAGTTGTCTTCGGTGCCAGCCATAGCATTACTCATACCACATTTTTTGAAAGACTTAACGAAAACTTTAGTTTTAATATCACACCATGACCTCAGCAGCCATTCACACACTTCAGGTATTGATGGACGTTTCATCCTTGCAGTCGGCGTCATATTCCCCTCTCATTCATTTATTCCTTTTCTCCCTCGTGTTATTCTTAAAGGGCTTATTAATGCCGACATCTAGCGGCTGTAACTGGGAAGTTGGGCCACCAGGAATTACTGCCAGCTGTGTGTTGAGCCCCTTTGCTAGCCTTTTGGTGTTTTCAGTCCTGTGAGCACTAAACTGATCCCATACTAGCAGTGAATTCTTTCGTAACAGACCACCAGGACGCTTGGACCACACTTTATCCAACCATACCTTGACACCTTTTCCATCCAGCCATCCCTTGGGTTGTACAATGACATGAATTCCATTTGGTGGTTTTTCCTTCGGTAATGTTTTTCTCTTGAAAATTAAGAGGCGGTAGTTTGGTCCCGTCGGCACAGCAAGCTAAAACTACCGTGTAGTGAGTCTTTTTGTGTCCAGTGGTTTTAACAATAACTTTTATTAGATGGCACGTCAAAGGCACTTCATCCATATTCCCAATTTGAGTGTGGGACAACTGTTTTCTAAAATGAATAATAAATTTATGGAAATCTTATATTTTCTCTTTGTATTCTGCAGGCATTTTCTGAGCTAACTCTGTTCTTGTTCACAAACTTAAGCCATTTTGTTTCATGAAGCAAAACCACCAACAAGCAGTTCCTTTGAAGTCATCCACCCCTGTGATTGCTGCAAACCTTCTTGCTTCCAAAATGATCATCTTTGTCGTCACTGCCAAACCCAAGTTTCTTTGGTCTAATATCCATGTTTTCAAGTTTTCTTCTAAGTCTGGCCATTTTGCTGGTACTGTATGAAGATTATTCTTCTGTTAATTCTCTCTTTTAATTCTTCCTTCTTCCTCCACTGGCTAATCATCTTCTCAGTAGGTGGTGGTCCGAAGTTTCTCTCTGTTGCCCTGTTTCCATGTTCTTTGGCATATCGCACTACTTCAAGTTTAAATGCGATATTATATTTATGTCTCCTTGATACACCTGCCATAGATGAGGGAGATAATTTGCAAGAATGAAAATGGCTTGTGACACCAGTGAAGGCCTGGTAGTGAATGAACAAAGTTCTAGACAACCATTAGTAATTCCTCAATAGATGACACTGCTTCACCACTGCCATTAGTAAACAAACCACACAGCAGCGAGGGTTGTGTAGCTGCAGCCGTTTATTTTTTACATACTGAGTAAGTAAATACTGTATAATCGTATTTTTTGCAGTATAGCAACAATACAGGGGGTGTATTAGTTCAATCAATTGTTTTATAGTACTGTATAGAGAATACTTGTAATTGTTAAGTACTATAATGAGGTAAGTCTTTGTAAGGGGCTGATTTCAGTTGACCCTACAGAAACCTCCGCTACAACTATCATCTTGCGTCCTGGAAGACACGTAGTAATTGTCAAGGTATATTTTTGTAATAAAAAGTGAGTCTTCAAACCGAAAAATGCGGAAAGCAATACACCTTTGGCCCACTAGCTATACACCTCCCGGTATATTTAAAGCTCCATGGCTGCTAGAAACTTAAATTAAACAAATATTAAATGTAAATTAAATGAAACACTGGTTGTATAAATGATGCAGGTTTATTAATTACTGGGGGCTGTCTGTTTCATCTTGGACTTGTAGTGTTGCAGGGGGGCACCTCTGGGGTACTTGTTGAGGCCACAGGCTTACTGCCCTGACACACATTCTTTTTGGGTAACTTTTTAAATGTATCATCCAGACAAACTTGTTTCATGTGCTTTGATCTTTCCCTTTGCAGTTTTTCATGAAACAAACATTCGTTAGTTCTTGTTCTGTCACGAAGGAACATTCCTCTAACTCTTTGATAAACTGATCCGACAACTCAATTAACCTGTCAATAGAGACTTTCAGCTTCATCTGTTCCCTCTTCATTACCTTCATTGTTTTTTTCAGGATTCAGATCAATATCTACAATTTCAGAGTCAGAATAGTGATGAACAACCTGTACATCTTCGTCTACACTCATCCTCTCTGTCAGATTTTCTTCACTGAGCTGACTTCCTACCTCGTTGGCCACAGATCCTGAAATACCTCTTGCATACTCTAGCAAGTCTTGAACAACTCCCTTCTCTTTTGAGACACAAAACCCTGTAAGTCATTGTCTTCACTTTCCTCAAGGGGATTTTCAAACATCATGGCAGGCCACAACTTATGCCAGCCTTTTATTAGTGTTGATGCTTCTATCTTGTCCCAGGCACTAGCAATAAACCGTAGTGCATCTTTCATGTTAAAATCTTTAATAAAGGTCTCTACAGGCTTGCCAGCATTTACCACATCTAACATACGTTTCATGAACAGTGAACGATACTTGGCCTTCAGAGAGAGCAGTATTCCTTGGTCTTTGGGCTGGATCAGTGATGTTCAGTTTGGAGGAAAGTACACTGTTCTTACACATGAGTTCAGATTTGGTGTGAGCTGAACAGTTGTCCAGAATAAAAAGTATTTTGCAATCATCTAGTAGTCCAACAGATTTGCAGTGTGCTCTGGCTTCTGGCACAAAATACTTTCCAAACCACTCTTAAGGTAAGCACGGTGGTAATCCAGCCTTTTTTTATTGCCACGGTATGTCACTTGGTAAATTTTAACACCTTTCAAGGCTCTAGGGCATTTACTTTTACCTATAACCAGTGGCTTACATCTGTGTGTGCATGCTGCATTTGAGCACCCTAGGATGGTAACTCGATCCTTAGACTGCTCGAATCCTGTGGGCTCTTCCTCATCCTCCGTTAATGTTTTTCGGGGTGTACATCGCCGATACAATGCAGCTTCATCTGCATTATACACCTGCTTGGCAGCTCCTTCCTTGTTTGCAGACCGTTTTTCACCACAAACCTCGTGCATTGCAATTCCATGACACCTCTTAAACCTTTGAAGCCATCCTTCACTATAGTCACAGTTATGTTCTAAGTTAAGTTCTTAATGGACACCTTTGCCTGTTCCATTATCATGCTACCTGACAATTCCTTTCCTTCAGTTCGATGTTGTCAAACCCATTCCATCATCACTCTATCATGTTCAGTACTCTAACCGTCTTTCAATGTTTTTCTAATGGTCATTTGCTTCTTGGAATCACTTTATGCATAGAATCTCATTTCATTTTCTCTGCTTCTTTATAGCATACACAGTTGACGAACCAATGCCATACTGATGACTAGGGCCCGGATGTTTAGGCACTAAAAAACTTCAAAATAGGCAGGCAAAAAGGCAAAATAAAGTGGCAAAATTGGCATTTATTCCCAGAGCAATTATAGAAATATAACTAAGTACATAAAAGTTCCATAAATAATTCTTCCTTAAAGTAGACTAGCTTGGGATTTGCTGTTTTGTGTATTTTTCCAAGAATAACTTCAGAGACTTGTTCTCCAGCTTCCACAACGGAATACAGTACCAGCATCAACAAAGGCTTTACACAGATCTAATGAAAAGGTAGACTTGCGGCTGGAGGATGCACTGAATGTAGTCAGCAGACTCGTTTGCTGGCTTCCTGGTTTCGTTTTCTGAGCAGCAGTTTCATGTTTAGCGGTCTGCACATGCTGCGAAACGAAGTACTTTTTTTCAAAATTCACTGCTTTTTCACAGACTTTGCAAAATAGCATTGATCCATCAGTGGAAGAAATGTCACATCCAAACTCTTGAACAAGATCATTCAGCTTCTTGCCAGATGGTGCACTAACTTTGGTCATTTTTATTTTTTTAGAGCGCTGCCCTCAGGAGTCAGGTCTGCTGTTAGCCTAGTACTGTACTGAGGCAGTGCGTCGTCTCATGCCTACAAAAGCAGTGTTGCCACGTTTTATGGGTGTGGTTTGCTGAGTTTTATGGTGTACCGAAACTTTAATTTCGTGTTTGGAGTGTTACTTTGTGGAAATATGTGCAAAAAACACAACAGGCTATTATTTAGTAGAATAGCCATTATCACACGCAATTCCCTAAAAAAGGCATTTTTAGGCATTTTGCCTAAACATCCGGGCTCTACTGATGACACACCTGTCACACCGAAACACCACGGTCAAGTTTTCTCCAGAGTTCCACCTTATCTTGTATCGGTATGGACTGAGTTTTTGCTTTACACCACCATTGACACTTGTACTTGCCTTTGAAGCCGTAGCTGGGGTTAAATATATCCAAAATAAGCTGAGAATTACACAAAATCGAGGGGCTACCACCAGCAACTGCAGAGTAAACAAAGTGCGCACAGTTAACACAACTCCATCTCTGGGCGGCCCAGTAAACTAATCTAGATGTCTCAGGAATTTTGTTGGGATTAAAAGAGGTGCCGGAAAATTGGTGGTGTACTTGTACCTTGTATGTACCGGGTACTTTTTCTGAGAGTTGGAACCAATTATCCAATATCCCATTGAAATTATAGTTTCAATTAACGACTGACTCTGTGGAACCAATTGTGCACGTTGATGGAGGGACCACTGTACCGTAAATAAAATGTATAATAAAAAATTAAATAATAATAATAATAATACAGTAATAATAAAGAACCATAAAGAATTTCTTTTTTTTTTTTAAAGATCAAAAGTGAGAAATGATATGTGTATGTTGTGTTGTCAATAGTAACAGAAAATTTGAGACCCTACAATTGTGTGTAAATGAGGCAGAAAGTCAGATCATTAACCTGGGACTTGGTCACAATTTTTGTGATGCCATATGGCAGCAGGGTCTACCATTAGACAATACATTATGCTTCCAATATCTTCCCAGGCGGTAGTACCTCCCTGTTTGGTAGCTGCCTATCTACTTATTGTATTTGGTTCCAGTTTTCCACACATGGGGATGGATTAGGGAAACCTTACCAGGTCATTTAAGGGCCAGTACCTATTATGTAACCTACACCACCTAACCCCATCCCAGTATGGGTTATTATTGGAAAACGCATTTTAAAATTACTAATTTGACAAGACATTCTTTATGCGATGGCTGGTTTCATTTCCTTGGCCCTGAACTTCGCTTACAACTTCCAACAGTGGAATGAGAAGAGTTGCAGGGTACATGTGGCTACATGCACATTTGTTCCATCATTCATTTGTATTATGAACAAACAGTGCAGGGGTTACACAGATTCTGTATTGGTGAGTTAACTACAACTACTATACAATGACATAGTGGCAGAAGTTTTTATCCAAGGCCTACAGGTGAGTTGAGAATAATTACTGTAACCAAGTAATCAGGCTTAGGATCTTCGCAAATTCTTTACAGTAATGTGAAAACAAGTTTACTTGTTTTCTTTTTTTTAACATCTTTACCACCTGCAATGCAGTGGTTCTAGTGGATACAGTGCTTTCCTGTTCCAAGGGTCAATGGTTAGAATGCCAGGCACTCCCAGTTTACCCAGCTGTAAATGAGTATCTAAGTTTTACGATTTAAGGAAGTGAATGTGGTCGAGAGCAGTACCGGCCATGCTGTGACCACACTATCCCTAATGGGCAGTCATGCGTAGGGGACCTACCTTTACCACCTACGATATAATGTAAGTTGACAAGAATTCAAGATCATTCTATTGCCTTGGGTTGCCCACCCCTCTTGCTATTCACGTCACCAATCTTCACTTGCCATTCATGCAGTATTACCCATTCAGTGTGGCCATGCCTCTGGCAATTGTCAAATGAAATTCAGACTAAAGAGAATTAAGAGTCAAGTACTGTACTTCATAATTTTTTTTTTTTAGTTTATATTGTACCTCATAATAAAATGAATGCTGTTTAAGGACATGCTGTACACAGTAATATATTACATTAGATATGAAATTAAAATATATGAAAGCACAAGTGGAACAACCTGACATAGTTTTAGAGTCCAGGTCTGAATAATGGTGCTTTATGGAGAAGGGTAGGTGAGGTATAAGAAAATAAGAGTTTGCAATAGGCCAGTTAGCCTGTGCATGCCAGCAACTGTCAAGAGTTACAACCACTCTATCGTCCATGAATCTATCTAGCCTTTTAAAACTTTCCCGTGTCCCAGCACTTACTACAAAGTTGCTAAGCTTGTTCCACTCATTTACCACCCTATTTGTGAACTAGTTTCTTCCTATCCCTCCTAAACCTAAACTTATCCAACTTAAATCCGTTGCTGAGTCCTATCCTGCTCGGATATTATAAGAACTTTATACTGTATAGTATCTTCTTTATTGACTTCTTTCACCCACTTAAATACTTCTATCATATCTCCCCACACTCTTCGTATTTCTAGTGAATGCAAGTTTAGTTTCTTTGATCTATCGTGACAGGGAAGGTTTCAAAGTCCCAGAATCATTTTTGCCATTTTTCAATGCACCGACTCCAGTGAATTAATCGAGGTGCGACCTTACTAGCACAAGAAATACAGTAATTGCAATATGACCTCCGCACTCTTATTATTTACACTAATGGATATAAAACCTAATACTGTTTGCCTTATTTCGAACATTAAGACACTGTTTTCTAGGCCGAAGGTCCGGGCTTCAAGTACCCCTAAGTCTCTTTCACAATTGACTTCTCTTGGTTGAAGTTGTTAAGGCTGTACGTTATACATTAACAGTACTTGTTCTTCCAATAATAAGTACGCTGCACTTGCTGGTGTTGAATTTCATTTGCCATTTTTCTAACCACTCCTGCAGTTTATTTAAATCCTCCTGTAGTGCAATTGTGGCTCTTGGATCACTCAACGACTGCCCCGGATTCAGTAGATACCCAGCAGGGATCAATATATGAAACGATGGCACTGATTCGGCATGATTAATCTGCTCCACTGCCTCATGGAGCCAGACCCCAGACTCGTCATGTGTGTGGCTACCACCGATCACAGCAACGGTCGTGAGCCCCAGTGTTCTACCCCGGGACACTCCCGGGAAGTTATATGTCCACAGTGTGTTGTAATATGTATGTTGGGGATAATTAGCAGGAAATAATTATCCCATGTTGGGTAGTGGACCCATGTATCTGCTGGTTTCAGTATTAACGTGTATGTTGTGAGTGCATCTCATCTGCACTACCAACAGTCAGTAAGTTGTGTAAAATACCTTGTAATGTGTGAGAAGTAAAGTTGTCCACTTGGGACTAGGAGTAAAGTCTTGTAACTGTAATGAGATGTACCACTAGAAGATGTAGGTGAAGTAGAAGTACCCACTTGGAGTGGCAACAAAGTAATCTACAAGGAGTTGCCATGTACTATGTATTGTGAGTAGGGCCAAGGAACCGGTCCTGCTAGGTAATGTAATGTAACACCAGTAATGTTGTATGCAGTAAGAGTGTAATATCTAAGTAATTGCTGTTGAGTAGAAATAAGAAGTACTGAGTTTGCAATAAGCCCAGGAGTTACACCTTGAAGTTATATGCTAATAATATCTCTTTTTCCCTTTGATTCCATATTAATAAACCTGTTCTTAGAGTATTTTAGGAGTATTCATTTCTCCCACAGTACAGTCGGCCCTTAACATACGCGGGTTTATAATACACGGATTTGCAAATACGCGGATTGCCCCGCCGGAGGAATATTCTGTACATTGAAGTAATTGAATTACATTCAAATCGCACGCCATTCAACTCGCGCGCGACACCGCCCGCTCCCGCAACCTCACACACACACACACGCATAGCTCTCCCTCACTCAGTCAGTCTCGCTGTAACCACGCTTGTGTTGACATCAGCATTGTAGTTGCAGAAATATTACATTTCTGTGAATGTATTATATCAAGCACAGTATGAATAGAATATCACTAATATAAGAGTATTTTTACCGAAAACTACTAAAAAAACGAGTAACATATCTTGAACATCGGAAGGCTAGGTAAAGTCTTTTGTTTTCATGTAGTTTATCCTAATTTACATTGAAATGCATTACGTTTCAGCAAAACTACTATTTATTTCTGAGAATATGGAAATGTAATATTTTGCTGAAATGACGTACGTATTACAGTGGAAAGTGACGAAAGCAATGACTCGCTTTCTTTCGTTCAAAAGATGTTACCGTAATCGCTTTTCGAATGGTTTTCAGTTACAAAACTGTTGTATTACAATAATATTCTATCCTAATTCACTTGTGATGCAACAGTTTTTTTAACTGAAAACCATTCGAAAAGAGATTACGGTAACAGATTTTGAACGAAAGAAAGCGAAAGTCATTGTTTTCGTCACTTTCCACTGTAATACGTACGTCATTTCAGCAAAAATATTACATTTCCGTGAATGTAGTATATCAAGCACAGTATGAATATAATATCATTGTAATATAACAGTATTTTAACCGAAAACTATTAAAAAATGAGTAACATCTCTTGAACATTGGAAGGTTAGGTAAAGTCTTTTGTTTTCGTCATGTATTTTATCCTATTTTACATTGAAATACATCACGTTTCAGCAAAACTACTATTTATTTCTGAGAATATATTCATTCAGGCACAGTTTAGGTAAAATATACATGTGCTGTAACATTTTTTTCATTGAAAACGATTCGAAAAACACGTACCCTCTAGCCCTGTTCAAGGAAAAGACTGGGAGGAGCTGTTTGGTGCTTAAGACGATGACAATGAAAATGATTTTGATGGATTTTAATGAAAATATTCAGAAAGACCCTGGCACTGTCAAGGAAAGTGGCTGCTGAAGGCTTCCGGGACATGGCAGAGGACAAGATTAGGGAGCTAATTGAAGAGCATGACACTGAGCTGACCGAGGAGGATCTACAGGAGTTAGTAGACTCAGGCGAGGAAGCGAAAGGGAAAGAGGATGAGGAAGAGCACCAAGAAATAACGTTGGGGGAGATGACCAGGAATATTGAGGCACTGAAAAACCTGGCCTATAGTATGGACCCCTCCATGGTGCGTGCCCTGAAATTCATGCGAGGGATGGATGACGTTTTCGCTCCATACAAAAACATCATGGAAGAAATGAAAGAAAGAGACGACAACTCCCCATCACCATGTTCTTTGATCACCGAAGGAGAGATTTAACACCATCAATCACTGGCGGCAATGAGGAAGCAGCTGAATTCACCGTCGTCCCCACTTCACCACCTGTTATGGAATTGAGTGACGATGAGCTCGATGACCCCCGTCCTGTCGCTGAGGATAGGTACTGTACAGTAAAGTGAAATTTTTATCTCTTTTTTTTTAATAGCTTTTCTTGCCATGTTTATTGTTTGTAAAAATGCACAGCACAGTACAGTTCAGTACTGTACATAGGAAGTGGAGGTGCAGTTATTCACAAAACATTTGTGTTCGTTGTCGGCAGTAGTGACGGGGAGGAGGTGGAGGAGGCGGAGGAGGGAGCGAGTTGGGAGGAGTGGTGACCTTGGACGCGGGAGCAGGGACGAGTGGAGATGCCAGCCAGTACATTACGGGTGTATTAATTGTTTTTATAGCTATTTTTGCATTTTAATATTAAATATTGTACATTACGTTTCAACAAAACTACCATTTATTTCTGAGAACATGGAAATGTAATATTTTGCTGAAATGATGTACGTATTACAGTGGAAAGTAGGGTAAAATTGTGACGAAAGCAATGACTTTCTCTTTCTTTCGTTCAAAAGATGTTACCGTAATCGCTTTTCGAATGGTTTTCAGTTGTGGGATTATAAGGCTAATGATAGGATAGAATATTATTGTTATACAGTACAGTACAACAGTTTTTTAACTGAAAACCATTCGAAAAGCGATTACGGTAAAATCTTTTGAATAACAAAAGAAAGCGAAAGTCATTGTTTTCGTCTTTCCACTGTAATATGTACGTCATTCCAGCAAAAATATTATATTTCCATATTTATTTCTGAGAATACCTATATTCATTCAGTCACAGTTAAGGTAAAATATACTTGTGATGTAATATTTTAATGAAAATACCAGGTATTTAGAAATACGGTATTGTAGTTGTCTTTTGTTTCAAATTTAATTAACAAAGATTGATGTTTCATATGTAATGAACAAAAATTTATGTACAGTATCTATAAATAAACTTTAAAAAATGAATACTTTATGTTCTACATCGTCCTGCGCTACCATACCATATATTTGGCTACTTTGGGCTTGCTATGATGACGCAAGAGATCTGCCCTAGCAACTGTACCGACACTCACAGCTGGTAGTGTGTTGGTGTGTCATTTCCATTGTTTACTGGTAGTTACTGGTAAATATTTTTCAACCTAACGAAACTATTACCCGTCTAGAGGTCAACCCCCAATTTTTGGCCAAATAATTTGGTCTTAAAAACTTGAACTACACACAGGTATATACGGTAAATAAGGACATGGGGGGACCAGGTTTTTTTTGGGGGGGGGGGCGGGGCAGCACATATATGCGGATTTTTAACATCAATGGGTATCTCTGTTACATAACCCCCGCGTATGTTAAGGGTCGACTGTAGTTACCTTTATTTCTGTCCAAGTGACTTGATACCAGAATTACCATACCCATGTGCCTAGACCCTCGTCCATGCTACCAAAAAGAACTGAAGTTATGTAGTAACCAGTGAACTGAAGTAAGTAAAAAGAACAAGAGAAGTAAGTAAGATAAGGGTGGTGTAGGTGTTGAGAAACGCGCACCCTTACAAAGGGAAGACAGAACCATCCACGATGGCTCTCAATAATGTCTTCCTCTCGTCAAGGATATCAAACTACTGCCGCAAGACGTGGCCAGAGAGACGGCTACTTAATGCCTTAGCTCAGCACTAAGTGACACGACTTCCTGTGGGCACACCTTATCACGTGCTCTGAACATGCTACCTCAAGCTAGTGGAAAGTTAGCTACAAAGGGTGATAGAATATATAAATCAAATGTAATTAACCCATTTATATAATACTTCTGTCAATAAGATAGGGGCTATTACATCAACACAGTACCTCCTTAGCACTAATTGGCCACATTGTAATACCTCCCTCGCAATGATTGGCCACACAGTACTACCTCCCTAGCACTGATTGGCCACACACTACTACCCCCTCAGCAATGATTGGCTACACAGTACTACCCCCTCAGCAATGATTGGTCACACAGTACTAGTTCCCCTAGCAATGATTGGCCTCACAGTACTACCTCCCTAGCAGTGATTGGCCACACAGTACTACCTCCCATAGCAGTGATTGGCCACACAGTACTACCTCCCTAGCAGTGATTGGCCACACAGTACTACCTCCCTAGCAATGATTGGCCACACAGTACTACCTCTCTAGCAGTGATTGGCCACAGTACTACCTCCCTAGCAATGATTGGCCACACAGTACTACATCTCTATTAATGATTGGCCACACAGTACTACATCCCTAGCAGTGATTGGCCACACAGTACTACCTCCCTATCAATGATTGGCTACACAGTACTACCTACCTAGCAATGATTGGCCACACAGTACTACATCCCTAGCAATGATTGGCCACACAGTACTACCTCCCTGGCAATGATTGGCCGCACAGTACTACCTCCCTAGCAATGATTGGCCACACAGTACTACATCCTTAGCAGTGTTTGGCCACACAGTACTAGTTCCCTAGCAATAATTGGCCACACAGTACTAGTTCCCTAGCAATGATTGGCCACACAGTACTACCTCCCTAGCAATGAATGGCCACACAGTACTAGTTCCTAAGCAATAATTGGTCACACAGTACTACACCCCCAGCAGTGATTGGCCACACAGTACTAGTTCCCTAGCAACAATTGGCCACACAGTACTCCTTAGCAATGATTGGCCACACAGTACTACCTACCTAGCAATAATTGGCCACACAGTACTAGTTCCCTAGCAATGATTGGCCACACAGTACTACCACCCTAGCAATGATTGGCCACAGTCCTAATTCCCTAGCAATAATTGGCCACACACTACTAGTTCCCTAGCAATGATTGGCCACACAGTACTAGTTCCCTAGCAATGATTGGCCACACAGTACTAGTTCCCTAGCAATGATTGGCCACACAGTACTAGTTCCCTAGCAATGATTGGCCACACAGTACTACCACCCTAGCAATGATTGGCCACACAGTACTACCTCCCTAGCAATGATTGGCCACACAGTACTACCACCCTAGCAATGATTGGCCACACAGTACTACCACCCTAGCAATGATTGGCCACACAGTACTACCTCCCTAGCAATGATTGGCCACAGTACTACCTCCCTAGCAATGATTGGCCACACAGTACTACCTCCCTAGCAATGATTGGCCACACAGTACTACCACCCTGGCAATGATTGGCCAGTCCTAATTCCCTAGCAATAATTGGCCACACAGTACTAGTTCCCTAGCAATGATTGGCCACACAGTACTAGTTCCCTAGCAATGATTGGCCACACAGTACTAGTCCCCTAGCAATGATTGGCCACAGTACTACCTCCCTGGAAATTGAGGGAACCCGGAAATTTGAAATTACCTCTTCCTGGACATTTTGTCCAGACCAACAGTGGTGCTGGACCAGTGACTGCCAGATAATCAATAGTTAACTTGTACAGAACTAAAATCTGTGGGATGAAAATAATTAAATTACAGTATTTGTTATTATTTTATTAAAAACCAACTTTATAATGATTGCATGAGAGGTTCTCAAACAATATATATATATATATATATATATATATATATATATATATATATATATATATATATATATATACACACACAGGGTGAGCATAAAGTCTTTCCCTCATTACAAACATTTATTACACAAAACATATGCTAGGTACAAACATACAGTTTTTTGCAGCTTAAAATAAGCATGAAAAAATCTGTGAATTCGTCTACACAATGCTACAATATTCATGTTTCTATCTAGAATGGTCTTCGAGATATGATTTTTCATAATCAGGGAAAGACTTTATACTCACCCTGTATATTAAATCCTTTAAATAAAGTAATTTTGATGACTGGAATCTACCAATAAAGAGAATCGATATGATCTCATAAAAAATAAATAAAAATTTAGCGCAACAGTTTCCAAAACTCCATGTGGAGTTGTTTATATAACACTGCCTCGACAAGTGCTAACAGTTGTCACTTCCCACACACATGCACCTACTTATTGGTCAGCTGCGTAAAAGGAAGGTTGTCATTGGCTGCATCATTACCCCTCACCTCCCCTGCATCAATATTATCTCCCTGCTAATGACTGTGTATACTGTACAAACTATGTACAGCATGCCCTTCAAATTTGCAGATTTTTAATTCGCAGACCTTGATTATTCGTGGGATGATCACCCTGGATGTAACCAAGAATGTCTGCTGGTAGTTTTAAAGTTGCTGTCATTTTTGCAGCCGGGACAGGGAGCTATTCGTTCTAGAGACAGTACCTGTATTGTATATATACAATCAGAAACAAATGTATTAAAAATGTTGAGTCAACTTTCAGGTCTACTCTGAGCTTTATTATTAACAAAGCATGGAGTGGACTTGAGGGTAGACTCAACAAATTTAATACATTAGTTTCTAAATATTTGCGAGAGGATTTTTCCATTATTATTTATTTGTATGTGTTTTGCACGCACGCACACACATATATATCAGGTAAAAGAAATAGTCTTAAGGCCTCCCGAAAGTTGGGAATGCTGTACAGATGCCACAGCTACTTCACTCAGAGCAGTTGCTCCAAGTATATAAGGGATTCATTCATCCTAACTTGGAGTACTGCTTTCATAACTGGGGTGGCTCTTCTTCTGTCCAACTATTAGATAGGGTGGAATCAAAGACATTTTGTCTTATTAACTCTCCTCCTTTAGTTGACAATCTTTCTTCCCTTTCTCTTCACCGCAATGTTGCTTCACTCTCTCTTTTTTACAGGTACTTTAACGGGCAATATTCGGTGAATTTGGCATCCTGTGTACCGCCAGCAAGACCGTGGGCTCGTAACACGTCTTGCCCGCGGTGCTCACCGTTTTTCTTTGGATGTCAGTCACACTAGAATAACCCGTTATAGTACATCCTTCTTTCCTCACACAACCAAACTGTGGAATGCTCTGCCTTCTTCTGTGTTTCCATACTTATACAATGTCTCACTTTAAAAAGCTGGTTTTCTGGCATTTTTGTGGTGTAGATTAATGTAATGTTTTTCTTTTCCATCTTTAATTTATTTTTATTTTTACGCCCCCCCAGGCCACGTTGCGTGTCGATGACCTGTGCTCAGATGGACTATTCCCCGTAAAATACACAAAGGGAATATACATTTCTTTGTACACAAGTAAACATGTACCCCCTCCCCCTGGTCAGCAAATGTTATTTGTGAATTTGGCGATTTGTGGCCATCTTGAGAATCTATCCCCTGCGAATTTGAAGAGCAAACTGTATTACCGCATCAATTTTACATAAGAGTGCTTCATAAATGTTTCACCACACTTAAGCGCTGCAAAACAGTGGCAAGAAATTGGAACAAAAGAATAAATACATTGATAGGAACACTAAGCTTGAAATCTGAGAAAAATTCAATAAAAAAAAGTACCACACACACACACACTGAGGGCCGGCACAGCTATGTGTCGTCTGTGTAGCTACACGGGGCCCCCTCCTAAAGACAATGTATTTGTTGTTTGGTAAGATTCGTATTTCAATTTTGATGTGTTGCGTTCATCTCAAAACTGCAGGCAAGTGTGTTTCAGCCATCTGGCACCAGTAAGTCTGGGATTTGATGGTTTGTTTATAAAAACCTGGCGATGCTGCCAGACTCACACCATCGTAGGGGAAGGAAGGACAGGTATGTTATGTCGTCAGGAGGAATGAAGATAGTGTTATGTACATTATTATATTTATGTTTGTATTTGTTATTGTGTGTTCAGTCGTAAAACTAGAAGTTTCTCGTTCATAACCAATTAATTGGGTGTGTTATTTTTTATTAATTACTGTATTACAATAAAATAAGAGCGAGTAACATAACAGAAAGAGCCTTGTTGCCTTTGAGTACTTTTCATAATTGCTCAAATAGTACAGTACAAAGTTGTTTTATCTATAATAATTTCCTTGGAATAATTATTGATAATAATTCATATAAATATGGGTGATTGAGGCTATTCCTAATAAAGAATTGTAATCAATTCTACAGAAAAGGTAAACATAATCATGATTACATTATGATTACATGTTAGCTCAGCTGGTATGAAATAAAGGTTGTTGGTTGCCATGGAAAATATTAAAATGTTTGGAAATGAAGTATGATGTGAAATTGAGGTTGACTTACCAATAAAGAAAAGATATATATTTATTTAGAAATTAATCATTATTATTGAGTGGTGCGGTAGAAATGATTGTGGGCGAGGGACGAGGCACGATGGAAGGGTTATACAGTATAAGGAATGAGCCCCCAAACCATTATCTCGTGCAGGGTCCCTCAGAAGCTAGAGCCGGCTGTGCACACGGTGAAAGATCCGATGAAGGAATACAGTGTGGGCTACTTGATCATTTATGGTGTGAAATATAGGAAGGAAAAATTAACAAAGCATGTTAAAAGGACAGTGCCAGGTGGTGATGAAACCCTGAAACAGAGAAGAATGGACACTGTCAAGCTCAAAAAATTGGACATGGCAGTGCATAACTGATATTGTTTAAGTTTTATTATTCTTGTTTCGTTTTGTTTTTACTTTCCTGTATAGTATTTATTGTGTGTGTGTGTGTGTGTATGGTACTGTTCAGTCAGAAGCAGTTATTGCTACCCTTACCCCCTAGTAGTTGGAGCCACAGTCAGTGAAAGCAGATATTAACACAATATAACATCATCAGCCACAATATTAACAAAAACTACCCAGTAACGTTTAGACCGAAAGGGGGGGGGGGGGGGGTGGGGTGTGGAGGAGGTGAAGGGTTCGTCAGATCACCATGCCTTCACTTGCCATGGCTTTGGCTACTGAGGGGGAGGGGGGGGGGGAGGAACAATTACTGCTTCTGACTGTATCTACATTATTTTACTGTAGTATTGTATTTTGGGGGGGGGGGGGGGGGGCAGATTGTGTCACAAGGTTAATCAAGTAAACAGAACTTTTTCCAGATCTAGTGTAGATCTCCAGTTATTGGAAGTGTCTGAGGAAGCATAAAATTCATTAAAACAGCACATGTACAGTTGTACACCAATTATTCTGTTATTGAGAGGATTTAATATATATATAATATATATATATATATATATATATATATATATATATATATATATATATATATATATATATATATATATATATATATATATATATATATACTAGCTAGCCTGAACTTGCACTCTCACCCCTTGATGGTGATGAAGGGGTTAATTGTGACTTTAACATAAAGATACAGTAGTGTTAACATCCAGATGGTCATTTATTATAATTATACTGTACTGTACAGAACAGTAGTAGTGAACACAAGCTGTGTCATAATAAATAAAACCTGATAACAAAAGACTGAGACAACAGACCAATACAATACCTCTTGTGTAGAGAGATACAGTGCTGTATTCTTAGTAACATCAAAGGTTAAGGCTATTTGGGACACCACAAATGAATACCCTTTATGGTATTTTTACTGAAATAAAAAAATATACTTTACTGCATAATGACATGCAACCAAGAAGAGTATTTACCCTTCTGACGAAAAGCCAAATGTGAACACTTACCCTTTTGATGAGAAGCTAATATAAATGGTTGTTCTACTTCAGATTTTCAATAAAAACAAGATACCCTCTAAATTACATGACCTACATAAAAATTGTGTATGAATTACCAAATGTCCAACAAATTTTGGTACTACAGCAGAGTACTAACAAAATAACTGCCATTGTTGCACATGCTATGACTAGCATTACCACGTGAACACAGTCATCGCCATCACATTCTTTAATGGGATAACTTATAAAATGGATTAAGGTGCACAGTAGTCTTCATTATAATATCTGTCTTTAAATCACCAATTAATACTTTTCTTGGCCTTCCAAAGGTTATTACAAAATACAGAAACAGGAACGCCCAGTAAACAAGGAAGTGACCCACTTAAATCTTGATTATTCAAGAAAATATTTCCACCTTACAAAATAATTTGATTTCTACTGTATACAAATCAACTTTTAAATATTTAAAACATTTCAAAACTACTTTATTATGTATATTCAAAGTTACAGTCAATCAGTTCCAAGTTTTCTCTGGAATTTCTTATGACAAACCTAAATGCACACTTGCCTCCATTATGGACCCTATCACATATTCATTGATAGTTAGGACTACATGACTACAATTATCATGATTCCTGCAGAAGAAGATGTGTGGCCGTGTTTACATCATTATTGCAAGTCTGAAGTGCATTTATTACTCTCTGGCGATCAAATCCCATCTCGACTAAAGTTTGAACTTGCTCTTCCGTTGGAGGAGGCGGAGGATGAGCTGCAAGTAAAAAAGAAAAAGAAATAACATGATAGTCCTGTATAATGATGGGTCAGTCTAAATAATATTTGGTCTCTTGTAAAGTACCTGTTGTAAATTGAAAGGTTGCGAATTCGTATTCAGGGAAAGTTGTTGGAGCTTCTAAACTTGAACTGACACAATCCGAGGAGTGGTGACTCGAGGATCACACACCTAACACAGACACAGAAAACCACAAGCAAGCTACTCCCCCCTCTTCGAGGATCACACACCTAACACAGACACAGAAAACCACAAGCAAGCTACTCCCCCCTCTTGTGTAAGTTACTATGATCATGATGTACTTCCCCACACTAAGTTTACAGCACCTAATTGACGAAGAACAGGAAGGAAGATGACTTTTGGCTTCTTCTGTCTGAAGCCTCACAAAGATGATAAAGGGATTCCACATTCACCCATGCAGTAAAGGTGATCCTACACAAACCTGAATTTATGGTAGTAAGCAGCTGTCAAACAGGGAAGGACTACAGGTTGGACCTCACTAATTTCGGAAGCTTGGGACCAGACTGGTTCTGGATTAGCAAAAATTCCGAACCATCAAAGCCGAGGTTAAAAAAGGCAAAATAATGCATAAAATGTACTAGTACTGGTACCAATACAACTTACATCAGCATAAATCTAGCCCAGGCTTACTGGACCTCTTTATGACAATGCTTAGTGCTATGGCACAGGCTGGACAAAATTATTTGCCAAAAAATAACTGAAAAATTAAAATAATGCAAGATTAAAAAAAAAAAAGTAGGACAAAATTTGTCCTCAGATGACATGTCCACCTTGAGCCAAAATTTCAAGGGACCAAAGTGTCACAACATGGGACACAGGTGCCTGAGAGTTATTATTTGTTGTTTGTGGGATATCATTTAATTCACTCTAGTAGTGATACAAAGTTTATTATGTTATCATTGGTAAATACATTATTTATATAATTTGTTTATCAATGAGCCCATCAATGTTTTCAAAATAGACTACAAGATATGTATTTCTCCAGCACATGCTGTATTTTGATCATATGCCTGGCAACGGGAACCTGGGAGCGAGTGAGAGACTGCTAGTTAGAGCCTCATCTACAGCTGTAACTCTCCTCCCTCCCTGTCATATTTCACTGGATTTACTGTTATTATTAGTGTTTACTGATATACAGTATACAGTCATGCGCCGGTTAACGTCCAGCCGAACAACGTCCGATCGCATACATGTCCGTGCTCCCCCCCAAAAAAACACTTCCTAGACGCCTGCTGGACCACCACTCCATGACACCCTGACGGAGACACGATGATCCTTCCCATACTGGCCAGATATTATGTGTTAAAGGAATATCCTATCTTAGGCTATTTTTAAACATTTGCCTCCAGGTGTAATGTTAACCTACATCTATTGAGGATAAAATCTTTCACCTACAAATTGACAAAAACACATTTGCTGTAATCAGACATATCTAGTTGCCTCAACAATTGCAACCCCAGTTGCAATTGGGGTTGCAATTTCAAATTCTGTGTCATTACTAAGGAATAACGAAGTCTCTGGGGCACTGCACTCTAAGATTAAGAGAAAACGGACTCAGGCATCTTGAAGTGAGAGAAAACGGACTCCTATGATGGGGGACACAAGCACTCACACGTGCCACTCACACTGACAGACTTGACACTCACTTACTTGACAAGTTTTACCAACCATTAGTTGTGTACATTATCTTGTGAATTTAGTCAATATTGTACAGTACAAGTACACTGCAATACAGTTGTCCCTTGGTTAACAATGGACCTAAGTGCAAACCTGTACTGTACATGTACTAAATGATTACGGTACTTAAATTGTTATGTCTATTGCAAATATAGCTTGTTTATACAGGTATTCAAATAAATCACTATCTTACAAGAATCCCAGCAATGTAAGTTATATTCACCCAGGTCCTTTGCGTGGCAAATTATGAGAAGAGCTTAGTCACTCTTAAGTAATGATAAATAAACACGCAGGCCTTCAGCACCAACTGTCAAATCATATCTCAAATAAATAAGCAAGCACCAGACACTCTGTCACCTCACCTCCCGCCCCCCTCCTCTTCCCACACTCGCTCGTTACCTCCCTCCTTGTGTTCCCAGACAAAAGATTGGTGATAATTTTATGCTTTACGGTGTTTATTTTATATAATATCTCAGACTAAAGTTAGGATATATATATATATATATATATATATATATATATATATATATATATATATATATATATATATATATATATATATATAATCAACGACCTCACCAGCAAGGAATCGAACCCTCGACCTACTGGGTGCCCCTAGGGAACGCTTACCGGCTAGCCCACAAGGACACTAAAAGCAGTTCTAGACTCTGTTATATTTCACACAAAGCCTGTTCATCGAGCTGATGGCGCCGTGAACCTCATTGGGAAACTGCCCGTGCCTCGTATGTGGTGTCAGTAGCATTTTACCGAATCCAGCTGGTATGATACGCGAGGTACATATATATACTTCATTTTTAGTCCATTTAACACGCGGACTAGCCGGTAAGCGTTCCCTAGGGCCACCCAGTAGGTCGAGGGTTCGATTCCTTGCCGGTGAGGTCGTTGATTATATGTTCAAAGTCCGCGTGTTAAATGGACTAAAAATGAAGTATATATATGTACCTCGCGTTTCATACCAGCTGGATTCGGTAAAATGCTACTGACACCACATACGAGGCACGGGCAGTTTCCCAATGAGGTTCACGGCGCCATCAGCTCGATGAACAGGCTTTGTGTGAAATATAACAGAGTCTAGAACTGCTTTTAGTGTCCTTGTGGGCTAGCCGGTATGCGTTCCCTAGGGCCACCCAGTAGGTCGAGGGTTCGATTCCTTGCTGGTGAGGTCGTTGATTATATGTTCAAAGTCCGCGTGTTAAATGGACTAAAAATGAAGTATATATATGTACCTCGCGTTTCATACCAGCTGGATTCGGTAAAATGCTACTGACACCACATACGAGGCACGGGCAGTTTCCCAATGAGGTTCACGGCGCCATCAGCTCGATGAACAGGCTTTGTGTGAAATATAACAGAGTCTAGAACTGCTTTTAGTGTCCTTGTGGGCTAGCCGGTAAGCGTTCCCTAGGGCCACCCAGTAGGTCGAGGGTTCGATTCCTTGCTGGTGAGGTCGTTGATTATATGTTCAAAGTCCGCGTGTTAAATGGACTAAAAATGAAGTATATATATATATATATATATATATATATATATATATATATATATATATATATATATATATATATATATATATATATATATATATATATATATATATATATACAGCTAGACCCCGACTTATGACGGGGTTGGGGACCCAAGTCCAGGTCGTAAGTCCGACATAGATAAAAAAAAAAAAAAAAAAAAAAAAAAAAAAAATCTACAATGAAATACAGTACAGTAAAAGTAATGAATAATAAGGAATGGATACAGTGTGACTGAGCACTTAACCTTTAATGTAGTCAGCTGAATGCACATGGGGCCCCCATAATTTTCTAATTATACGTGGAGACTACATTAACTGGAAACGATTCGGTATAGAAAATGCGTGTGTCATTTGGGAAAAAAAAAAATAATAAAAAATCTGCGACGGTCGTAAGTCCCGACTGTCGTATAATTCATACAAATTACCCGGCCAGAATATAATTTACATTGCTGGAATTCTTATAATTTGGTGATCATTTTGAATATAAACATCATATATTTTGCATTAGACACAAATTTTAGATAAAATGTTTTCTCTGAGTAACTATGTTATCTTTTGTGCAAAATATATGACATTTATATTCAAAATATTCCTGGTCTTACAAGGAATCCAGCAATGTCAATTGTATTATCCTAACTTTAGTTTGAGGTATTATTTATTAAAATTTAGTGGTTTTCCCCCAAAAATTTCTCAGAGAGGGAAGAGCCAGCAGTGTAGTGTGAGAAGAGGGGGAGGGAGTCGAGTCCATTATTTGAATGGACATTAACTTGGCGACTGTATTTCTCTATTTCTTAAGTATTAATTGTGTGCATGTACCATCATAAAATAAAGATGTTATTTTTACTACAACATAGTTATGTGTCGTCAAAAAGTGGAGTTTGGGGGTCGGGCCGGTTTCTATTGGAATTAATCCCATATGTTCTGTTATTCACTTAACGCGGGACCCTCTGGGTTCTATTGACCGCGTTAAGTGGGGTACAACTGTATATGTATATGTATACAGTGACCCCTCGTTTAACGAACACCTCGGTTAACGTAATTTCGATTAACGAAGTGCCTTCCATAAGGATCTTCAATTCGGTTAACGAAAAAAATTTCGCTTAACGAAGTTCTTACGAACCGACCTCAACATGTTTTCGCTTGCACTGACCAGGCAACCAGCTTTAGTATCAGTCCACCAATACATTAATCGGTTCTAGGGCTTAAATTCCTTACTATTTTAGTAAATATCAAGAAGTTTATACTATTCAATAATTTTAAAAGTTTAATATTCAATTTTTTAGTCATTTTAACAATTATTGAACAAAATTGAAGGTAAAGTGACTAGTTTAATGCGCGGCATCCAGCCTCTTAACACAGCAAACAGGCGTCAGTCTCTCTCTGTTTTCACTGGAGGTAACATCTTGCTTGAGACTCTCTTCAACTAAATGCTTTTTTTCTGTGTTTCCAAGCAAATTATTGGTCATTTTGAAAATTATTTTACATATTGACAATATATAGCGCAGTGCAGAGTTATTTTAAAGAAAATATTCTTTATTTACAGCTAGTTTAACTTTGAAAAATACGTGTTGCCATTGTTTGAATCCAGCATGGGGCCTACGAGATCAAGAAAAGCGATTTCAATCCAAATAAAGCAGGAAATAATAAAAAAACACGAACAAGGTATTAAATCAAATGCGCTATGCAAAGAATATGGCATGCCGGCATCAACTGTGACGACAATTCTTGCACAAAAAAACAAATTTAAGGAAGTGAACGTGAGACAAATCTACAAGAGTGTTTAAAAGTAGATCCCTAATCATAGAAACTGAGAGGTTACTTATCATCTGGATCAGGGAAAAACAGATGAAAGGTGATTCAGTTTCTGGTGATTTCATTTGTGAAAGAGCCAGGGAGATTTATGAACATTTAAAGACAGATCAACCTGGTTCTTCAGGCACAGAATTTGAAGATTTTCGGGCTAGCAAAGGCTGGTTCGAAAAATTTATGAAAAGAAGTGACATTTTAAGTGTTGTTAGGCATGGTGAAGCTGCTAGTGCTGATAAAGAAGGGGCAGCAAAGTTTTTAGTTGAATTTAAAAAACTGATGGAAGAAGAAAATTATCTTCCACAGCAAGTGTTCAATGTGGGCAAAACTGGGCTGTTCTGGAAAAAGATGCCCAAAAGAACATTCATCACCAAAGATGAAGCCTGAAGCCTCTTTACCTGGGCATAAACCCATGAAAGACCGTCTCACTCTACTGCTTGGTGCCAATGCTTCAGGGGATTTCCGACTGAAGCCTATGCTTGTCTACCACTCTGAAAACCCCAGGGTGTTCAAGCAACAGAAAGTGGTAAGAACAAAGCTTGGAGTTTATTGGAAGTCCAACCGTAAGGCATGGGTGACAAGACAGTTCTTTAATGAATGGGCTGTTGATGTGTTTTGCCCCTCTGTCAAGAGCTACCTAACCACCAATAAACTTCCTTTAAAGGCTCTTCTCCTCATGGATAATGCTCCTGGTCATGACCCTGACCTTGCCAGAAATTTGGAGTATCAATTTGACTTTGTGAAAGTGTTGTTTTTGCCTCCAAACACTACATCACTCATACAGCCAATGGAAACAGAATGTAATCAGCAACTTCAAGAAGTTGTACATGAAGAAAATGTTTAGGTGTCATCAGGCAACTTCCACTGATCCTGAACTAACACTGAAACAGTTCTGGAAGACACAATTCAACGTCCTGGAGGCTGTAAAATTGATTGTGTCATCATGGCAAGAAGTCTCCAATAGAACCCTCAATTCTTCATGGAAAGCACTGTGGCCATCAGTAGTCCATGATTTTGAGGGATTTGAGGAAGAAACAGAGTTGGACCATTGGTCAGTCATTGGGCCTTGAAGTGGAGGAGGAGGATGTGGAAGAGCTTGTGATGTCTCATGAGGAGGAACTTACTCCTGATGACTTGAAGGAACTGGATGAGATGTTACGGGTAGAGGCTGACAGTGGTGAGGAGGAAATTGAAAGTGATGACCTTATGTCAGCTAAACAGTTGAAAGATGTGATTTACTACTGGGAGAAGTTCAGGAAACTGGCTTCAAAGCACCCAGAAGTGGAAAAAACTGAACTAACTTTGTGTCATGTTGAGGACTCAGTGGTCTCCTTCTTTAAACATAAGTTAATGGTGAGGAGGACAGATGCCCCACAGACCACAATTGACACTTTCTTCAGTAAAGGCAGAGGGAACAAGATGCTAGCCCTCAGCCTTCCACTTCAAGAAGGAGAGAGGATGTTCATGGTGGAGAATCTGTCAGTCCAGAGGTTCCTGACATTTTCATGGAAGGTGACTCACCTTCCAAGAAGCAGTAAAATGCTTCTCCTCCACCTCCACTTCCTTCTCTTCTCTTCTCCCTTCTCCTCCTGCACCTCCCACTTCAAATGCACATCATCATCATCATCCAGGAGCCTTCTACATACACACCTCAAAGTAAGTAAATTTTTCTGCCATTTTTGTTGAAGTTAGGAAATTTTCGGTGAGCTGGAACCAATTACCCAAAAACCCATTGAAACAATGGTTTCAGTTAACGAACTTTTCGGTTAACAAACGACCTTCTGGAACGGATTGAGTTTGTTAATGGAGGGGCCACTGTATGTATATATACACACACACACACAGTCATGTGCCGGTTAACGTCCGACCGAACAACGTCCGATCGCATATACGTCCGTGCCCCCCCCCCCCCAAAAAAAAATCCGTGACGCCTGCTGGACCACCACTCCACGACCCCCTGATGGAGACACGATGATCCTCCCCATACTGGTCAGATATTATGTGTTAAAGGAATATGTTTCCTTCCTTAAGCTTTTTTTAAACATTTGCCTCCAGGTGTAATATTAACCTACATCTATTGAGGATAAAATCTTTCACCTAAAAATTGACAATAACACATTTGCTGTATTCAGACATATCTAGTTGCCTCAACAATTGCAACCCCAGTTGCAATTGGGGTTGCAATTTCAAATTCTGTGGCATTACTAAGTACAGTCAGCCCTTAACATACGCGGGGATTACGTAACAGAGATACCCATGGATGTTAAAAATCCGGGTATATGTGCTGCCCTGTCCCCGCAAAAAAAAAAAAAAACCTGGTCCCCCCATGTCCTTATTTACCGTATATACCTGAGTGTAGTTCAAGTTTTTAAGACCAAATTATTTGGCAAAAAATTGGGGGTCGACCTCTAAACGGGTAATAGTTTCGTTAGGTTGAAAAATATTTACCAGTAAACAATGGAAATGACACACCAACACACTACCAGCTGTGAGTGTCGGTACAGTTGCTAGGGCAGATCTCTTGCGTCATCATAGCAAGCCCAAAGTAGCCAAATGCATGGTATGGTATGCACAGGACGATGTAAAACATAAAGTATTCATTTTTTAAAGTTTATTTATAGATACTGTACATAAATTTTTGTTCATTACATTTGAAACATCAATCTTTGTTAATTAAATACCTGGTATTTTCATTAAAATATTACATCACAAGTATATTTTACCTTAACTGTGACTGAATGAATATAGGTATTCTCAGAAATAAATATGGAAATACAATATTTTTGCTGGAATGACGTACATATTACAGTGGAAAGACAAAAACAATGACTTTCGCTTTCTTTTGTTATTCAAAAGATTTTACCGTAATCGCTTTTCGAATGGTTTTCAGTTAAAAAACTGTTGTACTGTGCTGTATAACAATAATATTCTATCCTATCATTAGCCTTATAATCCCACAACTGAAAACCATTCGAAAAGCGATTACGGTAACATCTTTTGAACGAATGAAAGAGAAAGTCATTGCTTTCGTCACTTTCCACTGTAATATGTACGTCATTTCAGCAAAATATTACATTTCCATATTCTCAGAAATAAATAGTAGTTTTGCTGAAACGTAATGCATTTCAATGTAAATTAGGATAAACAACATGAAAACAAAAGACTTTACCTAGCCTTCCGATGTTCAAGATATGTTACTCGTTTTTTTAGTAGTTTTCGGTTAAAATACTCTTATATTAGTGATATTCTATTCATACTGTGCTTGATATAATACATTCACGGAAATGTAATATTTTTGCAACTACAATGCTGATGTCAACACAAGCGTGGTTACAGCGAGACTGACTGAGTGAGGGAGAGCTATGAGTGTGTGTGTGAGGCTGCGGGAGCGGGCGGTGTCCCGTGTTCGGTGCCGCGCGCGAGTTGAATGGCGCCCGATTTGAATGTACAGTGACCCCTCGGTTAACGAACTCAATCCGTTCCAGAAGGTCGTTCGTTAACCGAAACCATTGTTTCAATGGGTTTTTGGGTAATTGGTTCCAGCTCACCGAAAATTTCCTAAATTCAACAAAAATGGTAGAAAAGTTCACTTACTCTAAGGTGTGTATGTAGAAGGCAACTGGATGTTGATGATGATGATGGTATTTAGAATGGGGGTGGAGGAGAAGGAAGAAGAGAAGGCATTGGGGTGGAAGAGAAGTCACCCCATGGCGCCATTTCACCCATAAAATTTTAGCGCTCTGGTGTAATTCAAGATTATTTTCTTTAAATCAACACTCCACTGCATTATATATTGTCAATATGTAAAATATATTTCAAAATGACCGATAATTTGCTTGGAAACACAGAAAAAAAGCATTTAGTTGAAGAGAGTCTCAAGCAAGATGTTACCTGCAGTGAAAACAGAGAGAGACTAACTCCTGTTTGCTGAGTTAAGAGGCTGGATGCCGCACATTAAACTAGTCACTTTACCTTCAATTATGTTCAATAATTGTTAAAATGACTAAAAAATTGAATATTAAACTTTTAAAATTATTGAATAGTATAAACTTCTTGATATTTACTAAAGTAGTAAGGAATTTAAGCCCTAGAATCGATTAATATATTGGCGGACTGATACTAAAGCTGGTTGCCCGGTCAGTGCAAGCGAAAACTTGTTGAGGTCGGTTCGTAAGAACTTCGTTAACCGAATTTTTTTTCGTTAACCGAATTGAAGATCCTTATGGAAGGCAGTTTGTTAATCGAAATTACATTAACCGAGGTGTTCGTTAAATGAGGGGTCACTGTACTTCAATTACTTCAATGTACAGAATATTCCTCCGGCGGGGCAATCCGCATATTATAAACCCGCGTATGTTAAGGGCCGACTGTATAGTGAAGTCTCTGGTGCACTCTAAGATTAAGAGAGAAAACGGAGGACACAGGGTCCTGATGTGAGAGAAAACGGACTTGTATGACGAGGACCAAATAAAAAAAGCATAGCTACATGTTTTGTGGACTACAGTAAAGCGTACCCTTTTCATCACTTTGTAATAAACCCAGCCATGCCTATGTGTGTTTATGATATTTACCATAACATTATATATATATTTAGTGGGTCTAAATGGTGGTAAAATGGGAAACTTGGGGTTGGGTGTTGGGTGCCTGGAACCAATTAGAATAAATCCCATAGGTTCTGTACTTTTGTTATTGGCGGGGTCCCAATCAGGCGCGATAACCAAAGGATGACTGTACTGTACTGTATATACTTGAGACACTGGCCAGTTGCTTCTGGTGTTATGGTACAGGCGTACCAAGTGACAGCACTAGGATCTCGCTTCCTCTATCAAGGAATAAACAATTAAAATTTAAATTTAAAAAAAAACAAAAAACATTCAAATAATGGGAACTGGAGAACCTAAATGGCCCTAGAGCGGGCAAAGTCACGTATGCATCGCGTATTCTTATAAATTGTGCTGCCAGGCGTACGTTATTTAGTGAATTTAGTCAACATTGTACAGTAACAATGGACCTAAGTGCAAACCTGCATTGTACATGTACTAAATGATTATGGTACTAAAATTGTTATGTCTATTGCAAATATAGCTTGTTTATACAGGTATTCAAATAAATTACTATCTTACAAGAATCCAAGCTATGTAAGTTATATTCACCCAGGTCGTTTGGATGGCAAATTATGAGAAGAGCTTAGTCACTCTTAAGTAATGATAAATAAACACCCAGGCCTTCAGCACCAACTGTCAAATCTTATCTCAAATAAATAAACAAACAAACGCCAGACATTCTGTCACCTCACCTCCCGCCCCCTCCCCCCCTCTCTTCCCACCACCCTCGTGTTCAAGATAAAAGAGTGGTGATTTCTTTATGTTTATTTTATATAATATCTCAGACTAAAGTTAGGATAATATAATTTGCATTGCTGAAATCCTTGCAAGACAGAGATTAATTTGAATATAAACATCATAAATTTTGCTCAAGATATAAAAAATGTAGTACATTAGTGTACAATACTGTAGTACATTTTATAAAAAGTTTTCCAACTGTATTTTTGGGTAGATTTACATAAATTTCTTCATTTATTTTCATCCATTTACATGCACACACCATACTAAAAGAAACGTAAAAGAAATAAATGACCTAAGTGCAAAGCTGGAGTGCACATGTACTAATTTGATTACAGTACTAAAATTGTTATGTCTAGTGCAAATTACAACATGTTTATATTCAAATAAATCAGTATCTTACAAGAATCCCAGGTATGTTAATTATATTCTCCTAGGTCATATCACTGGCATTTTAAAATGAGAGAAGCTTAGTAGGACTGTTAAATAAACACACAGAGACCTTCAGCTCAAACTTATCACCTCAACCCCCCACCCCTCGCTGGCTCCGTCCCTCCCTCCCTTCCTCCTTAATCTGCTCAGCAGGGAGTTTATTTAGGCTTACAGTTTTTATCTTATATAATATCTCAGACTAAAGTTAGGAGATTATAATTTGCATTGCTGGAATCCTTGCAAGACAGCCAATAATTTGAATATAAACGTCATATATTTTGCTCAAGAGATAAAAATTGTTGTACATTAGTGTACAGTACTGTAGTACATTTATAATATAAATTTTTTCAACTGCATTTTTGGGTAGATTTACATAAATTTCTTCATTTATTTTCATCCATTTACATGCACACACCGTACTAAAAGAAACGTAAAAGAAATAAATGACCTTAGTGCAAAGTTGGAGTGCACATGTACTAATTTGATTACGGTACTAAAATTGTTATGTCTCGTGCAAATTATAGCTTGTTTATATTTAAATTAATCAGTATCTTACAAGAATCCCAGCTATGTTAATTATATTCACCCAGGTCATGTCACTGGCTTTTTATAAGAGAGAAGCTTAGTCACTTAAGAACTGATAAATATACAGGTACACGCGTTAGACCTTGGGCCAGTGCCAACTGTCAAACGTACTACCTCCCCTCCCCCTTCGCTCCCTCCCTCCTTCCCTCCCTCCCTCTCCCCCATCTGCTCGGCGTTGCTGGAATCCTTGTAAAAACAGTGAATAATTTTAATATAAACGTCATGTATTTTGCACAAGAGATAAAAATTAATCACCTGTATCACATTACAGTAGTGATTTAAGAGCAAAAGTGTATATGTACGTATACAGCATAGTATTCCACATACATGTAAGTACAAATACAAAGTTTATGTGATGAGCGGACAACATCCATTTCGGTTAACGTTACGTTTCCAAGAACGTATCTAGGACGTTAACCGGCACATGACTGTGTGTATGTGTATATGTATATATATATATGTATATATATAGTAATAAATATATATAGTATATATATATATATATATATATATATATATATATATATATATATATATATATATATATATATATATATATATATATATATATATATATATAGTAATATATATTAGGGTGGTCCCGAAATGGGGGTTAAAATTTTTTTTTCAGAATATGATCACAACCACCCTGCCCTTTTATAAGAACTACCAAAATAATATAACCCAAACAATTTCAACCAAATTGAGGGATGTTTAGGGGTGCCACCAGCCAGGGGCACAACTTGACACAACTTACTTAATATATATATATATATTATATAATGGCAGATTGTTGACATGTTGTGCAGGTGTCTGTATTCTGTCAATCCATGAATGAGCTTAGGTCTATCTGTGAGTGCCACATATCCAATTGGACTTATAGAGAATTTTTTTGTCACTTCTTTGTACTCATTATCAAGCTCAACATCCTAGACTC